>JAWWLR010000034.1:52646457-52656580 GCA_035041075.1 Acraspis erinacei
AGGCACGAGTGGTCGGCAGTACAAAAAGGTTCGTGCTTCTTTCTGGCAATTGTTTTCCAACAACAACAAACAGTCTAAAAATAATACAGTCTAAATAATTACAGAGCCTATCCGTTACATTTTGCAATTTGAATCGCATTAATATCTTTAGTAGAACTGAAGTTAATATTGTTGTACATTTTTTTACTTGTGAGCAACACTTTTTATTATTTCTAAAATTTCTCAACTGCAATGTGTTCACAACAGTTTTCCTCATACTCATGAATTTTTTCAAATTTTTCCCATTGCCCTTGTTTAGGAAATAATTCTCTAAACTTGACTGTTCTTAAATGTACCCGAAAATCCTTAGTTTTTTTACATTTTTTAGTCTCCAAAGCATAAAAAATTTGTTACATAAACGTCTACAAGCTAATTTACGTAGAACACTTTTAGCTTTCATTTGACAATTTTTTTATTGCGTTAGCATTTTTTTTTGGCTTAGCTGTTAAGGTTCAAAGGCAGATGCCTATCATTTTCTCGCCAATAGAAAACTTCATTTTATAATTTAAATTCCTTTTAATGTTTTATACATTGATACACATCAGGCATTTCATTTTATTTCCAAAAGTGTTCTTCAGGAAATTTTGTATAAACATGTCAATAAAATAATATTTACGATCCAGAAATATTATTTTATTAACACTGAATCTAAAATATATTTATATTTGGATGATAGAAGAAGAATTTCTTAACTCAAATTATTATAAAAACAAATTCAGTGATGATAAGTTGAACTATAGCTATGTTTATAGTTTTAAGCATACTTTTTTCATGTTTCTTTCAAACGCAGTTTTAAATCCTGATCTTTCTGATTCTTTTGTTTCGCAGTCGAAATCTCAGCATTTTTTATATCTGAAATACACAATTTTATAGAATATGTTGTATCAAATTTCTGGCCTACAAGTCTCTTTTTTTTGCAAATTCAACACAATGTCATTTGCATTTTTTATTTCATATTTTTTTCCAGATATTTTAATTGCAAATCTAGTCATTATAACTTTGATAATTTCTTGCTTTATTTTCTAAGTTTTGCAATTGTCATATTAAATTATGCAAATAAAAGATTTGACATCAGTTTTTTTGCCAGAAGCAATAATCATACATGTTTTGTCTAATATCTTTCAGAAAGAAAATGTTGCTCTTTCTTACCGTGTTTCAAAAAATATTTGCAAATTTTTAAAACTCATCGCATTTAATAGCAGAATATGGTCTATCTTTCGGGATTTTCGTTGATATCTTGAAATCATTCTTAAAATTCGGCGAATCTAGAAAATTATAGATTAAAAAATTCAATTAATTATATCCGATTATGTAATTCCTTATCCTGTAGCCGATTAATAACCCATAACATAATCCACGATGGATCTTCGCGAAAGGATCATGCAGTAAATTATTAGAATAAATTTAAAAATAATGAAAAGTTTCTTCACAATAATATTATTTTATTTCTGATATAAAATCATAAAAACAAGATCAGTTTATTTTCATCAGTTGATGATGAGTTGAATATATATTATTTTTATTATATTTCAAAACGTATAATAAAACATTCCACATTTACGAATAATAATATATGTTAACATCGACGGAGAGTAAACTTACTCTTTCGGATCCTTCCAAAAGTCAATTTGAGTATTATGTAGTGATTTTTATAAAAATTAATTTGAACTACACTTTTAATTATAGCATTTAAGGTCGCAAAAACAGTTTTTTAATCTATTGAAGATTTACTTCATATGGCGTATAGTAATGTGTTTCAACAAGTTATTTTTCCGAATCGTCTGATAACCACAAAAATCACAAGAAAATTGTAGTTTGACTTCTGAGTGTATTAGTCGTTTATGTTCATTTAAACTGCGTATCCAAGTGTAACTTCGTGGACATTTGTCGCAATAATGCCTCGTTTCCAATGAACTTGAGTTTGTTTTCTGTTGCCTGTTACCCATGTGGCGTGCAGTAATGTGTTTTAACAAAATTGTTTTTTGTTTCGTTTTAAACCGACACAATTCGCAACAAAATTCTGGTTTGACTGCTGCGTGTTCTAAACGTTTATGTCTGCTTAAAGAATTAAAGAAAATGTAACTCTTATCACATTCGCCACAAGAATACTTCGCTTGATAGTTGTCGTTCTTGGGGGCTAGTGTGCTAGAAACTACAATATAACCTCCTCGTTTTGTACACCACTCATATGTTTTATAAAGTTTCTGCTCCGTAACTGTATCTTGATCTGAAAATTTAAAAAAAATTTAATGATTTTTTTCAGTTGACTCTGCTAGTTAAGATATTATTCAGGATATTTTGATTACAAATCTATTCATACCTTGGATGAACTCTTCCTTGATATCCAAAGATTCGTCATTGTCGTATTCAATTTCGCAAGTTAAAGCCTTGTTATCAGAATTATTGCTAGAAGAGATTTGCGCAGTTTTAAAAGAATATGGGCCACCATCCGGTTTTCCTGTTGATTTCTTCAACTCACTCTTGGAAATGTGTTCATCTATAAAATTATAAGGTGAAAGTTACACTTAATATTATGTATAATATGTTTGGCCAAGTGCAATTATTTTAAATTAAAAAAGGTAAGGACCACAAAAGGAGCATCCAGTTAATTTTGAATTAATCGAAAATTAATGACAGGGTTCACACAGAAACAACATTTCAATTATTAAATACAATTATGGAAATTAGTTCAGTTACCTTCCTTCAATTGATTATTGAGCATAAAAACTCGCTGTTAAATAAAAAAGAGAATGTCAATCTATACCTTCTCATACCTATATTTTTTCTAAATAAACGAAAAGTATAACAATAAATTCTATATTTAGGAAAAGTAGGCTTTGTGTCGATATTGATGAGTAAATTTAATCCTGTGGAACCTTTAAGGAGTCGTTTAAGACAACGAAGCAATATGTTTCTAAAGGCAGCTATTTCTTTCGTTGTATGATCCTTCAGTAAATTGTTGATAAATTTGAAAATAAAAAAAAATATCTACAGCTTAAACACGTTATTTTATTAACTCCAATTATAGATATACCTATTATATTCATATATAGTGTAAAACATCTTTTAAAGGAACTAAAAAATCATTTCTTCTTCTTATGATTAAATAATACCTTAATAGAATTTGTATTATCATCAGAGATAGTTACTATCGACCAGTGTAGATGTCATGCCACAATCTATACCTGTTGTTTGAAGACTCAACTTCATCGATAGTTTTAAATTCTATTTTCACAGATTGTGGGGTGACATCTGCACTTATCGAAAGTAACTACCTCTGATGATAATACAGATTCCTTTAAATTACTCGTATCATAAATGTAACATCTAGCTTGAGATAGCGTATATTTTGGAAAAAGCATTTTTATTTCCATTTCTCTATTAGCTTAATTGGCAAAGTACATTCGAGCACACTTTCGGCATTCATACCTCTATTTGAGACGTTGTCAAATAGTATGTTGTTTCAGACTAGGTTTCAAATTCGTTTTGTGTTTACAATATATTTAAAAATAAATTATGGTTTGATTTCTGCGTGTTTATGACGCTTATGGGCATTTAAACTCTTAACCAATGTATAACTTAGAGAACATTTGTCGCATTTATACCTCAATACTGACGGCTCTGGGTTTATTTTTTGACGCACGCGCTCAACGTGGCGTGAAATAATGTGTCTTGACAAGTCACTTTTCGAATTCGTAATGTGCCCGCAAATATCGCAAGTAAATTGTGGTTTGACGTCTGCGTGTTCTAAGCGCTTATGTCTTCTTAAAGAAACTATGGAACTATAATTTCGAGCACAATTGTCACAATTGTATCTCATGTCTAATGTGTTGAAGTTTGTTTTTAGATGCATCTGATTTATGTGGATATTCATGTGACTTTTCCTTTTGAATCGTTTACTGCAGAATTTACATGTGAATTGTGGCATGACGTCGCATTCGAATTTTTTATGACGACGCAAATTTTCTCTCCATTTATACGATCGCGCACACTTTGGGCACTTGAATATCTTTTTCGGTTTTATATTCTGGATGTTCTGCGTAGTTTTACTTTCAAGCTCATTTTTATCGGCAAAAATATCAGCTTCTCTTGTTCTATTTCCGATACATGATTTTTTCATATACTTTTCATTGTAATTCTGGCCTGTGGCTGTCTCTTGATCTGAAATTTAACATAAAGTAATTAGCAAAATTTAATTTCATAATTTTAGTTAAGATATTTTAATTTGAAAATCTAGTCATACCTTGGATGATTTCTTCCTTGATATCCAAAGATTCATCATTGTCGTATTCAATTGTAGTTAAAATATTAGTCCCAGAATTATTGACAGAAGAAATTTCAGTTATATATTTTTCCTCAAATCGATAATCTTTCGAAAGAATAATTTGTTCTCCCCTCTGGTGTCGCTCCTGATCTACAAATTTACCAAAATGTAATAAGCAACTTTTTATTTCATAGTTTTAGTTAAGATGTTTCTATTGCAATTGTCATACCTTGAAGGATTTCTTCTTTGAATTTCAAAGCTTCGTTATTTTCGTGTTCAATAATGTAATTTAAATCTTTGGAACCAGAATTATTATCAGAAGAAATGATAGTGTTAACACATTTGTCGTCTAATTGATTTCCTTCAGAAAGATGATCGCAATCTCCCCTCTGGTTTCCCTCTAGATCTGAAAATTGAAAATAATTTAATTTTCCTGTAGTAATTTTATATTAGAAATTCAGCTTATATGTTTTACCGGGTTGAAGACTATAGCTGGCGATCTCTTTTTCTGGATTTTGTGAAGATTTTTTTCTCTCTTGGATAGACGCTCCTCGAGCTTGTTCGGTAGGAACGGTCGAAGCATTTGGCTCGCGTCTTGTTGAAACTGGAAGATGAGTTCACAAGACACATTAATTCCAGAAACTTCATTTGCAGGCGAACGAGACTTACGTTGCCCAAATAAGCAGGAACCGCTTACGATCAATCATAAGCGTTTCTTTAACTTTTAGTATATAATAATTGAAAAGTCCAGTTTCTTGGACAAACTGCACTTATAAGATGATTCCATAAAGGAATGATAAAGGATGATACAAATTTAATAAAATAGTAATAATAAATAAAAATAATATAATATATAACAATAATTAAATCACTCGTACCATAAATATAACACCTGGCTTGAGATAGCATGTATTTCTAAAAAATATTCTTCTTTCGATCTCTCTAACAGCTTAATGGAAAAGCACCCGAACGACAATCGGAAGTTCTGAGGTTCGATTTCCAGTGGAGCGAAGAGAGCAGATCTTTGTTCAGGAAAAATATCTAATTTTTAAATTTTAATAGATTTATTTTCCTTCTAGTCTGAATTATCGTTAAGTATTATCTATTATTTAAACAGTTAAATTTATTGATAGTTTTGATTTATATTTTCACGGGTGGTGAAATGATATCTACACTGATTGATTTTAACTATCTCTGATGATAATACAGATTCCTTTAAATTACTCGTCTCATAAATATAACATCTGTCTTAACATAGCGTGTATTTCTGAAAAAGATGCATCTTTCGATCTCTCCAATAGCTTAATGGAAAAGTATCCGACCGGCAATCGGAAGTTCTGCAGTTCGATTCGCAGTAGAGTATAGCGAAGAGAGTAGATATTTTTTTTTAAATTTAATGTTAGAAAAATAAGAATACTGATAGAGCATGAATGAATAATATTCAGTTTTTCTTACGTGCTACTTGTAGAGATTGTATGTTGGCTTCCATAGTTTCAACTCGGTTCTCAAAATTCTGGAGTTTGGTACTAAAAAAATCTATTTTTGACGACAGAATGTTTACTGACACCTGTAAAAGGTTGAAATCCTGTTTCACCTCAGCTCTGCTTTTCTCAAGAGCAGGGGCTAAGCGACTTTCAATTGCACGGTCGATCAGATACTGAAGTTCGGATGTGTTTAAGGTGATTTGACAGTGCTCTTTAAAATTATTAGTGCCTGAACTATTGCCTGGAGAAATGTTAGTAGTTGTATAAGAATATGGCAGAACATCCTGTTCTCCTGCTGATTCCTTGAACTCACTTTTGATCTGTTGATCTAGAAAATTATAATTTGAGCCTTATAAGCAGTAATTTTCAATGATTTCAATCCTTAATCTACGACAGATAATAGTTGTCCGGCGGAAAAAATAATAAATTATGCATTTCTTGTCACAAACGGAGGCACAAAGTTGTGTGAACTTACGTAATACTTGCTAATCAAGAGTGGGAAATGTAATTCAATTATCAATTTAAGTTTAATAATTGCCGAATGCCTCCCATGTTCAAAACGTTTTTTAAGGGTCCACATTCTTAAAAAGTAAAAAAAAAATTGATACGGTTTGCACAACTGACATAAAAAATGGTCACTATCTAACGGACTATATCTATATTTATATTTAATAACATATATGTTGTGTGGTATTGTTTTTGAAATTGAAAATTCCAGCAGTGATGTTTTTGGTTGAAATAGTTTTGAACAATTTTAATAATTCAGGGAGTTACAGGATTTTTAATTTTACTCACAAAGTTCTTGAAAAGCCTAAACCTACATCTTCGAAAGTGCTATTTAAATTTCAATGAATTTTGCAGGAGTCTCGTAAGCAAAAATACATTTTTTACTCAATCTTGCGCTCAAAGACAAGTTTCTATTTTTTAGAAAAATTTATATTATTGCAGAAATTTAATTTTGTAAACGTCTCGCAAAATAAAGAAATAAAATAATAACAAAAGTATAAGCAGCGGAAATCGAACGCGTACCCGTTGCTGGTTTAAAAAATCTTTTCTTTTCAAAAATTTTTGTAAAGATTTTATCCATAAAAAAATTACTTTTAAAATATGAGACAGTAAAAATATGGAGTAGAGATTTTTTCCCTGAAATAACCATCAAATATGAAAAATAACCATTTTTAAAAAATTGGTAAGAAGCAATAGTAGAAAAATTTAAAGAAAGTAAAGATATATTAGTAATTTTTTTTAAGTTTTGAAATTTTCTAAATAAAAAAATGACTTTTTATTTGAAATTACATTATCGGTCATATTATTTCGATTCTTAAAATCATTAAAAACAAAGTATATTATGTACCTAGGAGGACAAAAACTCTCTCCCCATTAGCGCACACGATATAAATTTTCTGAAATTTAAAGACATTTTTATATTGAATTTTGGGCAATTTATGGTAACTTACCATAAATTGCTTAAAGATCAATTTAAAAATGTTTATAAATTTCGGCAAATTTTTTAGTCGTTTACGGTAATTTTACAGGCAAATATGGTAAATTACCACAAATTACGCAAAATTAATTTTTAAACCTTTTTATAAATTTCCGGAAATTTATGAAATTTTTCCTAATTTATGGTAACATACCATAAATTGCCCAAAATTAAATTTAAAAATGTCTATAAATTTCAGAAAATTGATATAAATTTTCGGTAATTATATTAATTTTACAGGTAAATATGGTAAATAACTATAAATTACCCAAAATTCAATTTTGAACATTTTCATAAATTTACGCAAATTTATGGAATTTTTGTTCACCTATAGTAATATTACAAAAAACTTATGTTAACTTGCCAGAAATTGCCAAAAATTAAATTAGAAAATTTTCGGAAATTCTTGTCAATTTACAGTAATTTGATTAATTACGTGTGGTAACATTGCATGAATTACCGCAAAATTTAAATCTGCAACAAACATTTCCTAAAATTTTTTACGGTGAGTGGGCTGGTTATCGTAAAATGCGAGCTCATAGATGTATAATGTTCATTATTCACCTCTGACGTCACTTTTCAATGCGTAGGGAATAAAAAGTAGAGCTTTAGCCCCGCTTCATAGGCGTCGAAAAGGACTGAAATCATGCATATGTCATAAAAAATAATTTGTTTTCAGTGCTCTGAATTTTGGCACGGGAACTACCTTAATTTAAAAAAAAGTAAATCACAATACGGCTCAACAGCGAGCAGAGACTCGTGACGGGGGGAGGGGGGGGGGGGGAAGCAGTTAAGCGTGATTGAACAGTATTTGTAATTTTTCAAAATTTCAAAACTTACAATCTCTCGGTCATTGTCAAGTGCATCATGATTCACAATATTTGACAAAATCACGGGTTATTTTTATAGATAGGATATCTCAATTTTTCGACATAACCCAAAAACAGACTTCAAAGAATATTTTTTTCACTGCGCTCTAATCATTCAAGAAAATGATATATTATACACCAGAAACTTGTTAAACCGGTCTTTTTTACTTCGGTCTCGGCGTGCACACACAGTCACACTTGAGATATCAGCGCCTGCATGGGCCGATCCCTTTTCAGCACGTACTGCTTTTCGGTATACACCGGGTAAAATTGGCGGAGTCGTGGAAAATAAAGAAAATGTTTGCATAATTATATTCGGCAGATCCTACAGAATAAGTCAATGTAAGTTGCCACCGCGCAACCTGTTCACAATTTGTTTAAACAAATTAGTAGAAATAATTTTTTTGATCCGAAGCAAATATTTCTAGATTCTTTGGACCATTCTGAACATAAAGGTCCTCAGTGTTTTTTTCTTAGGACCCACCGTTTTCGAGTAAAAAATTCCCAAAGTTTAAAAAAACGCGATTTTTCCGTTTTTCAGAGCCGTGTATGGGGATGCAAAAAAAATTTTTTTCTCTGCATCACGGAAACATTAAACTTGAAACTTCCCCTATAATCTGCAAAAGACCGTTTTTCAAAACTCAACTGTTAACCTCTTTATTTTGCAATTAACATTTAGTGTGCGCGAATGTCTCGCCTGCGTGCGCCAGTGCAGTTGTCTCTCTTGCGCTCGCACTCTCGCTTAAATGTAAAAGTTGTAGTATAAAAAACAAATGTACTTATTGCATGATTTATTTTTTTATTTTAAAATATATCTTTAACTGTCTTCCCAATCGTCATTTGAGATGATTTTACATTGGTTTTCTTAACAGCCACACAATGGTATACCTTTTACATTATATTTTTTACAATTACATGACTTAGGGGCACAAGTTTTTTTACATTTACAATGTTTAATCAAATTTTTCAGGTAACACGCTTTTTGTCATAAATAAAGGTAGTAGCGTATTATTATCTTCCTTACATCCATAATAAGTAAATTCAAATGCCACGTATTGAGCATGTATAGAATTTTTCCAAATATAAGTTTGTAGATATACAAGGAATATTTGCGAGGTTTATATCAATACCACAACTTTGCGAAACACATATAGCTCTAGCTTCATCAGTGGTTTTGCCTTCTTTATTCCAAATTTTCAAATAACATTTTTCTAAAGCTCCATAATTATCAACATTTAACCTTGATCCACAGCCAAGAGGAATGAGATTATCTTGGTGCTCTTTATCACTCATAATTAGTTTCTTTGCTTTTTTTTGTTCCTATTTTTACGAGTGATATCACAGCTAGTTAGCTGTAAGCGAGATCACGAGCGCAAGAGAGAAAACTGCAAAGGCGCGGCACACGCAGACGAGACACTCGCGCCCGCTAAATGTTAATTGCAAAATAAAGAAGTTGCCAGTTGAATTTTTATAAACGGTCTTTTGAATATTTTAGGGGAAGGTTCGAATTTTATGTTTCCTTGGTGCAGAGAACAAACCATTTTTTATCCCCATACACGGCTCTGAAAAACGAAAAATCGTGTTTTTTTAAACTTTGAGAATTTTTTACTCGAAAACGGTGCGTCCTAAGAAAAAAAACAATAAGGACCTTTTTTATTCAGAATAATACAAAGAGTCTAGAAATATTTTTTTCGGATAAAAAAACTCATCTTTACTAATTTGTTTTAAATAAATTTGTTCAAACAAATTTTGACCAGGTTGCGCGGTGGTAACTTACATTTATTTATGCTGTAGGATCTAAGGAACATAATAATGCAAAAATTTTCCTGTCAAATTAACTTTCCACAACTCCGTCAATTTCACCCGGTCTAGTACTGCATCAAATCGTCCTTTCCTTCGATGAGGTCGCCCGCAATATGTAGGTACGGCGCTTCTTGTATACCTGCTTTATACCTGCGTCGACTGTTTGTAAGTTCGTACAGAG
>JAWWLR010000034.1:52679562-52698044 GCA_035041075.1 Acraspis erinacei
AAGCGACCAGGGGCCCTCCCACTCCTCGAAAAATATTTTATATCCCGTTCTACGATGCGGCGGTTCAATTAATATCTGTATGTTTCGAAGTATTATATATAACTTATACATATATTTTTTCGCCGTAAACATTATGAATACTAATAAATTCTACACAGAGGAAAAGGTAATTCTTTTCAATCTTCATGAAAAGTTTAAGGTATACCAATATTTAATGTAATGCAGAACAGAGATTCTTAATTATTATGAGAAATTTCTTAAGCAGTGCAGTTTTGCGTAAGTAATGATTAGTACTTATCTCGGTGTAGGGACTTAATATGATTTGTCAAGTGAGTTTTTTGTTTCGATTGATGCGAACAATAATCGCAAGTGAAATGTCGTTTTACTTCTGCGTGTTCTACGCGTTTATGCCGAGTTAAAGTATTCAAGGATTTGTAACTACGAGTACATTTGTTACAATCATACTTCGCAGGAGATGTATCTGAGTTTGTTTTCTGATGAACGCGATTTATATGGGAATTAATGTAACTTTTTTGCTTAAAACGCTTGCCACAGAATTTACATTCGAATTGTGGTTGAACGTCACACTCGTATTTTTGATGAATATTTAAAGTTCCTTTCTGTCTATAGCTTCGCGCACACTTTTCACATTTGTACTTCTCTTCTGGTTTCGGATCGTCCATTCTCTGCTTCCGTTTCTTCCGCATCTGCTTTTTAGTAGCAACAATATTAGCTTGTCGTACATCTACGGCACAGAATGTTGATTCATATTTTTCAGTTCGTTTTCCTGCTGTAGTCGCTTGACCTGAAAATGTACAAAAATGTAATTTTTAATTTTTAATTTTATATATTTAGTTAAGATATTTTATCCCAAATATAGTCATACCTTCAATTATTTCTTCCTTTATTTCCACATTTTTGTCATTGTCGTACTCGATTTGGCAAGGCACAGTCTCGACATAAGGATAATTAGCAGACGGAACTTCAGGAATGATAAAATTTTCATCCAATGGATTTCCTTCATAAATAAGACTGGGATCTTCTCTTTCGTGTTTCACAAACACAGTTCTAAATTCAAAAATGGGTCGAGAGTAAGGAGTAGAATATGATCCACCATCTTGTCTTTCTGTTGATTTCTTCGCATCATTCTTGAAATTCTTGGGGATACTTGAAGCACTCTGTTGGCCTAGAAAATTATAACATAAAATATTCAATTAGTTATTTTCGATGATTTCAATCCTTATCCAGTAGCAGCCATAGATTTAATTATTAACCCCTACACAAACACATTAAATTACTATTTATCTACAAAATTAGTATCGTATTATATGTGTGAAGGCTTGCCCTATGTTTACACTGAGGAAAGTAGGGATCACAAAAGGAGCATGCAGTTCATGTTAATCAAGTAAAAAAAAGGTCGCACATAAAAATATTTCTTTAATTATAAAACAAATGTATGGATACGAGTTCAGTTTCCTGTAATGAGTTGAGAAACGTTTAGAAACACTCGCTAGTAAATAAAAAGAAAGTGGTAAATAACATATACCTCCTTGTACCTATATTTTTATCAAATAATAAAAACGTATAAGAAAAATTCTACAAAAGTAACTGATTACAATATCGCTAATAAGTAAACTTGCTAATTCGGAACCTTTAAGAAATAAAATAGCGTTTCATATTTTGTACTTTAATGTATACAATCATTTAATATGATGCGAAACAGAGATTTTTCAACTACACAAGAGGTCCCATATAACAGAAGTTTCGTAGGTTGCCTCGCAATGGCCTTGCTTCTAAATCGGTATCCTCGAAACATAAAAACCAGGGCTGAAACAACTGAAATGCGTAATATTGCGCATCTGTTATTGAGACTTATTGAGATGTTTTGAAGTAATATGACCTGCCAAGTAATCTTTGCGTTTAGTTTTGTAATCACAAATATAGCAAGTAAATTCTGGTTTGACTCCTGCATGTTCTAAATTTTTATGCCGATTTAAACCACTTAACGAACGATAAATTCGAGAACATTTGTCGCAATTATGCCTCGTTTCAGGTGTTTTTACGCTTTTTTTTAAGATGTATGTAGCCCACATGGCGCCTCATGCAATACATCCGTGTAAATTGTTTGCCGCAGAATTTACAATTAAACTGTGGCTTAACGTCACATTCGTATTTTTTGTGCTTATTTAAATTTCCTTCATGGGTATAGCATCGTGCACACTTTTCGCATTTGTACTTCTTTACTGGTTTCGATTCCTCGATTATCTGCTCCTTGTTTTTAACAGCAAAAATATTATCTTCTTTTATATCTACGGCAAAAAAATGTTATTCATATTTTTTAAATTATCTTTTTAGTCTGAAATATAATAATTCTTTTGCTTTAAAAATGCACCCAATTGTAATTTGCAAATTCTCAGTTAAAATATCTCAATTATACGAATCTACTCATACCTCCTACGATTTCTTCCTTGATTTCTAAAGTTTCGTCATTATCGTATTCAATTAGAGAAGTGGCATTAGAACTGGTAACAGAATAAATTTGATTTGTTACAAAAAAATATAGCCCACCATCCCGTCTTCCTATTGACTTTTTCGGCTCGCTCATGGTCTGTAGACCTGAAAAATTATAAGGTGAATATTAAAATGAGTAACAATATGAAATTATATTTATTATTTAAATTAGATTAAATTATGAATTATTATATGAATATTAAAATTAGTAATTTTTTAAATCCTTATCCTTTAGCCGATATAGAATTAATTAATAATCCACAAAAAGTCACATTATACAATAATCAAAGACGTTACAGAAATTACATTAAAAACTTCAAAAACGACACTTCTCGCTATAATAAAAAATTATGAAAGATGACAGTTCGGATTAATCAAATTATAGCATACCATGATTCGGCAAAATAGTATTTCGAAAGAATAAAAATGATGCGATATGGGCATTAAGTAAAATAGAATGATATAAAATAGTACAACGGAAGGTTAAAAATTATTTTAAATAGCAATTCAGTAAAAAAATGATTTAGAAAGTGATTCAGTCAAAGGGAATAAATCTAAAACTAATTCAGTAGAATGCAAATAATGTAAAATAGTGATTCCATTTGACGATTTTCGGTAAAATAAATATTAGGGAAATAGAATATCAGGAATATGCATTTGGATCGCTTGAAAGCTTTATAATATGAGTGTGACAAAAATTGATAATGATCTAATATCAAAAATACCACCTGTAATTAAATAATCAATTAATTAAGCATAGTTTTTTCAAAAACAATGGATGAAAGATTGTCAAGTAGAAATTATAATAGCAATGGAAGAGAAAGTAATGTTATTTTATTAAGTCCGAATCAAATATATTCATATTTGGCTGACAGAACGGAAATTTCTTAACTTAAGTTATCTATATCTATATTTCGACAAATAGTTATATAAGATATACAAGCATTTAATTTAGATTAAAATGATGTAATTAGGATTTGGCAAATAACGCTGTTATATCTTAATACAGACAACTATTGCGTATTTCTAGACGCATCTATTTAAAGGCTTACCTATTTCAAGTCCCTCATGCTGGCCTATTTCAAATTGCACAGATCCGTCAGTTCTCACATCGGTCCCCGTACGGCCACGCCCGAGTCAATGGCTGACCAATTAAAAAGAGGCCTGAAGAGCGGGAAGCCCTCATTTGCTTGAATTGAGTATTTTAGCATGACTTCATGGAAATGCGTATGCAGTCCCATTCCAAGAACTATGCTAAACTTCTTGACATTTCTACCTATCATAGCTTGGTCAGGACGTCATGCTATAATACTCACTATTCCGCAAAATATTTGAGTCTTTTTTTAATTTTATTATATTAATTTTTAGTTGGAAAATTGTGCTATTTCAAGCAAATGTTATATTTTACATAATATGCTTTTACCTGTTCAGATATCAACAAAAACACTTTAAAAGTACTGGCATGCATGGTGCAAAAAACTGCACACATGCTTACAGCGCGCACATCGATATAAGGACGGGGCAGCCAATAAAAGCCGCTTAACAAAAATAACCCGACGAATCACGGTAGATAAGGGGACGCTCCAGTCTTGAAATTCGTACATGTCGACGTTTCGCGACCCCTGATTTTCGCAAGAGTTAACTGTAATTTGATTCTTCTCTGCATCAAATAATCCATTTCATCAGATAAATAGTGCTATAAACTCAAACCTTACAATTTTACGCTTTAAAAGAAAACTTATGCGCAAAACAGTTTTGGCCCCTAAGGAATGGAAGATTCTATAGCAGTACATTAATTTCTGCAATATTAATTGAAATAATGCCAGCATCAAAATTTTATCTTTTGGTGGATAAAACGTTATTCCATCAGGTAATTATAAAAATTGAACTTAATTCAAGTCCAAAATATATATTAAATTTAAAAAATACCTGAGACTCACCATCAGGGCAACAGAAACCAAGAAAATAGTTGCAAAATGTTTGGACGGTAACTCGACTATAAATTTCGTAAATAATACTGGATCATACATTCAAAGACTAAAGTCAAAACGAATATGAAATTATACCACAGCTGTCACTAATTGTAATACGGTAACTTTTCCCACGCATAAAATACTAAGAAATCCAACCATTACATTTGTTCATCATAAGATATTTCTATTTCATAAAAAAGCATCGTCGGTATTTTCTTCTACATGCGGGATAACATAGAAGAATTACAGTTTTTTTTAAATAATCACAATATTAAATCACTGTTCTATTAAGATAATTAACACGTATGAAAATACATATGATGCAGACTTATGTGGGACTCAAAATAAAGTAAAAGTCTCGCGTGCGAAATAATTATTACTTATTGAGATGTTTTGAAGTAATATGATTTGACAAGTAAGCTTTGCGTTTATTGCTGTAATCGCAAAAATCGCAGTTAAATACTGGTTTAATTCCAGCATGATCTACACGTTTGTGACGATCTAGGGTAGCTGTGGATCTGAAGCTTCGAGAACATTTGTCGCAATTATGTCTTATTTTCGGTGTTTGTAAGTTTGTTTTAAGATGTATCCTATGGACGTGGCGAATCATATTACAGTTCCTTTTAAATTGATTGCCGCAGAAATTACATTTGAATCGTGGTGTCGCGTGGCATTCGTATTTTAGATGATGAGCCAAACTTTTTCCATGTTTATAGGGCCGAGCACACTTTTGGCATTCATACTTCTTTCCCGGTTTCGATTTCTGAATACACTGCTTCTCTGGATTCCGCACTTCATTTTTAGCAGCAAAAATATTATCCTCGTTCATATATATGGAAGAGAATTTTGATTCGTACATTTTAAGACGATTGTCAGGTGTAGTCTCTTGATCTGAAAATGTTCCAAAATGTCATTTGGAAGTTTTTTTTTATTTATAGTATAAGAAGTTTAATTATACAAATATACACACACCTTCGATGCGCTCTTCCTTGATTTCCAAAGTTTCGTCATTGACGGATTCAATTTTGCAAGTTAAAGTCTGGGCATCAGAACTATTTTCAAAAAAATTGCTAGTAATTGTACAAGAATATGGCCCATCATTTAATCTCCCTGTGGATTTCTTCGAATTCCTCTTGGAATTATCTTGCTCTAAAAAATAATAAGGTACAAATTAAAATTCATAATTTGCAATGTTTTTAATCCTTATGATGTAGCAGATAGAGATTGTATAAATAACCCATAAAATATTTTTATATTCATGCATAGGAGACTAAAAAGCCTAACCAATTTTGGGATCAAAAACCAACTCCAGGGCTTTCTTTAATTTTTTACAAATATTTCCACAAATCATTATAAAAAAAATAGTTTTCAACTAAACCTCCTTATGCAAAAAATTACGCACTAGGGAGTATTATGGAAACATATGCAAAAAAAATCAAAAATATATAAAATAGGGATTGGGTATCATATATATGCTGTAAAATAATGTTTTGGAAGAATGAAAATGATGTGATATGTCCAAGAAAAATCGGACTAGCAGAAAAGCTTCCAGCATAGGGTTCTTAAATGCAAAATTTATCTTTCAACAATCGTAAAAGCCAAAAGCTTCAATTCATTTGTTAAACCTAGAATCCATTTCAAATCAGGCAGGTTCCACACGTATTTTTGTGATTTGCGAAAAAGAATTTTTACAGAGTCATGCGTATTTGAATTTTTGGCTTTGTTTTAAAAAAAACTCAAATTTTTCTTTAAACTTATATAATTTTTGACCTAATTAAGATATTTCAGATTTCTTTTCAGATTCTGGTAGAGTTTATCATCTTCTTTTGAAATCCACGGCGTTTTTCTCTGCAAATACTAAACGTACATTTTCTCAAAGAAAAAACCAAACTTATATTTTTTGCCAATTTTTTGTTGAATTTGTACTATCAGGAAGAAAATACCTTGTGAGTTTCATGTGGGGTAAATAACTTTTGTGGCCAGGAGAATTTTTTTTCATAAAATATAATGCTCTCATTTTTCTTGCAAACAACCATTTATAAGTGAAAATGTTAAGAAAATATTTTGCACAGTTAATAGAGTTGTACAAAAAGTTCTTTTACTCGATTCTGATATCCTTCACCATTTCCGATAAAAGCACAAAAATTCAATTTTCTTAAGCAAAAAAATCTCTTCCCCCTTGGCTTATGGAAATAAATAATAAATATTAATAATAATAAATAATAAAATCGAAATTTCAAATTTTACACACAATTTAAGTAATAAAAATAATGCCAAGACAAGAAATTGTTCGACTAAAAAGTTTTTAAATAAATATATTTAAATATATTTCAAATTTATCCAGATATTTGTCAATAATGTGCAAAAACTTCGTTTGAATCTCAGATTACAAAATAAATAATACCCGGGCCAACATTTTCAGATTTTTATTATGCATTTATTTAGATTCTTCATTAGAGACTTCAGGATCTGAAGAGGAATCATTGTCTGTTTTATATAATTTAAAAGCCCAATTGTGTTTAGCAGTTTTAGCCATGTAAGCAGTTTTCATATCACCCTTATCAATCTCCATCTTCCACATGTGACATTGCCGGAGTTTTATGTGGGCTAAAACATTCTTGAGATCAAGAGAATTTTTTTGCTTATGAAAATTGAATTTTTGTGTTTTTATCGAAAATGGTGCCAAATATCATAAATGACTAAGAGAACTTTTTTTAGAACTCTCTTAACTGTGCAAAATATGTTGTTACCATTTTTTCGTGTCTATGGTTGTTTACGAGAAAAATTCGAGAATTCGAATATATTTGAGTTTTTTTTAAAAAACAAAGCCAAAAATTCAAATACGCATAACTCCGTAAACATTTTTTTTCGCAAATCGCAAAAATAAGTATCGCCTAATTTCCTCTAAAAAACAACATATTTTGTCCCCGAGAAATTCTGTAACTTCAAGGGCAGAACCTGCCTGATTTCAAATGGATTCGATCTATAAATTTTAGGTTTTTCGTTTTACGTACAATTGGAACCTTCAATAAAATTGGTAAAAATTTGATAATGATAGACCTTTTACAACGTCCAAATGTTATTTTATTAACTTCGCACCAAATATATTCATACTTGGCTGAGAGAATAATTTCTTAACTTAATTTTCCATACGAATTCAGTGTACAAAATCCCTCTAATTAAGTATTACTAACAATTGTTATTAAATCAAAACGAAAATGGTCATCAATCTATAACAGCTCGTACCTATGACTTTTCTATTTAAACAAAACGAAATAATTTTGACAAGAAGTTTATTCAGTTTGTATGAGAAATTTCCTAAAGATTGATGTTGCACGTGCGTAATAAATATTAAGTATTAATATGTTTTGAAACAATATGGGCTGCTAAGCAACCTTTGAGTTTAGATTTGTGGCCACAATAATCGCAAGTAAATTGTGGCGCGACTGCCGAATGTACTACACGTTGATGTCGATTTAAATCTCCTCGCCAGGTGTAACTTCGAGAACATTTGTCACAATTATGCCTCGTTGGCGATGCTTCCAAATTCATGTTCAGATGTACAACACGCACGTGCCGATTTCTGCTAAATACCCGTTTGAATAGTTTGCCGCAGAATTCACAATTGTGCTGTGGCATAACGTTGCATTCGTATTTTTGATGACTTTTCAACGTGTGTTTCTGTTTATAACTTCGAGCACACTTTTTGCATTTGTAAGTCTTTCCCCGCTTATATTTTGATTCGTATTTCTTATTGTGTTTTTTGCCTGTAGCCTTTTTATCTGAAAATGTACCAAAATGTAATTTACAAGTTTTTATTCAATATTTTTATTTAAAAGACTTTCATTCTAAAAAGTGAGTTATACTTTCTATAATTTCTTCCTTAATTTCCAAAGTCTCGTCATCGTCGTAACAAATTAGTGTTTGGGCACTACAATTTTTTCCAGGAGTATAATTAGTTGTACAAAAATGTTGCCCACCATCCAATCTTCCCCTTGATTTCCTTGGCTCATTCTTGGCTTTTAGATCTGGAAAATTATGAGATAAGAATTAGAATGAGTAAAAATTACAATGATTTTAAGCTAAAATCTATATTAGATGTAGATTTAATTACATAAAATAATGCATGGGGATCAGCGATGATTAAAAAAACAAGACAATATAAAGCAACAGGTCATCACGAAATATGCGACGATAATATTATTTAATTTGCTAATGCGAATTCAAGAAAATTCTAGTAATTTGCATTTATTAAATACCAGACATAGTTAGGATTTGTCTTTTATTCAAGTAAAAATGGTATAATATGTTTTTTTTAAGAATTATCAAGACGGGAAATTTGAATTAAATCGGCGCTAAGAGAAAAACAGTGGTATCATTTTTTTCAGCTAATTTTTTGTACCTAGAATGAATACCAAATTTTAAAGATGGTGATCATGTATGATGTTTTAATTCTAAAGGCTTTAAACTGCATTTTCTACTTTAAATTTCTTAAGATTTCAGGTCTTCTATTTAAATAAAAAAAGCATCCTTCAGTAAATTTAGTAAAAATTTTATAATAAAAGACTTTTTACACGGTTAAAATATTATTTTATTAACTCAGGATCAAATATTTTCATATTTGGCTGAAAGGAAAAACATTTGTTAAACTAATTGATCAAAACTAGTTCATGAAGTAATTTTCATTGCTATTGTTTAACAATTTTAATCCATCTTTGCATCATTAATCCAATATATTAGCGTAATAAAGCTATAAACCAAAATCTTGGAAATTTACGTTAGAAAGAAAAATTATGCAGAACTTACTTTAAATCCAAAATATAAATAATTTATAAAATAGCCAAGACTCACCATCGGGGCAAAAGCAACCAAGAAAATAGTTGACAAATCCTTTCACAGAATAGAAAGTGTTAATCTAATGCTAATTTCAGGGTACCATTTCACTTTTCCAATTCATAATAAACCAATAAGTGATCCGATAAAATTGTTACATCCTAAGGTATTTCTATTTCATAAAAAAGCCGTCGTTCAGTTTTGTCCCCACATGCAAGCTAGCATCGAAGAAATACAGCTTCTTGCAAATAATTAAATTTAATCATTATTTTATTAATATAATTAATTTGTATGGAAATATGATGTACAATATTGTGGGACTCGAAATAAAGAAAAAAGTGGCTTTCGTAGCCTGCGAAGAGTTTACAAGTCTTTTATTACTCTCTGAAACTGTAGAGTTTGTAAAGCAGTTTTGAGAAATTCGCTATGAGAATTGAAGTTGCGCGAGCGTAATGATGATTACTTATTGAAGTGTTTTGAAGTAATATGACTATATATGTAACATTTTCGCTGCGTTTTGTAATCACAAATATCACAAGTAAATTTTGATTTGACTCCTGCATGTTCTAGACGTTTATGATGATTTAAACTAGCTAACCAATTGTAACTGTGAGAACATTTGTCGCATTTATGCCTCGTTTGCGATGTTTGTAGATTGTGTTTGAGATGTACACTATGTGTGTGGCGACTCAAGCTATATGTCCGTTTGAATCGTTTGTCGCAGAATTTACACTTGAACCGTGGCGTCACGTCGCATTCGTATTTTAAATGCTGAGTCAAACTTTTTTCATGTTTATATGTTCGAGCACACTTTTCACATTCGTACTTCTTTCCCGGTTCTCGTCCTGATTTCTGAATTTTCTGCTTCTTTTGACTCCGAATTTTGCGCTTAGCAGCAAAAGTATTATCTTCCTTTGTATCTACGGCGCAGAATTTTGATTCAAATTTTTTATTAAGTCTTTCGTCTGTAGTCTCTTGCTCTGAAAGTTTAGAAAAATGTAATTTAAAATCTTCTAGTTCATATTCCTGCCCGTGCGGAAATTTCATCGTGGGTCTGTCCGAGCCAAAGCTTGGAAAAACTAGGCCCTGGCCCGGTGATTAAACCTGGGAAAAGCTCGAACGAAACACTAACTCTGGCGATTACATACTCTATTATAAAAACTTAAATTGCACGTCCATTATACATGGATTACAAATCTCGTTACTCTTCCTTTCGCATTAATCTGACAAAATTTCAGAAATTTTTCAGCCAATAACGTTAGGCTGAAAAGACACTGATTGTCAAGAGTCAACTACCGAAGCATATTGACTTTGACAATCTAACAGAAAAACTTAAACTACTATCCACCATGTTCTTTTTCTACCTTTCATTTTCAACCTGCATATATTCGAAATATCGAAAAGCAGTTGGATTGGCTATAAATGAAAATGGTCTGGAGGTTGTGTGAGATCGGAAAAAAACCTGGCGATTTCCGCACGGGTAGTTCAAATATTTTAATTATACGAATGTACTCATACCCTCGATTATTTCTTCCTTGATTTCCAAAGTTTCGTCATTGTCGTATTCAATTTTGCAATTTAAAGTTTTGCCGTCAGAATTATTTTCAGAAGAATAACTAATAGATGTACAAGAATACGGCCCGCCATTTGACCTTCCTGTATATTTCTGCGAATCCCATCTGGAATTCTCTTCATCTACACAATTATAAGGTAAAATTACCATCAGTAATTTTTCACGATTTTAATTCTTATCTTTATCATGCATCCGTGACTAAGCCACCAAAACGATTTTGGAATCGGAAACTAAGTCCAGGGCTTAACTGCCTTCTTTTTTTATATCTTCAGAAAAGATTATAAAGTAAATAATTTCCCAATAAACTTTCTTATGCGATAAATTGCACACTGGGGAGTATTATGGAATTGTATGCCTTGAAAAACAAATATTATGTAAAATAGTGATTCGATAGAATACAAATTATGTGCAATGACAAGTATTTGAGCTTACCCTTATAAAAAAGAAGTATTGGTAAGTATTGAAACCAGTAATTTTTTCGCGAAAAAGAATTAGATTTTCAATACTTATTCATGAAAAAAGTATAAGATCCAAAACTTACTTAATCAGACTGAAATAAAAATGTCTAGCATAAGGGTATTAAAAGACAAATTTTGAAATTTCTTCAGTTTCCTTATTTTTGAACCAGGAACTTAATGTAAAGAAAAGAAGAATATGATATACCAAATGTTATTCTTTATCGAAATTTCAGAATCCAAGAGCTTCAATCTTAGCCATGCCCTATCAGAAAAACAGTGGGATCATTTTTGTTTAATCTCATTTGTTGGACCTGGAAGGAATAAAAGATTAACGAAAAGGTGCATTTTTAAATTATTTAATATATTTATACAAGTCGGGTATCTTATTTTATTTCAAAAGGATCCTTAAGTAAATTTTGTAAAACCTCGCTAATAAATACTTCTAACAAAGTTTAAATAATATTTTATTAACTCCTAATAAAATATATTCATATTCGACTAACAGAACGAAAATTTTTAAACCTTGATTCTTAAAACTAATTCAGTGTATCAAATATTTCTGGTTTAGTATTACTAACACTTGTTAGTAAATGAACACGAAAATGGCCATCAATATACATAATAATTTAAAGGCATCTGTATTATCATCAGAGATAGTTGCCAATAATCTGTGTACATATTATTCTACCGTCCGTCAAAATAGAAATCAACATTATCAATCAAGTTAACTCTTTAAATAACAGAAAACACTTAACGTCAATATGGGAAATAAAATTTATTACAAATTTGAAAGTAAATTTTTTCTGAATAAATCAACCCTCTTCACTCCACTGGGAATCGAACCACAGAACTTCCGATTGCCGGTCGGGCCCTTTTCCGTTAAGCTACTAGAAAGATCGAAAGAAAAATTCTCTTTCAGAAATACACAATATTTTAAGCCAGATGTTACATTTAAGATATAGGTAATTGAAAGAAATCTGCATTATCATTAAAGATAGTTACAATCAATCAGTGTAGATATCATTCCACCATCCGTGAAAACAAAAATCAACACTATCGATCAAGTTAACTTTTCAGATTTGTATGATTGTATAATTTGTCCGCATAGAAATGTATAGAACCTTTTATTAGAATGACAAATTTCTCAGGAGAATGAAGTTTCGCGTTCGTAATAATTATTCCTTATTAAGATGTTTTAAGGTAATATGTGTTCCCAAGTTACTTTTTTGATTCGCTCTGTGACCACAATAATCGCAAGTAAATTGTGGCATGTCTGCTGCATGTTCTAAACGTTTATGTCGATTTAAATCATATGGCCAATTGTAACTTCGAGAACATTTGTCACAATTATGCTTGGCTGGCGACGTCTGTAAGTCTGTTTTAAGATGTACACGACCAACGTGTCGACTCATACTATATATCCGTTTAAATAGCTTGCCGCAAAATTTACAATTGTACTGTGGCACGATGTTACAGTCGTATTTTTGATGACTTTTCAAAGTGTGTTTTAGTTTATAGGTTCGAGCACACTTTTCGCATTTGTATTTCCATCCCGATTTATGTCTTGATTCTTGAATTTTCTGCTTATTTTGACTCCGTAGTGTGTTTTTAGTCGATAAAATATTACCTTCTTTGATATCTACTGCATATAATTTTGATTTGTACTTATTATTACGATTTTCTCTTTTAGTTTCTCGATCTGTAATTGTACGATAGTATAACTTGCAAGTTTTTATTTATTATTTATAGTTGCAAGATTTTAATTATAAAAAGTTACTCATACCTTCGATGATTTCTTCCTTGATATCCAAAGTTTCATAATTGTCGGAATTTATTAAAGTCACAGCACCAGAATTCTTGTCAGGAAAAATGCGACTAGTTGTAAAAAAATACTGACCAATATCCAATCTCCCTGCGGACTTCTTCGGCTCACTTTTAGCATACATATCTACAAAATTATAAGATGAAAATTACAATTAGTAATATTCTTAAGTATTTTAATTCTTATGCCGTTGTAGATAAAGATTTAATTAATAACCCATACATAATTACATTAAACATTAGTCAATAGCGTTATAGAAATATTTTTAAATTTAGCCCTTTCACTCTTCATTTCTATAAGCAGATTCAAACTTTTTATAACAAAAAAAACAGACTGAGATACTAAAGGATTATTTTGTCAGGTGTTACAAGTCAACAATTTCACAAGGAATCTGTATTATTATCAGAGAATAAAAGAAATTCTTAACGTATGTTCAGACTAGATGAAGCTATGAATTAAAAAAAGTTTAATTAAACTTTTTCTGAAACAAGATCTTCGCTGCGCTGAAAATCGAACCAGAGAACTTCCGATTGTCGATTGGCTACTTTTCCTTTAAGCTACTAGAGAGATCGAAATAAGCATCATTTTTTAGGAATACACGCATTATTTTACCAAGTGTTACGTATTAAAAACTTTCAAGGAATCTGTATTATCATCAGAGAATAAGAGAAATTCTTAACGTGTTTTCAGACTAGATCTCTTAAGTAGCTTAAAAGAAAAGCACCGACTGACAATCGGACCTTCTGTGATTCGATTCCCCGCGGAGCAAACGAGAAGATCTTTTTTTACAAAAAAATTTAATTTTGGTAATAATAATGATAATAATAATCATAATAATATTAATAGCAGCTCTAAGAAAGCATCTAGAGGCTATTGTCAAAACATCGTATTAAATTAATATGTAAACATCCTTATCTCATCAGGGATTTGACTTAGTCCATGGCTGATGATGAAAAGTCAGAGTCGCCCGAGAACAAGATAAAAAAGACATTAATTATTTTATCTGGGACTTGAAATAAATAAAAAGTCGAACAATTCCCAGTTCTATTAACTTTTTACAGAGCGCTGTTCTAAGCAGCAAAAATATTATCTTCTTTAATGTCTTTAGCACAGAATTTTGATTCATATTTTTTATTACGTGCTTCGCTTATATTCCCTTTCTCTGAAAATGTCTTAAAGTGTAATTTACAAGCCTTTACTTCATGTTATTAGTCTAAATAATTTAATTGCACGATTATACTAATACGCTTGATGAGTGCTTCCTTGATTTTTAAGGTTTCATCATTGTATTCAATTTTTTATGTTAAGTATCAAAATTATCTTCAGAAGAACTGCTAGAAGCTAAACAATAATATGACCTACCATTTAGTTTTCCTGTTATTTTCTTCGGCTGCCTCTATTGATTCCCTTGATCTACAAAATTATAAGGTAAAATTATAGTTAGTAATTTTTAATGATTTTAATCCTTACCATGATGTCACGGGACCAATTTTGGAACCGGAAACCGATTCCCGTTCTTAATTTCCTTATTTTTGTATATTTTCAAAAAACATTGTAAGAAAAATAATTTCCAAAAAATCTTCTTACTTAACAAATTACGCGCGTAACATGTAAATATGTATAGGCCTTAAAGAAATAAAATTATGTAAAATAGTCATCAAATGCAATAAAAATTATGCAAAACAGTTAAAGTGTTTTGAAGGAATACAAATAATTTCAAATGACAGCTTGACAAAATAATAAGAATTTATATAATATATAATTTATATTATAATTTGTATTCCTTATCGAAATAATTATATATACCAGGGGCTCGAATTTGAGCACTTCTCGAAGAAAATCGGACTAAAAAAAAAGCTGAAAACTCAGAAAAATATTTTAATCAAACTATAAGATTCGTTTAAATTCATGCCATTGACAGAAAACAATTTCTTGCCTCAATTAAAAAAAAAGCTTTACTTAATTTTAATAAATGGAAAATATTAACCGTATTAATTAAAACAAATAACTGGTTTAGTATACACTTTTTTTATTTAAACAAAGAATTGGCTTTCATTATACAATGAATTTCTTTAACATATGTTTATTTGTATTCATAAAAATATTTATTTGATTCAAAGAAAAAATCAAGTGCAAAGAAGTGCCACGAGGTTAATCACGGTTTATTTCGAAACTCTTCTGACCAAAGTTTGCAGTTAGATTTTTTAATTAAGTATTTAATTTTCATAAGTTTTACAGTCGATATTTTTTTGGAACAGTTAAATTTTTTCCTGGAAAAAAATAAATGAAATATTGTTAAATAAAAATAACAATTAAAATACATGGGGATAAAAAGTGACTATAAAAATAAGACAAAACAAAGAAAAATAATTGTATAAACCATGACAAAATATGAGCCGAGAACATTAATTAATTTACTAGTACAAATTAAAAATAAGTATTCAGTTTAATATGTTTTATTGAGAATTATCTAAATGCTCATTTGTTGTTCCTAGAAGGAATACAAAATTCTTATGAATATAAATGTTTCATTATCAAGATTGTTCTTTAACTTTTTTTACACGTACGCGTCTATGTATTTTAATACACTTCGTTTAAAAGTATGGTATTACAATTGTAAAGACACTAAACTTCATTTTTTATTTTAAATTTCTTTATATGTTTCATACACTTACACATGTCTGTTATCTTAAATACAAAATGATCCTTCAGTAAATTTGGTGAAAATTTTATAACAAAAGACTTTTTATACCGTCAAAATGTTATTTTCTTACCTCTAAATCAAACATATTCATACATTACTGAGATAAAAAAGACTAATTACAGTGAAACTCGGAAATAACGCCGAGTTTGGGGCGGCGTCAATTCTCGGAAGGGATATATTCAGGGGCGTTATATCCGAGTTTGACTGTATCTTAAATTATAAAAATTCACGGTACAAAGTCTTTCTTGTTTGCTCAAAAGCCTTATTAAAAATTGTATGCGAAATCTCTTATAAGGATATAAGTTTTACGTGCTCAATAATGATTACTTATTGAGATGTTTCGAAGTAATATGAGTGTATAAGTAAGCTTTGCGTTTAAATTTGTAATCGCAAATATCACAAGTAAATTCTGATTTAACTTGTGCGTGTTCTAAACTTCTATGTCGATATAAATCACATGGCCAAGTGTAACTTCGAAAACATTTGTCGCAATTATGCCTCAACACTGACTTCTTTAGGCTTTTTTTACGATGCACGTGATCTATATGCCTATTCATGACATTAGTCCGTTTAAATCGTTTGCCGCAGAAATTACACTCAAAACGTGGCGTGACGCCGCAATCATATTTTTGATGCTGATAGAAGGTATTAAAATATGAAAAGGTTCGAGCACACTTATCGCATTTGTATTTCATTTCCGGTTTCTGTCTTGAATCCTGATTTTTCTGCTTCTTTTGACTCCGGAGTTTGGTTTCAGCAGACAAAATATCATCTTCTTTTATGTATATGGTACAGAATTTCGATTCGTACTTTTTATAATCATTTTTGTCTGTAGTCACACGTTCTGAAAATGTACGAAAATGTAATTTACACATTTTTATTTCCTATTTCTAATTTGAATTTGTTAATTATACGAATATATTTGTACCTTCGACGATTTCTTCCTTAATTTCCAAATTTTCGTCATTGTCGTATTCAATTACAGTCTTGGCACTGGAATTATTTCCAGAAGAAATTTCAGCAGGTTTGAAAGAATATGGCCCACCATTTAGACTTTCTGTTAATTTCTTCGAATCCTTATTGAAATTCTTTGCATCTACAAAATTATAGGACGAAAATTACCATTTGTATTTTTCAATATTTTTAACCTTTATTATGTAGCAGATACAGATTTAATAAAAAACTTTAAAAAAATCTTTTTAAATTCATGCATAGATTTCTAAGACACCGAATCAATATTTGAATCAGAAACCCAGTCCAGGGCTTAATTACATTTTTTGTATAGCCTCTCAAAAGAATATAAGAATAATTTGTAACTAAACCTTATTATATAAAAATTACATACTTGGAAAAATCATGCAAATATATGCCCTGAAAAATCAATATTATGTAAAATAGTCATTTGATGTAATAATAATGATATAGAATATAGTATTTTAAAAGAATAAAAATAATGCAAAATAAGAATGTGGTAAAATAAAATTATCCTAAACAAAGATCAGGTCGAATAAGAATTACGTTTAAAATATTACCTTGAGAGAAAAAAATCGATGTAAAATAAAAACTGGGCAGAATAAAAATTATAGCACATGGCTTCGATTTGAGTCATGTCTGATCAGAAAAACAGTGGGATCATTTTTGTTGTAGCTTATTTGTTGGACACGGGCGGAATACAGATTTATCAAGAAGGTGAATTTTTAATTAATTTCAGACATTTACATACTTTATCTTTTTTATATTATGATTTGAACAAAACAATGCCAAAAAAGTTAAGCGTATCTGAATTTTGTGCTTTGTTTAAAAAAAACTGATTTTTTAAACTTCTGTAACTTTGGATCTAATCAAAATATTTATTATTTTCTTTAGGCTCGAATAGCGTTTATCATCTTGTTTCAAAATCCACCGGAAAATTGAAAAAAATTAATTAATAAAATGCCAACGATTTTTCTGAAAATATTAAAAATCTATTTTGTCAAAAAAGCCCACCTTAAATTTTTTCCCAATTTTTTTAAAATTTTGTACTTTAGTAATGAAGATATATTGTAACTTTGATGCTTGCTAAATTAATTTTGTAGCTAGCAGAATTCTATTTTTTACAATCGAAAGTTCGACTTTTTCTTGGAAATAATGACAGATACGAAAAAATATTGAAATAAAAGTTTGTACGTCTAAAAAAATTCAATCGAAAATGTCTCTTGCTCTTTTGCTATATTATACATAGTTTACACGAAAAAATAAAAAATTGCATTTTTAGTGATAAAAAATTCTCCGCGCATCAAAAATGGTTCCCGCATTATATTGAGAAGATGCCTTCCTGTTATTAGTAAAAACTTTTCAAACATATTTAGAAAAATAAAAAAGTGGGAAGTTCAAGAAAATCTTCTTTATTATTACCTTCATATTTTGAAAACACGAAAAAATTATATTTTCTGCGAAACCACACTTTTTTATTCTTCAAAATATTTTTCAAAAGTTTCTACCAATGCCAGAAAGGCATCTTATCCGTATCATGCCGGCTACGACATTCTTGAAGCAGGGAGAATTTTTTTCCCTAAAAATGTAATTTTTTAATTTTTCTCGTAAACTATGAAAAATATCGCAAAACAAT
>JAWWLR010000034.1:52748576-52759453 GCA_035041075.1 Acraspis erinacei
TGTTAGTTTAAAAAAAATGTAGTTGTAAGGAAATACTGTAAAAATGGAAGTGTAAGCAAGTCAATTTTTTAAGGCCAACAGGCTGAAAAATAAACGTTTATCTACTAACATTGTTTAGTAAATCAAAACGAAAATGATCCTCAATATATGCCTAACTCCTCATACCTATAATAGCCAAAATAAACAAAATTCATAATAAAAAATTCTACTTCTTGAGGATAGACTTATCATTTGCGTAATTATTATTAAGCATGTTCCAAACAGATATATCGATTTTATTTCGAAGCCTGTGAGTGCAGTGCAAAAATGTGTCTTGACACAGGTATTTTCTGATTTGTTTTATATTTGCAGAAATCGCAAAAAAATTGTGGTTTGACTGCTGCATGTTCTCTTCGCTTGTGCTCATATAAACCACATGACGAAACATAAGTTCGCGAATATTTGTCGCATTTATGCCGTGATTTCGAGTCCTGTGAGTGTCGTGAATTAATGTGTCTTGATAAATTTATTTTCTCATTCGTTTTATATTTGCAAACATCGCAAAACAATTGTGGTTTGACTGCTGCATGTTCTAAACGTTTGTGTCGACTTAAACCATTCGGCACACGCGCGTGCCGAGTTCTGTCATATTTCCGTTTAAATAGTTTGCCGCAGAATTTACACTCGAAACCTGGCCTCACGTCGCATTCGTATTTTACATGATATTTCAAACTATTTATATGTGAATAAGTTCGAGCACACTTTTCGCATTTGTATTTCATTTCCGGTTTCTGTCTTGAATCCTGCATTTTCTGCTTCTTTTGACTCCGCAGATTGTTTCCAGCAGAAATCATATTATCTCCTTTCATATATATAGCACATAATTTTGATTCGTGTTTTAGATGACTATTTTGATCTGTAGTCTCGTCTTCTGAAAATGTACCAAAATGCCAATGGAAAGTTTTTATTTCGTATTTTTATAATTCAAATATTTTAATTATATAATTAAATACTGATACCTTCGATGCTTTCTTCCTTGATTTCCAAAGTTTCGTCATTTTCGTAATAAATTAAAGTCTTGGAAGTAGAATTATTGTTGCTAGGAGAAATGCCACTAATTTTACAAAAATATTGTCCACCATCCAATATTTCTGCTAATTTCATTGCTTCACTCTTGGTCTGTTGACCTAAAAAAATTATAAGATGAGTATTACAAATAGTATTTTTTAATGATTTTAATCTTTATCCTGCATGAGATATCGACTCAATTAATAACCCATACATAATCAAATGATATATTAGTCAATATCTTTGTAATATATTGAAGTTCATGCGTATATGACTAAGGAACTGAACCAATTTTAGATCAGAAACGAAGTCCAGGTCTTAAATTATCTCCTTTTTGTATGTCATTTATGCATGATGCCTTAGGTAAAATAGTGATTCTATAATATAAGAGTTGTGTAAAATAGTATTTCGAAATAATAAAAGTCATGTAATTTGGGAACCCGGTCATGTTAAATAATGTTAGTTAGCGATTATGTAAAATGGTTTTTCACATGAATAAAAAGAATCCAATATGAAAAATCGTAAGAAAAAATTTGGATAGTATGTGACACTTCAGTTTAAAAAAAAAGATGCAAAATAGTATGTATTTCGGTAGAATTAAAATAATATAGAACAGTGATGAGGTCACACGATTTTCAGTAAAATAAATATTAGGTAAAGTAGAATATTCACGAGCATTCCTTAAAAGTTTCAAAATATGGGAGTGTAAAGTAAAATAAAAATATTAATTCTTCAGTAAGGAAAATATATCTAATCTTAGAACTAAAGGTTATATATTTTTAAAAGTACAGATTTTGCGTTTGTAGAAAATGACAAATCGTGAATTGAGGTAACATAAGATCCATACATGAATTCTTAAACATGTTTTAAAAAAAATTCTTCTGGCTTTTTTAAAAGTATAGTTTCTTACCTAGAACAAAATTTTACAAATCATCACAAAATATTCCATGACAAATATTTAATATTTTATTGTGAATTAAAATTCAATTTTCAGTCATTTTACATATTAAATTTTGGATGTAATAAAAAATGGTCGTACATTCAAGTAAACATGGTGTAATAAGCTCTGTTGAAAATGATCCAGATGCGTAATTAGAATTAACTCGGCGGTAAAAAAAGCAGTGGAATCATTTTTCTTGTAGCTTATTTATTGGGCACAGAAGGGATACAAAATTTGTGAGAATTTGAATTTCTAATTATTAAAATTCTTCCCTAGAACTTCTTGTAATCACAGTTTCACACTTTTGTGGATATAAATTTTAATAAACTTTTTTTACACGTAGAATGTTACAAATCTACCTTCCTTCAGTAAATTTGATGAAAGTTTGATAATAAAATACTTCTTACACCGTCTAAATTTTATTTGATTAACTCTTGATCAAATATATATATATTGTGCTAAGCAAACAAAAATTTCTTAACTTATATTATCGTGGTAGAGTAAATATACCTTCCTGAAAGATCAGAAAGTCTACCCAAATACATAAAAGAGTTTTTAAAATTAGTATGAGAAATTTCCTAATGATAGAAGTTTCACGTGCGCAATAACTATTACTTATTGAGATGTTTTTGCGTACAGTGTCTTGACAAGTTTGTCTTCAAATTTGTTTCATATTCCCAACAATCGCAAGTAAACTGTGGTTTGACTGCTGCATGATCCAAACGTTTATGTCGAATTAAAGCATTTTCCCAAGTGTAACTTCGTGAACATTTGTCGCATTTATGCATTGATTTCGATTTCTGTAAGTGGCGTGAAGTCATGTGTTTTGCTAAATTTGCTTTCCGATTCGTTTTATATTCGCAAAGATCGCAACAAAATTGTGGTTTGACTGCTGCATGTTCTTCACGTTTATGTCGACATAAGTCATTTGGCCAAATGTAACTTCGATAACATTTGTCACAATTATACCTGGCTTGCGATGCTGGTAAGTTTTTTTTAATATGCACAACATGGACGTGCCGATTCATGTTACATTTTCGTTTAAATTTTTTACTGCAGAATTTACAACTGAAGTGTGGCATGACGTCGCATTCAAATTTTTGGTGACAAGTTAAATGATGTTTCAGTTTATAGGTTCGAGCACACCTTTCGCAATTGTATTTCTTTTCCGGTTTCTTACACGATTTCGGGGTTATCTGCTTCTTTTGACCCGGCACTTCGTTTTTCTTGAAAAAAGTATTATTTTCTTCCATATAAATAGCAGAGAGTTTCGGTACGTACTTTGTAATACGATTTTCGCCTGACGACTCTTGATCTGAAATATATACCAAAATTTAATATGGAATCTTTTATTTCGTATTTTTTATGGTTACAATACTTTAATTATTTGAATATAATCATACCTTGGATGACTTCTTTCTTGATTTCCAAAGTGTCGTCATTTTCGTATTCAATTAAAATTTCTGCACTACAATTGGTGCCAGGCGAAATGCCACTAGTTTCACAAAAATATTGTCCACCATCCAATATTCCTGTTAATATCTTCGGCTCACTCTTGGTCTGGAGATCTAAAACATTATAAAGTAAACATTAGAATTAGCAATATTTAATTATTTTAAACTTTATCCTGTAGCAGATATAGATTCAATTAATAACCCATACACAATCACATTATACATAATAGTCAATAGCGTTACAGAAATATTGGATAAATTTCAGGCTTTGTTTATCTATTTGTGTAAGGATATTTGACTTTTCATTCGAAAAATGAAAGATAGGAAAACAGAAAGATTATAATTAAACAATTACTTAATTAATAATCATATCTCATGAGATATTATGCTTAAATTGAACAGAATACAAGGGCCATGTTTGGTGGACCCCAAAAATTGAAAGAGTTGTAAAAGAGGATGCACATTCGGGGCTAGCCAAGCTTATGAAAATTTTTTGACTCGTCATCCCGAATTTTTAGATAAAGAGTCACTTCGGAATTAAAATTATAAAAGCTAATACAAAATATTTTTAACTTCATGCGTAGGTGACTAATAAAACCAAACCAAAAAAGGTTGACTAACAGGAACGGCATGCAGCAAACCAAACTTATTTTGGATCGGTAACTAATTCCAGGTTTTAATTTCTATCCTTTTTATATTTATAAGAGAAATTTTAAGAAAAATAGTTTCAAAGAATATTATGCGTCATTCTCAAATTAAGTCACGCTATTTATTAACCTTTACCCCTACTACGCGTGACGTCATTTATGGATGACGCCCTAGGTAAAATAGTGATTTGATATGATAACAATGATCTGAAATAGTATTAAAAAAGCCGATTAGGTTAAACAAAAAATATGCAAAATAGTATTTTAAAAGAATAAATATGCATTAAAATGGCAATTTGTTACAAAAATGATGTCAAATATTGATTTCACAAAATGAAAATGATGTAACATAGTATTTCGGTAAAATACAAATGACGTAAAATAGTAATTAATCGGGGATTTGAGCGCTTCTTATTTATACTTAGCTGATTCGTTTCGAATTCCTTTCCTCTCTCACGCCCCCACCCTTCCCGTTTTATTCAAAAGCGGTTTATTCAAATCGGTTAATATTAAGGGGTGGCACAAGTCTATGAAATTTCCCATTGATTTAACATAAGAAAAAGTCAACTTTTTGTCAATCTTACAGGCCCCTAAATAGCCCCTAAATACGTGAAAAATTTGAACTTCACTTGATATTGCGGTTCTTTAACGCTTTTTGAATTTTTTTCTTATAAGTAATAATTTATCAGCAACGTAAGATCAGTAATAACAATGAAATAATTTCTTTAAATTATTTTACAGTTTTTTAGATAATACGTGTTTGTTCCAGCAATACTTTACCTAAACAAATCAGGAGAATCATTTTATCTCACAAAATTTTCAACATATTTTAATATTATAAATGTATAAACAAATTTATATTATTTTTTTATTTATTTAAAAATAATATAAATTTAATTGTGAAATTATTTTAACAAATTATCTCATTACTATAATTGATAAAAGAGCTCTTATCATATTGAAAATACGATTATTTCGAGACTTGCCTGCAAAAAATTTGTTTTAATCGAAATTGTATATATGCATGTTAAATCAATGGGACACTTGAGTGCCTTTTCGCGACCCCTTTAAATATGAACCGATTTCGCACAAATTTAGAGATTTTCTTGCATTCGAGCAAAACTGGGAGATGAGAGCAAAGAAATTAAAAAGTGAAAAATAAGGGACAACTAGATGGGAATAAGAGGTGATTCTTAGAAAACAAGATAAAACAGAGCAACACAATTTTAAAATTCATGATAAAATATGCAACTGGAATTGTTTATCTTTCTAGCGCAAATTAAAATTTAATTTCCAGTAATTTTTACATATTAGCGTCATTTTTAAGGAAGCGTATTTGTTAGACCTTGAGAGAACATAAAATTCGCAAGTATGTGCATTTTCAATTATCAAGATTGTTCTTTGAAACTTATTGGTTTCATACTAAAGCGCATATAAATTTTAAAGAACTTCGTTTGCACGTACGGTGTTATAATTCTACGGTTAGTAAATTTGGTAAGAATTTCACCAAACAAAAATTGTGCAGCGTCTAAATATCATTTTATTAGCTCCTGATAGAACAAACATTCCTTATATAATAATAATGAATTAAGGGTACCAACTATTACTGGTTTAATATTACTAACACTTGTTAGAGAATCTAAATGAAAATGATACATAATCCATACCTTCTCATAACGGGTATTTTGTAAATAAATGAAACGTATAGTAACAAATTCCACGCTGAAGAAAATTAGTTTATATCGGCATAAATTCAGAGTAAATCTAATTTTCCTGAACATACTAAAAGTATACTCTAATGCACAAAAGAGTTTTTTCAATAAGCATAAGAAAGGTCCTGAGAATAGAAATTTTGCGAGCGCAATAATTATTACTTATTGAGATGTTTTGAAGTAACATGATTTAACAAGACATTTTTGCGTTTAGTTTTTAAATCGCAAATATCGCAAGAAAATTGTGGTATAACTGTTGCATGTTCTAAAAGTTTATGTCGATTTAAACCATATGGCCATTTGTAACTTCGCGAACATTTGACGCATTTATGCCTTGTTTTCGATGTCTGTAAGTGGTGCGAAGTAATGTGCTTCGACAAATCCCCTTTTCGTTCCGTTTTATATTCACACCAATCACAAACAAATTGTGGCATAACTACTGTATGCTCTAAACGTTTATGCCGATTTAAAGTACTTATCGTATTGTAAATTCTAGAGCATTTGTCGCAATTATGCCTCGATTTCGATATCTGTAAGTGACATGAAGTGATATGTTTTAACAAATTTCTTTTCATATTCGTTTTGTATTCGCAAGAATCACAAAAAAATTGTGGTTCTACTGCTCCATGTCCTGTACGTTTATGTCGAGTTAAATCATTCGGCCAAATATAACTTCGAGGACATAAGTCGCATTTATGCATTGAAACCGACTTCCTTGATCTTGTCTTGTGATGCACGTGATCAACATGAACATTCATATCATATTTCCGTTTAAATAGTTTGCCGCACAATTTACAACTGAACTGTGGCATGACGCCACATTCGTATTTGTAATGAAAAGTCAAAGTCTGTTTACGTTTATATGTTCTAGCACACTTGGTGCATGTGTACTTCATGTCCGAATTGGATTCCTGAAACTTCTGCTTCTTTGCGCCCCGTATTTTGGGCTCAGATTTTGAAATATCATCTCCTCTTATATATACGGTACAAGATTTGGACTCATTAGTTTTATTTCGTTGCTGGCCTATAATTGTCTCTGGATCTAAAAATGTAACAAAATTTAGTATGAAATTGTCATTTTATAGTTTCATTAATGATATTTTAATAAAAATAGTCATACTTTGGATGCTTTCTTCTTTGATATTCAAAGCTTCATTCATATCGTACTCAATCGAAGCCTTGGCACTAGAATTAAGGTTCGAAGAAATGTGAGTAGTTATACAAAAATCTGGCCAAACAGCCTTTCTTTCTATTGATTTCTTCAGTTTATGCTTGGACCGAAGACCTAGAAAATTATAAATCCAAATTACCATTAGTACTTTTCAATGGTTTTAATCCTTATCCTGCAGCAGACATGGATTTAATCAATAAACCATGCATTATCACATCATACACTAGCTAATGCCGCTAGAGAAATAATCTATCAAGCTTTGGCAGTCTATTCCTACAAGGAGATTTGACTTTTCATTAAAGAATAGGATTGGTGAATAACCAGATCATTCCGTAGAACAAAACTGAATTATGAACAATAACAATCATTTAATAAAATTAAGATAACAAAGACTCTAATAATTTATACAATTTAGGATATAAAAATTTACAGAAAATCTTTTTAATTTCATGTATAGGTGAATAAGAAACTGAACCAATTTTTTATCGGAAACCATCAAGTCCAGACGATAATTTCTCTGTTTTTTTCTATGTTCAAAAAAGATTGTGGCGCGTTTAGCGCTCGAATGACTGACCGTGCTTTTTTTTAGTAGTGTCGAACAAGAGATTTGATAACGAAGATGAATGTGTGCTATCGATGCTATTGAATGTCTGCATTCAAACTCGTTTGGCGGTGACCAGGCATTGTTCGGAGATTTATTATGAGATCTGCAGTAATTCAGGAAAAAAGGACATGCATAGAGTAAAAATGTAATCAAATCTGGTAGTATTTATAATGGATGAAAATTATGTAAAGCGTCTATTCAGTAAAATAATATTATTTTAAATAGTTATTAGGTAAAAAAAGATAAATGTAAGATATTACTTCAGAATAATAAGAAGGATGTAAAATGGAAACTCGGTAAGATAAGAAAGATAGCATATGGTGATTCGGTGAAGTAAAAATTACACAAGCGTATTCCTAAAGAATAACAATTATGTGAAATAACAATTCGGCAATACACCGGAACAATGAAAATGATTTAATACAGTATTTGTACAGAATATCAATTATAAAGTGTCTATTCGTTCGGCTTGATGAACGAGTATATAGTGGAATGTTTGGCCAAAATTTTGTCCACCGTCCCACCATGTAACTCCTTTCCAGGTCCCCCAAACATTTTGCAAGAATAACTACGGTTGACCGTACGAATATCCTCAGTCTAGTGCTAAGGCAAGTAGAAAATAAGGGATATTCATTCGCTTCCTTTATAATCTTCAAAAATATAGGAGCATATAGAAAAATAAAAACGATAATGTTCCAGTATGCAAAATGTCATATAATAATAATAGATCTTTATTAATTTGCCAATAAAATATACAATGTATTTAGAATATGTCTATAAGAAAGACACTTGAAGGGACAAGGTACAGATTAGAACTGCCCTGCAGCCTAACCTAATCTAATCTTAAAGAAACTTCATAATTTAAACTTGAGCATTATGTAAGAATTTTTACAAAAAGTAATTAAAGACATAGAAACATTTAATGTACTTCACAAAATAGTTCTTTACATTAGTATAAGAAACTTCCTAAGGATTGAAATTTCAAATGCATAGCAGTTATTACTTATTGAGATGTTTAGAAACAATATGAAATGACAAGCTATCTTTGCGTTTAGTTTTGTATTCGCAAATATCGCAAGTAAATTGTGGTGTGACTGGCGCATGTTCTAATAGTTTATGTCGTTTTAAACCAAATGGCCAATTGTAACTTCGAGAACATTTGTCGCATCTATAGCTGGATTTCGATGTCTGTGTCTTTGTTTTAAGATGCACTCGTTTTACGTGTCGACTCAAGTAATGTGGTCGTGTAAATTGTTTGCCGCAGAATTTACACCCGAACAGTGGCATGGTATCACCTTTTTTGTATTTCCTTTTTGGTTTATCATTTGATATCTTAATTTCCTGTTTCTTTTGCTTCCGCTCATATTTTGCATTATATTTCTGGCCTGTGCCTGTCTCTTGTTCTGGAATTTAACAAAAAGTAATTACCAAGTTTTCAATTTATAATTTTTGTTGAAACTTTGTAATTGCAAATTGGTCATACCTTGGATTATTTCTTCCTTAATATCCAAAGATTCGTCTTTGTCGTATTCAATTAGACAAGACATATCTCTGGCTCTAAAATTATTTTCAGAAGAAATTTCAGTGGTTATACAGTTTTTATCTAACAGATTTCCCCCAGTAATAAGATTATGCTCTTCCTCCTCTTGTTTTACAAAAACAGTTGTAGATTCCAAAAATGCAATGCTGTAAAGATCAGAATACGGTTTCCCAACTGATTTGTCTGCTGATTTTTTTAAATTACTCTGGACATTCTTAGTTTTACTTGAAGCGCTATGTTGATCTAGAAAATAACAACGTCAAAAGTCAATTAGTAGTCCGGTGATTTTGATCCTTATCCTTTAGCATGTGTAGATTCAATAAACAATTCCATTATCATTTATTTCTGAAATTTGTATTGTATTGAGTTCATTGTTCATAGGCGTATGTTTTTCTTTTAAATTAAGGAAGATAGGGATCACAAAAAGATCATGCAGCTTAGTAGAAATCGATTTAGAAATTTGAAAAAGGGGTTTAGCGAAAATTTTATTTTATTTCTTAAATACAATTTTGGATAAGAATTCAGTATACTTTTATTAATTCTCGATCGATGTAAATACATAGTTACAGTAACTCTGAAGGCAATATTATTGTTGAAAAGTCATTTCATTGATGCGAAAATCGGTATCAATATAAAGAAACTGAAGACTATTACAATTTTTTCTCAACTAGTATGTAAAATTTTCTAAGGATTGAAGTTCCGCGCATGTTATCGTGCAGTTAATAATCCACGGTGGTGAAGTCTCGTGCTAAAAATTTGAGACAAATATCTCCAATATAGCCGCATATGAAGCGTCGGGATATTTAAATTTAAAACATTGTACTTATTAATGTTGTCAATAACTTGTAATAACGTTTATTGATATTTTTACATATGGCAATTGAAGTACAAAATAACATCAATAAATGGTATTCGAAATTAACAATTGTTAAACAATTATCTTATCTATGGTCGCTTGGTCCAAATTCCTAAAGGCGTTTTTTCCCTTCCTTCTAATTAAAAATGGAATAATAAAATAAGGTGTGAAAATTGTCATTTATATGGATAAATGAATTTTTAAAATACTATCACTAAATGCATTAAAAGTAGGGCAATCATTTATGCAAGATATGTTTGTAAAAAGTTATTTACAGTTTTACTCACATAAGCAACTTTTCACGAACATTTACTGCAAAAATGACCCTGCTGACCCTGCTGACATGGCGTTACCAGTCCATAATATCAGGGATACCTTAAATTACTTTTTTAATGAAAATTACTATATAATGCTAGTTTTTAGTTTTTGAAGGTTCTGAAAGCGTAAAGTTACTCCCCATCGATATCACATAATATCATTTTTTTAATGCATTGAACAAAAGAGTCTTTTAATCGAAATGAAATTTTTTTAAGGATTGAAGTTTTGCGCTTGTAATAGTTATTACTTATTGAGATGCATTGCAATCATGTGTCTAGACAACAGACGCTTTTCTTTCATTTTTCGGCCACAAATATCGCAAGTAAATTGTGGTTTAACTCTTGCATGTTCCATATTTTTATGGTGATTTAAACTAGATAACCAACTGTAACTTTTAAAACATTTGTCGCAATTATGCCTCGTTCGCGATTTCCGTTTCCTTGGCTTGTCATGCACGTTTTCTACATGGGTCTTCAGGTGACTATTCTGTCTAAATCGTTTGCCACATAATTTACATTTAAATTGAGGAATAACATTGCATTCGAATTTTTTATGGTAATTCAAATTCTTTTTCAATTTATATCTTCG
>JAWWLR010000034.1:52760451-52772778 GCA_035041075.1 Acraspis erinacei
AACAGTTTAATTTTTCTACTTAAATCATGAGAAGAGTTTCAGCACATAAAACCTAATTAAAGTGACTAAAGTAAGTGGCGTGCAGTAATGTGTTTTGACAAGTTTGATTTTTGATTCGTTTTATGACCGCAAAGATAGCAAATAAATTGCGGTTTATCTGGTGCGTGGCCTAAACGTTTATGTTGATATAGACCACCTAATGAGCGATAACTTCGAGAACACTGGTCGCAATTATGCCCTGGTTTCGAGGTTTGTAAGTATGTTTTGAGATGCACACGATCCACATGAGAACTCATAGTACCTATCCGTTTAAACAGTTTGCCACAGAAATTACATCTAAATTTTGGGATGACGTCGCATTCGAATTTTCGATGACGATTCAAATCCTTTTTCTGCCCATAGGTTCGTGCACACTTTTCACATTTGTATTTCTTTTCCGCTTCCACATTTGATTCAGGAATTTTTTGTTTCGCTGTGGTCTGATGTATTTTAAGTACTTTTGATTGATATTTTCGATTATCGCTTGGTTTTATTCCTCTATTCGATAAATTTCGACAATCTGAAAGTTTATCAATAAGTTTTTTTAACTTTGTTCTGGGCCTTTCTTAAAGGTATTTATTTACTGAAAATATATGAAGTTTTACCTTCGACAATTTCTTCCTTGATTTCCAAAGTTGCTTCATTACCAGATTCAATTTTGAAGTTAAAATCCTTTTCATTATTTGTAAACAGTTCCTGGTTTTTTATAAGATATTCATTATATTCTCTTATTGACCTTATTCTTGTATCCACCGAATCACTCCTTGTATTCTCTGAAAAATAACAAGGACGCAAATTAGAATTTTTCAACGGTTAGGCAATTGATTACTATCCTCTAAATCTCGGCTTATGTTTCCAAAGCTTGCATGTTGTTAAAATTAAAGAGAGAATTAAAACAAAGACGTGGCTATGCCCACCGAAATTTTGGTAAAAATAGCCGGCTTTTTCGACACGTGTAGGCACTGATTAAAAACAAATAAACTCTGCTTACACGTATAATGCTATACTTCTTCTGAGTTTGAACTTTGTTGGTTATTTCAAATTCCGTGAAATGTTTAGCACATTCACACATTACAGATGTTATATTTGATATAACAAAGAATTTTTAAGTCAATTATAAAAAAATAATATTTATAATGCAGAAATTTGATTTTATTATCTATAGATAAAATATTCATATTTGCATAATAATACAAAAGTTTCTTAACTTAAACTATGAAAACAAAATCAGTGTACAAAATACTTAACAGAAACTAGAATGTACTTTCTTGATTTTATGAATTAACAGTAACACCTATTAGTAAATAAAACAAAATTACCAACAATCTATTACCTCTCAAACCTATATTTTTCCCAAATAAACAAAGCATATAAGAACTAATTCTAAGTTACTCAAAACAAGTAATTAATGTCAATATTAATGGAGAGTAAATTTACTCTTTTTTAAACTTAAAATAAAAAAATAAAATTCAGTATTACGTACTGATTTTCATCAAGCATTTTTGGTAAACAAATATATAATGCAATGCAAAAAAGATTTGTTTCAACCGATATTATGAATTTCGTACAAGAAGAGAGGTTAGATAAAACCTTCGCCCTAGCGGTGAGCTAGTAGCTGCACTTCAGTTTGGTCCGGCGTCTGCTTCAGATTCGGGGCACTTGTTACCCCAAACTTACGGATATCAGACGCTTCAAAACGTGGGTCCTATATTTCTTTAAACTGCGCAAGAGCGGAACTGTGCCGCTAGCGCCCTGTGTGCAGAACAGTTGGACTATGCTGTTGGTTAAACGGTTCCGCCAGTTTGGGGTAATGACTCTCCCGAATCAGAGAAGCCGTTCTACCAAACAGAAGTGACGCTGTTCACTGTGTGATTGGCGCGATAATTGTATTGTTGGGTGAGCGGCTCTACCGAAATCCTCTGCGTATAGGGTTTAAAATTGTGTACTGAATTATTGGCAATTATGTACAAGAATATGCCTGGACAAGACATGCTTCAGATTCGCTGTGTAGCCGCAACAATCACAAATAAATTGACGGGAAATGCCCTCGTGTTCTATCCGTTTATGCAGATTTAAAGAACTTGTAGTAGTATAACTTCGAGAACTCATGTCACAATAAATTAAGCCTTATTTGTGATGTCCTTGAGTTTATTTTCTTATGCAAGTGACGCACATGGCGATTCATGTGTTGCTTCTGTTTGAATAGTCTGTTTTATTGAATCAATCTTTGAATTACATGCGAAAAATAAAAGACATGTAAATTAGGATTTTTAATGGTTATACAATTATTATACTGCAAATATCGATTTATGTTTCCAAGAGTTGCAAGTGATTAAAATTAAAGCGGAAATCATTAAAACAAGAACGTGGCTACGTGCACACAAATTCCGATACAAATAATCAGATTTTTTCAGCACGTGTAAGTACACTTTCAAACAATTAAACTGCAGTTACACGTTTGATATCTATTTTTTTATTTTTAAACTGCATATTTTTTGCAAGAAATTTACTAAATGTATATAAGATCGAACCTTTGATCATTTCTTCCTTAATGTTCAAAGTTTAGTCATCGCTGTATTCAATTATACTGGTAAAATCCTTTTCATTATTTATCAACAGTTCATTGCGGTCTGTCCTCTGGTGTTTTAAAGGATATGCTGGATATTTCCCAGTTGATTTGAGTTGGTTCAATTTGAAATAATGTACTTTTCAAAAAACTTAATTAAATTAAAAGATATTTAAATTTAAAAAAATTAATGGATAGATTATTGGTCATTATCCTATAGGTCTCGGTTTATGTTTCTAAGTTGTTAACAGTTTCGAGTTGCTAACACTAAAGTAGACATTACAAAAACAAATAAATAACTTAGTTTTATAATTGTCCAAGTGTTAGACATCATTCTTTATTTTAAATTCCTGTACATGTTTCATATATTTACAAATTTCGGGTTATATATAATATAAAAAAAGAAACTTTAAGTAAATTTGACCAAAAATAATACTTACAATACCGTAAAGTTATTTTATTAACTATGGATCAAATATTTATATAATATTACAAAAGTTTCTCAACTCCAATTATTAAAACCAATTCAGTGTACACAATCTTTATAAGAAACTAGAAAGTAATTGCCTAAATTCAGGATATAGTAGTAATACTTTCTAGTACAGAAAAATTGTTAAGAAACTGTACCATCACAAACCTGAATTTTTCCTAAAAAATACAACACATTAAAATAAATTTTAAACAAAGTTTAAATTTTTACGCAAAATTAGTTTAAATATACAAGCATTTAATAAAATGCAAAAAAATCTTAAGGTTTAAGTGGTTTAAAGTGTAGCGTATGCAATTAAATTATTTGAGATGGCCTAAAATAATATGTTTTGACAAGAGACTTTTATCTGGTGCATTACAACCACAAAGAGTCGTAACTTCTAAAACATTTATCACACTTATGCTGCGTTTGCGCTGCCTCTACGTATTTCTTTTGAGATGCACATGACCCACGTGACGATTCATGTGATGTTTCCGTTTAAATAGTTTGCCACAGAATTGACATTTAAACTGTGGTGTCACGTTGCATTCGTATCTTAGGTGAGAATTCAAGTCTTTTTTCTGTACATAGATTCGCGCACATTTGTCACATTTGTATTTCTTTTTTAATTCCACATTTGGCTCTAGAATTTTCGGCTTTCTTTTGGCTTCTGGTTTTACGCCCCTGTCCAATAAACTTACATGATCTGAAAGTGAAACGATATTTTTTCTGAAATATTTTTCAGGATATTTTTTAATGATATTTACCACAAAATGTTTAGAGCTTTACCTTCGATAATTTCTTCCTTGATTTCCAAAGTTTCGACATTGATATATGGAAGTGCGCCCGGAAAATCCTTTTCATTGCTTGTAGACAGTAGATTATAGTCTTCCCACTGGTGTTTTGAAGGATATACTTGATATCTCCCTGTTGATCTTCTTTCTATTTTCATTAAATCTATCTTTGATATACCTGCAAAGGAAAACAAAGATTTAAAGTACGTATATTTAAACTCTCCATTTTTCAAGTTTTTTGTCACTGAAGCGGACGTCATTAATAACAAATTTTTCTTAAAAGTATGGGCTTACAATTCTGCAAGCTTTAAACATAATCCTTTATTTTAATTTCCTCTATAAATTTGATGCATTTGCAAATTTCTAGCATTTTACTTAATTTAAAAAAGGATCCTTCACGAATATAATACAAATTTGACAATAAAAAACTGTTTAAAATGAAGAAACATTCTTTTATTAATTCGGAATCAAATATATTTATATTGGTCGGATACAAAGTAAATTCTTAAATTACAAAATCGGATTTAGTATACCATTATATTTAAATGGAAATCTTAATTTATGAATTCTCGATCATTTATATTCATATTGGTCTAATACAATAAAATTGTTAACTATAATTATGAAAATGAAATCAGTCTGAAAAATGTTTAAATGGGACCTAATTTTATGTTTCAATAGTGTTACTTACTGATAAATAAAAAAATGGTCGCCAAGCTGTACCTTCTAAAACCTTGATTTTTTCGAATGAGCAAAACGCATTAGAAATTTTTTTACATTTACCGAAAGCAGTTTATGTAGATAACGATGGAGTTTTATTACACTTTGATTTTTCTAAAAAAAACACACTTAAATAAGAATTTTTTAATAATTAGATAAGGTAATGTCCCATTAATCGTTAAACTTGGTTATAATTTAAATATATTATTTTAAAAATATGTTAAAAGTAACATTTGATGATGAAACCCGCTTATTTTGAGCATTTTATAATAGCAAAAATAAACTATATTCCCTCAAATGAAATAAAATTTAAAAAAAACTGGCATCACAATTACTGGGACTAAGGTCACGATTACTGGGACGTTTACCTTAATTAGATAGTTAAAATCAGAGAATTGATGATTTCGGGATGTTGACACCAAAGTGGAAATTATTCAAACAAATGAACTTAGTTTATACTATGTTTTTATAATTCTCTAGGTTTTAAACATAAGTTTTTATTTAAAATTCCTTTACATGTTTCATATATTTATAAATTTAGTTTTTTTTTCTATGAAGAAGAATCCATCAGTAAATTTGACAAAAACATATTTTTTACAATGGAAATATTTTGTTTTATAGATATATTTTATATATATTATTTATAGATTCACATTTCTCGAATAAAACAAGAACTTCTTAACTTATATTATGAAAACGAATTCCGTATACTCAATGCATAACTCGAACTAGAAAGCATTTTCTTAATTGCATGAACTATTAGTAAGACTTGGTAGTGAATAAAAAATGGTAACCTAACTATACCTTCTTAAGCTTAGATTTCTTCCGAAGAAATCAAACGTATAGGAACAAATTCTATATTTAATAAAAGTAATTCCTGTCAACATCGATAAAAAGTAAATTTTCTTTTTTTTTTACCCTTAAAACAAATTAAATTCAGTATTGCGCAGTGATTATCACGACAAATTAGTTTAGATATGCAAGCATTACTGTAAGGCAAAAAAGTTTTTTCCTAAGATTTGAATGCTTTAAAGTGAAGTGCACGCAATTACATTATTTGAGATGGCGTGCAGTAATATGTCTTGACAAGTGACTTTTCTCTAGTGCATTATAACCACAAATATCGCAAGTAAAGTGTCGTCTAATTTCGTCATGTTGCTTCCTTTTATGTCGATTTAAGTCATATGACCTTTTGTAACTTCGAGAACATTGGTCGCAATTATACGTTGTTTGCGATGTATCTAAGTTTTTTTTAAGATGTACAAGACCCACGTGACGATTCATGTGATTTTTCCGTTTAAATTGTTTCCCGCAAAATGTACAATCAAACTGTGGTGTAACGTCACATTCGTATTTTAGATGATGAGTCAAACTATATAGATGTGAATAGGTTCGAGCACACTTTTTGCATTTGTATTTCTTTCCAACTTTTTGTCTTGATTCCTGAATTCTCTGCTTATCTTCACTCCACATTTCGATTTTACCAGCAGAAATATCATCTTCTTCCTTATCTACAGCACAGAATTTTTATTCGTATTTTTCTCTTGTTCTTAAAATGGACTAAAATTTAATTTGCAAGTATCTTTTAGATTCGAGTGTATATGAATTTACTGATACCTTCGATGACTTCTTCCTTGATTTCCAAATTTTCGTCATTGTCGTATTCAATTACAGTATTGGCACTAGAATTGTTGTCAGAAGAAATATGAGTAGTTGTACAAAAATCTGACCAATCATCCTCTCGTCCTGTTGATTCCTCCGGCTCATTCTTGATCTGCACATCTAGAAAATTATAAAATTAACATAACATTAGATGAGATTCTTCTTTTTTTTAAATTTGAGAAGTAGAAAGATAATAAACTATAGCAGACTATATTAAATTGGGATAAGAATTTAAGTTATACCAAATTTTACAAAATCTATGAACTTTATCCATGGTGACTAAGAAACCGAAACAGTTTTTCATCGGAAACCAACTGCACGTTTGAATTATTTTTTTCTTTCTTTAATATTTTCAAAAAAAAAAAAAAAATGTTATTAGAAAAAAGTTCAACTAAAGTGAAGATATTTACTATAAATATATGAACTTTTACCTTCCACAATTTCCTTCTTTATTTTTAAACTTGTGTCCTTGTATTCAATTTTGCAATTAAAATTGTTTCCATGCAGTTCAGGCAGTACATATTCTTGATATTCTGCTGTCGGTCTTTTTCTTGTTTCCTTTGAATGACCCTTTGATTTAACTGTTAAAAAAACGAAGATTTAAATTAGAATTTTCAAATAGAAAAATAATTAAACATTATCTTATAAGTCTTGGTTATGTTTTTATGGACATCAAGTTGTTAACACTAAAGCGGATACAATTAACACAAATGAACCTTGTTTGCACGTATGGCAATGTATTTCTACAGGTTCTAAGCTTCATTTTTTTTATTATAAATTTCATTACATATTACACATATTTACAAAGATCGGGTATTTTGTTTTCTTTAAGAAATTATCCTTCAGTAAATTTAACAATAGTAGACAGTTTATAATTTACTGTGGTCTTTCCTCTGATGTTCTAAAAGATGTTTTTTAGATTGCTTCCTTGATTTTATTCTTGTTTCCTTCAAAACATTTGTTGATTTCTATAGAAAAATTAAACCCCTCATTAAAAAAAATAAACTTTGAGTATAGGGTAGTGTTAAAGTATCCCATGTTTCAAACTTTATATTTTATTTTAAATTCCTTTCAATGTTTCATAAACTTAAACATTTTATGTATTTCATTTTATTTAGAAATGAATCCTTTCGCAAAGAGATATAAATTTGACAATAAAATACAGTTTGCATTGCAGAAATATTATTAAATTAATATGAATTTCATGTAATTCAAAAAATAATTTTTTCAACCAATATAAGAAATTTCCCAAGTTTTAAGGTATCGTGTACTTAATCACTTGAAATGGTATTTAGAAAAATGTATTTACAAGAAAAATTTAAGTAGCCACAACAGTCACAAATAAATTTGATTTTTACTGCTGCATGAATTTACAAGTCAATTGTGGCTTGACGTCGCATTCGTATTTTAGATGACGAGGCAAATGCTTTTTTCTTTACATAGCTGTGCACAATCTTCTCACATCTGTATTTCTTTTTCGATTCCACATTTGATTCTTGAATTTTCGGCTTTGGTTTGCGCTCATGCATTTTGAGCACTTTTGATTGATATTCCCATGATCTGAAAGTTTAATAACATTTTTTTTTAATTTTGTGCTCGACATTTTTAAAGATATTTACTACGAATATATAAGTTTTATCATCAATAATTCTTTTCTTGATTTCCAGTTTTGTCATTGCTATATTCAGTTTTGCAACTAAAATCGTTTGCATTATTCTTACGCCGTGAATTTTGGCTTACCCATTGAAGTTTTAAAGGATATGTTTGATATTTTGTTGTTGACCTCACTTGCTTATCCTTCCAATCAAATTTTAATTTATCTATGAAAGAAAAAGGAAAGATTTAAATTAGCATTTTTCAGTGATACAGTAATTGACCATTACCCTACAAGACTCCGTTTTTGTCTCCAAGACTTTAAAGTTGTTAATACTAAAGTGGATATAACTAATCCAAAGAAATTTAGTTTACAGGTATGGCATCGTAATTCTACAGGGTTTAAACTACATTCTTTATTTGAACTTCATTTACATGTTTTATATATGCTCGAATATTTTATTTCATTAAAACAGAACCCTTGAATATCTTTCTTGTTAAAATACTTTATAATGCAAATTTAGCAGAGACACTTGCTAGATAAGGTATAGACAATATATAACACCAAAAAGATTTCCTGAAGTTTAAATGGTCTAAACTTTAGTGTGCACAATTAAATTATTTAAGATGTCGTGAAATCATATGGCTTGCCATGTGACCTTTTTCTAGTGCTTTATAACCACAAACATCACAAGTAAAACGTCGTCCAATTGCTTCGTGTTGATCACGATGGTGCCGAGTTAAAGAAAATTTTGCAGCGTAACTTCGAGAACATTTGTCACACTTAAACCTAGCTTGCGGTGTCTTTGACTTCGTTTTATGATGAACCAGACCTATATGTCTAGTCATGCTACCTTTAATCTTAAATCGTTTTTCGCAGAATTTACAAACAAACCCTGGCGTTACATCGCATCCAAATTTTTCATGAAAACTCAAACTATGTTTACTTTTATAGGTTCGAGCACACTTTTTGCATGTGTACTTCTTTTCCGGTTCCAAATTTGATCGATGAATTTTCCGTTTTGTTTTGCCCAAATGGGATTTTAACACTATTGATTGACATTTTCGATTATTGTTTGGTTTTATCTCTCTATTCGTTAAACTTACATCGTCTGAAAGTTTAAAAATATATATAAATATTTTTTTTTTAATCTGGTACTGGATACTTTTCAAAGATAATTTCTAGAAACACATTATATTTTACCTTCGATAATTTCATCCTTTCCATTAATATTAGGCACTAGATCTTGGTCTTGCCTTTGGTGTTTGAAAGGATATGCCTGATATTCTCTTCTTAATCTTTTCCTTCTTTGATTCGTCTTAACCTTTGGTTTATCTGTGAAAAAAGTGTTAGATTAAAATTTATTAATAATAACATAACTGATCATTTTCTTATAAGTCTGGGTTTATCGTTCCAGGAGTTTGAATTTGTTAACACTAGAGTAGAAATCATTAAAACAAATAAAGTTAGTTTACATGTAGAGTATTATAATTGTACAGATTTTAACCTTCATTTTTTTATTTTAAGTTTCTTGACATGTTTCTCATGTTCGAAAAGTTTGCGTATTTTGTTTTTTATCGCACCATTGTCATAAGTACGATTTCTGTTACTCCAAACGATACCTAAAATAGAAATTTTTAGGATAGGCCGCAAAATGTTTACCTAGTGTACAGCGTACTGTAAAGTGACTGATACTGTGACCTGATTGGCTGATGGACTTTTATATCTGTATTTTACGGTACGTTGAGAGCAGTGACCCTAACTTTGACATGTAGCCGCACACTTACGCTAAAAGGTGTGATAAAAAATGTGTGACTCGTCCTTCCTCTCGAGAATTTAATTGAACTAATTTAAATTGAATTGTATTGAATTGTATTGGAAAGAATTGGAGTAGGTAGGAATGAATTGGATTGGAATGAATTGGAGTGGATTGGATTCGATTGGGTTGGAGTAGATAATATTGAATTGAATTGGAATAGATTAGAGTGGACTCGAATGAATTGAAATGGACACAATTAAACCTCGCCTGCGGTGCGCTTTGGTAATAGTTTAAACCATGTTTGTGTTCACAGGTTCAAGCACACTTATCGCGTCTGGATGTGTTTTCCAATGCCACATTTGATTCTTGAATTTTTGGCTTATTTTTGTTTTGATTATTTTAACAGTTTTGTTTAAAATGTTCAATTATCGCCTGGGTTTACCTCTCTATTCGATACATTTTCACAAACTGGAAGTGTAACAGTAAAATGTATTTCCTAAATTTTGTGCTGAATCTTTAAAAAAAAATATTGACTATAAATATATGAGACCGTACCTTCGATAATATTTTTCTTTATTTCCAAAGATTCGTCAATGCTATATTCAATTCCGATCATTTCTTCCTTCATACACAAAGTTTCGTCCTTTTTATATTCAATTTTCCAACCAAAATCCTTTTCATTATTCTTAGGCAGCAGATCTTGGTTAACCCTTTGATGTTTTAAGGGATATGCTTGATATTCTGTTGTTGATCGTATTGTATTTTCCTTCCAATCACTTTTTAATTTATCTGCGAAAGAAAAAACAAAGTTTTAAATTAGTATTTTTCAATAGCATAGTAATTTATCATTATTTTATAAGTCTCCGTTTATGTTTCCAAGAGTTTCAAGTTGTTAATATTAAAGCGGAAATCAATAAAACAAAGAAACTTTGTTTGCAGGTATGGTATTGTCATTCTACAGGGTTTAAACTACATTTTTTATTTTAAATTCATTTACATGTTTAATATATTTACATAGTTCTGGTATTTTCTTTTCTTTAAAAAAGAACCCTTTAGTAACTTGCATGTCGAATGACAGTTTATAATACAGATTTAGTGGCAACACTTACTAGATTAAATAAAGAAGCATTTAAGGTAATGCAGATAAAGTTTTTTCTTAAGGTTTAAACGGTTTAGAGTTTAGTGTTCGCAATTAAATTACTTGAGATGGCGTGAAGTAATATGGCTTGACAAGTGACCTTTTTCTAATGCTTTATAACCACAAATATCACAAGTAAAGTGTCGTCTAATTGTTTCGTGCTGTTCACGATTGTGTCGATTTAAAGAAAATTTCGCAGCATAACTTCGAGAACACTTGTCACAATAAAACCTTACTTGCGGTGTGTTTGAGTTTGTTTTATAATGAACCAGATCTACATGTCTTGTCATGCTACCTTTCACCTTAAATCGTTTTTCGCAGAATTTACAAATAAATCGCGGTATTACATCGCATCCAAATTTCTGATGAACAGTCAAGTATCGTTTCTGTTTATAGGATCGAGCACACTTTTCACATGTATACTTCTTTTCCGATTCCACATTCAATTCTCGAATTTTCATTTTTGTTTTGCCCCCATGCATTTTCAACTCTTTTGATTGAAATTTTCGATTATCGCCTGGTTTTTCCTCTCTATTCGATAAATTGTCATCACCTAAAAGTTTAAAAATATATTTTTATTAATCTGGTACTGGATATTTTTCGAAGATACTAATTTAAAATACATTAAATTTTACCTTCCATAATTTCTTCCTTGATTTCCAAATTATCGTCAACGTTATACTCAATTTTGAAACAAAAATCCTTTTCATTTTTCTTAGTCAGTAGATGTTGGTCTTGCCTCTGTTGTTTGAAAGGACATGCATCATATTCCCTTCTTAATCTTTTTCTTCTTTCCTTCGAATTAATCTTTGATTTATCTGTTAAAAAAAGTTTTAAGTTATAATTTTTAAAAAGAAAATAATTTATAATTATCCTATAAGTCTTGATTGATATTTCCAGGAAATTCAAGTTATTAACCCTAAAGCAGAAATCATTAAAACAAATAAAGTTAGGTTACATGTACGATATTATAATTCTACAGGTTTTAAACTTAATTTTTTTATTTTAAATTTCTTTATATTTTTCGTATGTTCATAAAGTTCGCGTATTTTATTTCCTTTGAAAAATAGCGCTTTAGCGAATTTTAGCATTCTGGTCTGTGTATAATGCAGGTATAGTAGTAACACTTGAATGCAATGAAAACAAGATCCCAATATTTAAATGAGTTAAAGTTTATTGTACGTAATTAAATCATAAATATCGCAAAGAAATTGTCGCCTAATTGTCTAGTGTTGTTCACGTTTATGTCGATTTAAATAACTCAATGCAGTGTAGCTTCGAAAACACTTGTCACAATTATGTCACTCTTTGCGATATCTTTAAGTTTTTTTAAGATGTACAAGACCCACGTGACGCTTTATGTAATTTTTCCGTTTAAAAAGTTTTCCACAGAATTTACATGTGAATTTTGGAATGACGCCACATTCCAATATTCTATGATTATTCAAATGATGTTTCATTTTATAGGTTCGAGCACACATTTCGCACTTGTATTTCTTTTCCGATTCCAAATTTGATTCTGGAATTTTCGGAGGCATTTGCAGCACGTTTGATTTATATTTTCGATTCTCGTCTGCTATTACCTC
>JAWWLR010000034.1:52780726-52799130 GCA_035041075.1 Acraspis erinacei
TATTCCCCAGTTGATCTTCTTTCTATTTTTATTAAATCACTCTTTGATTTCCCTGAAAAAACAAGGATTTAAATTAGAATTTTAGAATATAAAATTATTTCTCATCTTATATATTTCAGTTTATGATTGCAAGATTGGCAAGGTTTCATACCGAAGCGGGCGTCATTAATACCAAATTTTGTTTTTAGGCATGGGGTTACAATTTTACAGGCTCTGAAACGTATTTACAAATGGTGAGTATTTTACTTAATTTAAAAAGGGAACCTTTACTCAAATAAGAAAAATTTAAGAATAAAAACTGTTTACAATGACGAAATATTATTTTAGTAAATTGGAATCAAATATAGTCATTTATGTGTAATACAAAATAAATTCTTAACTTAAATTATAAAATTCAATTTAGCATACAATATGTTTAAATAGAAATGTTGGTTTAGTAACTCTGGATCAAATATATTCATATTTGTCTGGTGCAATACAAATTCTTAACTTAAATTACGAAAATGAATTCAGTCGTAATAATTTTTGAATGGAACTTAATTTTATGGTTTATTAATAAACTTCCCACAACATAAAAAAATGGTCAGCAAACTATACCTTTTAAGACCTTGATTTTTGTTTTGTGTTCACGGAAAGCTGTTTTAGATATACAACCAATTAATATAATGGACTGAGTAAAATTTTTTAAGCCATTTTCTAAATATGAACGTTAGAAGTTAATTAGAATACTACAATTATGATTCTATTTCGGCAATGTTGAACCAAAATTTGTTTGATCTGTACATTAGAATTTTTTTATTTCGCAAACATGGTATTCCATTTACAGTTTGGGCACTAAACTAGTCGAGATGGTTTCTAGTAACATGTCTTGATAAAACACATTTCATGCTCGATTTGTAACCACAATAGTTGCAAATAAATTGTGGTTTGACTTCTGCATGTGCCAGACGTTTATGTCGAGTTAAATCGTGAAACCAAATGTAGCTCCGAGTACATTGGTCGCAACTATGTTTCGTTTGACATGTCTGTAATTTTATTTTCTGATGCAAGAGGTCCACATGACGATTCATATTACTTATCCGTTTAAATAGTTTGCCACAAAAATTACATCCGAACTGTGGAATGATGCCACATTCCAACTTTTCATGCCGCTTCAAATGTTTTTTCTGTCTATAGCTTCGCGCACACTTCTTACATTTGTATTTCTTTTCCAAATCTACATTTAGTTCCCCAATTTTCGGATCAATTCCGACCTGATGAATTTTGAAGACTTTTGACTGATATTTTAGATTATTGCTTCGGTTCACATCTCTTTCTGAAAAATTTCCATGGTCTGGAAGTTAAAAAAGTTTTTCTCTTATAATTTTGTGCTGGATAGTTTAAAAAAATATTTACTACAAACATATTAAGTTTTACCTGCGGAAATTTCTTCCTTGATTACTAAATGTTCCCTTTGATGTTTTGAAGGATACCTTTTACCTGTTTTCATTGGAAGACTGTTCAACTTCCCTGAAAACAAACAAAAAAAGTAAATTATAAATTTTCAAGAGTAAAATAGTTTATCATCATACTAATAATTACAGGTTTATGCTTTCAAGAGAGTCAAGTGTTTCACACTGAACGAGACATGATCGAAACAAAATTTCCTGAACAGTTATGGCGTTATAATTCTACAGGTTATTAAACTAATTTGTTATTTTCAATTTATTTAAGTGTTTCATATATTTGCACATTCGGATTTTTTATTTTATTTAGAAAAGAACCCTTAAATAAATTCGATTCAAATTTAACAATACGAAACTGTTTAAAATACAAGAATGTTATTTTATTAACTCTGAATCAAATATATTCATATTTACCTAACAAAACAACTATTTCCTAACTTAAATTATAAAAAACGCAGCGTACACAATCGTTAGAAGGAAATAATAAATTCTTGTAAGTCAAACAGGAAATGGTCACCAATATTGAACTATGTTATTAACAAATAAAGAAAATATATGAGAAAAATGCCTAAATTTAAAAGAACTAACTTTAGTGTAGAAGTAATTCTATACTGAAGGGGTTACATTTTAAACGTATTTGTAGATAATCCCTGCCCATTTGGTGGACAGCCTTCCCTTCATTTTCGAAGAACAAAATACTTTGAGACCTTCAAGAAATGAAATTGAGCATTATCAAAAAAATTAATTTAAGGTATACAACCATATTTAATGTAATGAAAAAAATAGTTTTCGCAACTAATATGTGAAATTTCGAAAAGATTGAAGTTTTTCGTACGTAGCCATTATCACTTAGGGAGATGCATTGCAGTCATATGTCTTGACAAGTTAGGCTTGCGTTTAGTTTTATAATCGCAAATATCACAATTAAACTGTATTCCGACTGCATGATCTGAACGTTTATGTTGATTTAAACCACTCACTGAACGATAACTTTGAGAACATTTGTCGCATTCATATCTCAATATCGGCGGCTTTGATTCTGTCTTAAGATGTACAAGACCCACGTGGCGCAACATGCTACTTTTCTGTGCAAATCGTTTGCCACAGAATTTACAATTAAACTTTGGTATGACGTTACATTCGTATTTTCTATGTTGAGTCAAATGATATTTTTGTTTATAGGTTCGAGCACACTTTTCGCATTTGTATTTCTTTTCCGGGTCCTGTTCTGATTTCTGATTTTTCTGTTTCTTTTGCTTCCACTCAGATTTTTCAACAAATTTCCGGCCAGTGACTGCCTCTTGATCTGAAATTCACCAAAACGTAATTAGTAATTTGTCACTTTATAAGTTTAGTTAAGATATTTTCATTGCAAATCTGGTCATACCCTGGATGATTTCTTCCTTGATATCTAAAGATTCGTCATTGTCGTATTCAATCAAGCAAGTTGAATCCCTGGCACTAGAATTATTTTCAGAAGAAATTTCGGCAATTATGCACGTTTCATCCAATTGATTTCCTTCAGAAATGAAATTTTGTTCTTCCTTCTCTTGTTTCACAAAAACAGTTTCAAATTCCAAAAATTCACTGCAGTGAAGAACAGTACACGGGGCACCATCTGGTCTATCTGTTGATTTCTTCGAATCATTCTTTACATTATTGCTCTTACTTGAAGCGCTATGTTGGTCTAGAAAATTATAAAGGAAAAGCTTCAATTACTAATTTTTTAATTATAATTATCCTTATCCTGTAGAAGATACAGATTTTATTAATAAGTCATGCAAATTAGTAATGCACATTACATTTACACAATTTGTCTACAAAATTTGTGTCATCTTATATATTCGTAGCGGACTGTCATATTTATTTTATAATGAGGAAGGTATGGGCCTAAAAAGGAGCATGTGCTTAACTTGTAATCAGTTTGAAAATAAAAAACAATGTCTACGCAGAAATTTTAGTTTATTTCTTCAATCAAATTATAGATGCTAGTTGAATTCAGTAAATCAAAGAGAAAATGGTAAATAACAACAATATATACCTTCTGATACCTGCATTTTTTTAACGAAAAGAAAATTATATGAAGTATAAAAATATTATTTACGTTGATTTCAATGTTCTTTTGCGTTTTGTAGCCACAAGAGTCGCAAATAAATGGTGGTGTGATTGCTGCATGTTCTAAATGTATATGTTTACGTAAACCACTTGTGGAAGTGTAAATTTGAGAAAATGGGTCGCAATTATATATTGTTTTCGGGATGTGTATGTTTGTTTTTAAATATATTAGCTCTACGTGGCGACTCATGTTATATATCCGTGTAAATCGTTTACCACAAAAATTACAATTAAATTGTGGCATGACGTCCCACGCGTATTTTTGGTGATAAGTTAAATGATGTTTCAGTTTATGGGTTCGAGCACACCTTTCGCATTTGTATTTATTTACCAGTTCTTGTTTTAATCTCTCGCTATTTCCTGCTCTTTATGGATCAGCAGTTTCTTAGTAGGAAAAATATCTTTTCTTATATACACGCTACAAAATTTGGACTGATTTTTTTAATAGGCTTTTCACCTGTAATCTCTCGATCTGAATGTTTATTAAAGAAAATTTGCAATTTTTTGTTTCACAGTCTTAGTTAAGATATTTAAATTTTAAATCTAGTCATACCTTGGATAATTTCTGCTTTGATTTTCACGGCTTTGGCATTGTCGTACTCAAGTAAAGTTTTAGGACAAGAAAAATCGCCAGAGCAATTGCGAGAAGTTGTAGAATAATGAGGCCCATAATGCTGTATTGCTGTTGATTTCGTTGACACACTATTGGTCTGTTGATCGCGAAAAATGTAAGGTAAGAGTTAGCACTAAACTTTGAATCAATTATGAATTAATTATTGATTATAAATTATGAAAACAAATTTAGTGCAATATAGTTTAATAAATAAAAAACAACGTTTAAGAAGAAATTTTACAATTAGGCAAAGTAATTCATATTTGCTTTGGTAATTATTATTATTTACTGAGATGTTGAGAAATTATACGTTTTGACCACTAATCTTTGCGTTTGGTTTTGTTATTATTCATGCTACATTTCCGTTTAAATCTTTTGCCTTAGAATTTACAACTAAACTGCGGTGAGACGTCGCATTCGTATTTTTGTGAGTATGTAAAGAACCTTTCAATTTATAGCTTTTTGCGCACACTTTTCGCAGGTGTACTTATTTCCTGGTTTTGATTTTTTACTTTTCTGCTTCTTTTCGCTCTGCAGAAAATCTTGGATGAGTTTTTCCTTTATTTCTAAGATATCATCATTGTCGTTTTAAATTATGCAAGTTAAAGCCTTAGCACGTATAGCTTCAATTAATACTCCACACACAGATTTTATTAGTAAGACATACACAATCACATTAAAATATAATTTGTCCACAAAATATGTTCATAGGAGTCTATAGGAGTTCATAGGAGTTAATTCTGAATTCGTTTAAAAATAAAAAAAAGTGTACGTAGAAGTAATATTTTATTTCTTAAATAAACTTATGGAAACGAGTTCAGTTCCTCTCATAAATCAAAAAGTAAATGGTAAACAAACTATGCACTTTAATATATTTTTTCAAATAAACCGGATGTTTAGGTAAAACTATGCGAGAGTATGTCACATTTAAGAGAAGAGCATTTGAATGTATTAGAATATGCAAAAAATGTGTTCCTTAAACTCTAACCACAACTATTGATCTTTAAAATTGGTTTATTTGGAAATAAATATGTGATATTTTTCAGTATGAGAGAATAAGTGAGCTTTCGTCTCTAATTTTTCTGAAAAAAGCGATTACCTATTCGTAAATCGAGAGAGGTTAGGAGCCAATCTTCGAGATTTTTGCATTAAATATCTATAGACATAAATTCTTAAAGGAATAGTCAAGTATTATCACAGCGTAAATTAGTATTCTCAATAATTTAATACACATTATATAAAAAATGTAGAAATTTTGTGTGGACTTCTTTAGCATAGTTTCCCTTAAGAACAAATTCCACGTGTAAGAAAAGTTATTTATGTCGATGTCAGTGGAGAAAACATTTACTGTTTCAGGTAAACATTAGTATTATCTCGTGATTTTATGAAAAGTAAGTTAAGGTATAAACTATAAAAGCATTTGTTTAAATTAAAAAATGGTTTGAGTAATTTTTGGAACAGTGAAGTTTCGCTTACATAATAATTATTACAAATCTTTGCATTTAGTTGTGTAACCGTAAATAACGCAAGTAAGACATTTACAGATTTAACTTCGAGTACATTTTTTTACTATAATATTTTAATTGGGATTTTAGTGGGGTGTTTTAAAATGTACACCCCTCACATGGCGAGTCACGTGGCTTTTCAATTTGAATCGTTTGCCGCAGAGCATACATCTAAACTGTGGCATGACGCCACATTCAAATCTTTGATGACTATTCAAATACTTTTTTTGTGTGTAGCTTCGCGTACACTTATCGCATTTGTATTTTCTTTCTGCTTTCTGTTTTGATTCTTGAATTTTAATTTTGTTGGGGGACATCAGTCTTTTGTTAACAGCTGAAATATCAGCTTCTCTGATATCTACTGCAGGCAATGTTGAATCATATTCTGAATTACGTTTCAACCCACTAACTGTCTCTTGATCTGAAAATTAAAACAAATGTAATTTGCAACTTTTTATTTCTTATTTTCATATAAGTTACTTTAATGGCAAAAGTCATACCTGGGATAATTTCTTGCTTGATTTCCAAAGTGTCATCCATTTCGTATTTAATTAAAGTATTCGCACTGTCAAAAAAAATACCAGTAGTTGCACAAGAATATGGCCAACCATATGGTATTCCTGTTGATGACTCCGACTCACTCTTGATCTGTACATCTAGAAAATTATAAGGTGAAAATTACAATTAGTAATTTTCGATAATTTTAGTTCTTATTCTGCAGTAAACCTGGACTAAAAAGCAAATAACAATAATAACCAATACCAAACTATATTTCAATTGGGCAGAATTTACCAGTTATATGATTAAGGAGATGGTTAATCCCAAAAATACCATGCAGAAAATATTTAATTACCATTTTATGTTTGAAATAGTACATAGAAATGAGCATAATGATTATATTGTTTAATGTCCCAGAATAGAATACATACGTCAATGTATAACATTTTAGAAAGAAATGGAATCATTTTCCAGGATAAATAATGAATCATACAGACTCAATAAAGTATTGATTGCTTCTTTGTAGTATGTAAATAAAGTAATTTATATAGATTTTAAATAACTTTTCCTATTTGTGACACACATAAACAAAATTTTCATCATAAAAGGCAAACTGACAAAACTTGAAATACCAAATTAATTTAATTTGTTTACTATTCGATATTACTTTTGTAAAGTGAATTCGGTTTATTTCATAAATATTCATTCATTTCTTTATTTTATTTTTATGTTAATACATATGCTTAAGATTACCTCTTAACTACGACTCCTCTAAATTCTTTAAATCATCATTAGGTGGTTAACACTTACTAGTAAATAAAATTATGGTCATCAATTAATACCTACTTGTACCTTTATTTTTTACAAGTAATGTTTGAGATCTGCAAGTGGCGCACTGTAATGTGTATTAATAAGCTACATTTCACAATCGTTTTACATCCGCAAAAATCGCAAATAAACTGTTTATGTCGAGTTAAAGAATTTAAGTAACTGTAAGTCCAAGCGCATTTTCCTGAAGTATACGTAGTTTGAGATGTCTTTAAGTAGTCTTTATGATGAACGCGATTTATATGGTGATTAATGTATCCTTTTTGTTTCAATCTTTTGTCAAATTATTCATCAAATCAAATCATCAAATTAAATCATTTGAACTGTGGCATGACACCACACTCGAATTTTCTATGACTATTCAAATACTTTTGTCGAGTATAGCTTCGGGCACACTTTGCACATTTGTATCCTTTTCGTGCTTTCTGTTTTGATTCATGAATTTCATTCTTCTTAGGGTTCAGCAGTAATTTTTTAACATTTTTTGAATTAGGGTTCTGCCTTATAACCGTCTCTTGATCTGAAAATTTAACAAAATGTAAATTACACATTTTTATGTCATTGTTTTATTGAAGACACTTTAATTCAGAGTCATACCCAGGATGATTTCGTCCTTGATTTCCAAAGTTTCATCAATGTCGTATTGAATTAAAGTATTGCCATTTTCAACAAAAATATCAGTAGTTGTACAAGAAGATGGCGCACTGTATGGTCTTGTTGATTTCTTAGACTCTCTATAGATATGTAGATCTATAAATTATAAGGTGAAATTTACAATTAGTACTTTTCAAAGCTTTTTTTCCTTATACCAGAGTAAGACTTGGCACAATTTACTATTTGCGTGACTAAGAAGATCGGTAATCACAAAAACATCATGCAGGGAAAATGAAAATAATATATTAGGTTTAAAAAATTGATTTGCATAACCAGCAAAAAAAGTATCTTCCCATACCTATATTTTTTACAAGTTATGTTTGTGAATTGTTTTGTGGCAACAGCAGTCATAAATAAATTCTGGTTTGACAATTAGTGAAAATTTGGCGTTAATTTTGATATCTATAGGTAACGTGAAGCAATTTTCTTTGACAAGTTTGTTTTCTGATTCGCTTTATGTCCGCAAAGATAACAAGTAAATTATGTCTACTATTAACTTCAATGATTTCTTCCTTCATTTCTAAAGTTTCATCAATATCGTTTTCAAGCATTCAAAAGTCTCGGCATCAGAATTATTGTCCGAAAACAGCATAATGTACTTAATTCAAATCAATGTTGTCGATGTGATGTTGCTGTTTTTTCATCTAAGATAATGATAAATTGTAGTTGTGTTGTTAGTAGAAATTGACATACTTCAGACAAATTTAATTTCTCTCAAGTATGTTAATTTCTACTAACAACACTAATACAATTTTCCAGAAGACATTTCAATAAGTATATATCTTCCTTCTAACTGATTTCCGGTGGAAAGAAGATGGTGCTTTTCCCTCTTCTCATTTAGAATAACAGTTCTTCCAAGCACTCTTGAAATTCTTGTTGTTACTTGAAACACTTGGTTGATTAAAAAAATTACAACGTAAATGATTCAATTAGTACTATATTTTTTACATTCAGGAAGATAGGGACCACAAAAGGAAGAGTCAGTTAAATATGAATCAATTAAAAAATAAATTAATGTGTCTATCCAATAATATTATTTTATTTCGTGAAAAGGCTTATAAAAACAAGTTCAGTTTACTTTCATCTATATAATCTATACCGTTTACTAAATTACTTTAGATGGCGTGCCATCATGTGTTTGGACATGCTATTTTTCAGAATCGTCTTATATTCACAATGATCGCAACTTACTTTCTTTCTTATTACGGTATGTTTAAAAAGATTATGTTGATTTAAACTTTTGAGCACACTATAACTTCGAGGACATTTGTCGCAATAATGTCTCCTTTGCGTTGCCTGTAAATTTGTTTTAAGATGTATTTCATTCACGTGGCGGCTCAAGTGATATTTCTTTTTAAATTCTTTGCCGCAGAATTCACAAATGAACTGTGGCTTGACGCCGCACACAAATCTTCGGTGATAGCTCAAAGTGCAGCTCCGTGTATAGGCTCGCGCACATTTTTCGCATTTGTACTTTTTCTGTTCTTGTTTTAATTCCGGAGGTTTCTGCTTCTTATGGGCCAAAATCTTGTCAAAAGCAACATTATTAGTTAAAATTATGGCACAGGAATTTAATTTATATATTTCATTCCGTTTTTCATCTTTAGTGGCTTGATCTGAAAATTTAACATAATTTAATATTTAATTTTCCGCATCAAAGTTTTAGTTATTGCTTTCATATCTAGTTATACCTTGAGTGATTTCCTCTTTGATTTCTAAGGATTCATCATTGTCATATTCAAGTAAAGTTTTGCCCCCAGAATTATTTCCAGACAATTTTTTGATAGTTGTACAAGAATATGGCCCAACATAGCGTCCTCCTGTTGATTTCTCCAACTCACTGTTGTACTGTACATCTAGAAAATTGTAGGGTGAAATAACAATTATTAGTCATTTTTGATGATTTTAATACCTACAGTGCAGTAAATCTGGACTAACAGGTAAACAGCAATGATAACCCGTATCAAACTATATTCTATTTGGTCAGGATTTACCATTTCCATGATTAAGACGACGGGCAATTATAAAAACATCATGAGGAAGAAATTACACTAATATAGGTCAAAAGTAATCAAAGTTAATGTATAATATTTTATGAGAAAAAGGAATAATTTTTTTAAGTATATTTTAAATCATACGGACTACATAACATATTGCCACGCTTCAGTATAGTATATAAATATAATATTTTATATATATAGATTTTAACTACAAAGTCATTCTATGAACTGTGGATGAAATAAATTCCAATCCGTGTAATAAAACAAAAATTTCTTAACTTAATCTATGAAAACGATTTTATATAATATTTAGTTTTTCACATCACAGTTTTTTAATAAAAGTTTATGTATAGTATTATATGAGTATATAAATAAGGAATCTTATATACTTATACAGATCCTAACTATTAATAAAGTACATTACCTATTAGCGTCAAAGAAATATTTTATAATTTTGAATCCATGGTTTTGTATTTCTAAAGAAGTGTTAGATGCTAAACTTGCACTCAGTGACAGCCAGTATTGTTTTTATGCGGAGACTGATGATCGGAAATTTTTTTGAATCTCCACGTTTTGGAGCCCCCTGAGTCAGAAAAAATATTTTTTATATCGGTATCTATCTCTGTGTCGTTAACGCCGTTTAAAAAAACTACTCGGATTGGATTGTCCTTGAGACCATTTTTTTAAGATTTAGAAATTCAATGAATGCCTATCCATCCATAGCACTTGAAAATTCGAGCACTTTATCTTGATAAATTTTTTCGATCAAAAGAAAAATATCCGATTTATATCATTTTAAAAATCCAAACAAAAAAAAACGAAAATGAATTTTATCGAAAATTCGAATTTTTATTGCACAAGAAAATAATCAACAATCCAAAATTCTATGTTGTGATCAAACTATACAAGATACAAAAGAAAAATAATTAACAAAAATTGTCCATTCAAAAAAAACAGCATCAAAAATAAAAAAATAAAAATTTTTGACAAACGACACCAGTTACGAAAAAAACGAATGAACAACATTTATTCACCCGAAAAAGAGCTATAAATTTGATATAAATATTTTTTTTGTAGTATGTGTGATTGTTATTTTGTTCGTGAAAAGTAACATTAATAATAAAATAAGTAAATTTTTGAGAAAACGATGCAAGGTATGAAAAAAGGCGTGTTAAAAAATTGTGCATTTAAAAAAGATTTACAATTTTGTTAGCAAGCGCTTTTTAATAGGAAGCTTAGTTTTTGTTCTGAATGCAAAAAATAAAATAAAACAATCAAATTTTTGGAAGAACGACATAAACTATGAAGAAAGTTATTGGGAAAAAGTTGCTCGCCCAAAAAAGAGATACAAATTGGTTTAGAACAAATTTACGCTAGGACGCGTATTTTAAGGTTTAAATCGTAAAAAATAACATTGAAAATAAACTAATTGAATTTATGGAAAAACGAGACAAGTTACAATGAAATGTTTATTAACCAATTTTTTCGCATACGGTGCACACTTTCATTCAATTATAAAAACAAGACAATGAAAAGACGCATGTTTCAATGCCAATACAATGTAATTTGGAATTTATTTTACAACACCAGAATAAGCAATCCCAGGCTGAGATACATAAATAAATGTAATATAAGTTTGATATAATACTGTTGAATATAATGTAGAAAAGTTCACATGTTGGACAAAATCGAGTGCAGAGCACGAGATACATGATGATAATGTGTTCGTTAGAACCGAAGGAGCTTTAACAAAAGAGAATTCAAAATCACCAAATGACAGTTTTCGATGCTTTGACCTTTAATTTTAAATTGTTTGCCCCTAAATGTGGTAGCCTACTCAGTTTCTATATACTTTTTTCATTTCAGTTGGTAACTTTATAAAATAAGGGCTGATTTTAAGAAAGCGACTTATAGCAGATTCGAAACCAAAAAATATAACCTAGTCATTTTCTGAGTGTTTTCTGGCCTATTTTCTCGAAAACTTATAGAGCAAAAAATGTTTTGCTGTAAAAAAATCGCAAAAAATACGCCTTATACGACATTCGGTTTTTCGTTGGTGACGCCCCTGAGTTGTCTGACCTTGCCTGCTAGAAATGATACAAGCGAATAAAATTGTATAATTATTTTTGCAGTAGCAGATAAATTCATTCCACTCAGACATCGAAGGCCAGTGAATCAGAATCAACCCAAGCACCAAACCGGTAATGTGGTGGACACAGGAGAGCCCACCAGAGTCGAAATTATCTCCGAACATCGTCCTCAACCTGGCTATTTACTCAATAATTATTTCGTAGTCACACGCCCAGAACATGTGCAATCTTACAAGAGTATTCATTTAACTTTGGGTAATGTGGTGATACCGAAAGCAGTAGGAAAGGGTAAAGACATAAACCATAATTACAACGTTGCCGTGGTTAAACTTGGTTCTATGATGAGTTTATTGAAACCTGAATATAATGCTTTCCATTATCATGATTATTCAAAGGCAGCTATCGATCATGCTGTTTCTGTTGTGCAGCGTTGGATGCAACAGACCGGGCGCAGGATGGAATTGAGAGGACCAAGAAGGGAAGAAAGTTCAGGGGTATCGGGATCAGAATCGCGAACGGGCTAGAATATCGATTTTTTTCTAAACTTACTATTCGATTTTCAAGATTAGGACAGTCTAGAGAAGGACAGAATACCAGGATAAGATCTTGATATTTTATAATGTGGATTCTCTTGTTTCAGGCTCGATTTCATTTTAATAAACAACATTTTATCAAACTTCTGATTTCGTCCCGGTTTCATCTAATTTACCTATATATGTAGCTCGAAATACTGAGTTGATAAATAATCGAATAGAGATGACCGATTACTGCTATCCGTTTAATCTCCGAAGGCCGGTCGAAAACAGAAAAACATCATGTGTCCTATCTCAGCACGGTATCCAGTCACGAATAGGGCTCCTCTAATAGGAAAAGTCGAATCAGCATTTTGGGATTGAACGGATAGTAAGATCGATCATAAACTTATGTCTATTTTTATAGAGGTACATTGTTAGGTAATCGGCTGCGCACGCAAAAGTTTTTCTGCAGTTTTCTTCTCCCTTGGCAAAAAATCCAAGCAAGTGACAGTTAGTCACAAATATCGGGCTTTAGACGATATGAGATACTTCTAATGAAGGTTTTTTAAAAATTTGAATAGAATAATATGTAATTCTTAATAATAAAATAAAAAATGCAAATAAGAACATTATGCCTCAGTGTTATTACTTAAATAATTACATATAAGTTAGTGGATACTATGTTAAAGGTACCTTTCATTCGCGATATTAGGAGAAAATACATTTTTAAGCAAATTAGAATTGTTTTTTTTGCACCAAGTGACTTAAAACCGGAAGATTTGAACTGTGATTTTAAAATTGGTTGAAAATCTAACAAAAGGCAACGATTTTTTTATTTTTTCAGCAAAAGTAAAATAAAATAAGAACCAAAATAAACTTAATAAATTATTTAAACGTTTTTAAAAATATTCGCTTATACTATGTTCTATGAGTTGAGGTTTCGGTGATGATGCTATTTACTGGAATTAAAAAAATGCTCTCATAGCAATTTTTCTTCCAGCGTTTTGATTGGGAGATTTCATGCCTAAAGCGTTTGGATTGGCTGAATTATAGATTATAGAACCATAATCTAGTTTGAATCTAACAGCGGCTTTCTAGGGATTGACCAATAGATTTTGGTCAGCTCCTCAGTTTCTTTTAGCGAGGGTTTTCGTATTGTTCAGTCTTCTGTTACAGTCTGATTTTTAGTATTTGAGTTGCGGGATCTAGGTACACTGACTGGCACAAAGAGGCCTAGAATTCTTATTGTATCTACTAATTCTCGCTTATGGTTTGCCAGATATAATCTTGGAGCCTGGTCATAGGACTTATTTCTAGAAAATAAGATGCACTGTGTTTTGGTTTTAGAAAATGTGAAATCCGTTTTTCCAGTCCACTCTTGCAGATTATTGAAGCAGCTTAGGATTAATTATTGTGTAATAGTTAGATATTTCCCACTACAGTAGAATGTAAGATTAGCGGCGAAGGCATTTTTTTTATTGGTCGATGAATACAATTGGTGACGTCATTGAAGGTTATCAAGATCAACAGGGAAGGGCCCACATCGTTATCGAGTAGGATATGAAGGATTCTATTTCCCAAACCATTTCGAATTATTTTTCTATGTCTTGTGAAACTGCCAGAAGATTTTGGCTATTGACAAATGCATCGCCCATACTTGTTTCCAGATTTTTCAAAGAGACAAGAGTAGATCGGTGATGTCCAACAGCACTCTGGTGGATATACAAAAATCCTTTGTTTTCTAAAAACTATCTGAGTCGTTTGTTGATAATTTTTTCCATAAGCTTACACATATTATAAGTTAGGGCTTTGGACCGGTAGCTACTAATTTTTAATTGGTCTTTTCCTGGTATATGGATTGCAGCGAGAAGAGATTCTCTCCATCTTCCTGTAAAAAATTTTTAAATCCTTATACAGTTACACACATCAAGAATCTATTGTAATCATTTTGTGGAGAGGTTTTTAGCAGAATAATGGGCATTTTTCAGGTGAGAAAAGCTTTCTTCGATTGCGTTCATCTTTTGCCAAGCCACGGAGCTTGGATTCTTAAACGCAGTGGAAAAGCAAAGGTGATCCCCGAACTCCCACTGCTCAGTTTCTTTTTCCTCCTAGAGATAACTCGCATTTTTTCAGTTTAATCTTATTTTCATTATTGTTGTGGTTCTTATAGATGTTATAAGCATGTTTTTTTAACAGCTTCTTCAACTTCAGCGTTAAACCAAAGTACTTGTTTATGGAATGATTTACGCAACGTTTTAGCGATTGATAAATCACCAGCCTAAATAATAGAGGCCACTAATTCAGTGACAATATTGTCAATGTCATACTTATTTCCAAGAGAAGGAATTTTTAGATGACCAATTTTCGTATTAATTTTAGTTTAAAATTGTTCCCAATTAGCTTTTTTAAAATGTACATCTCGGAGTATAATTATATAGAGTATGATTAGGGGTTTTTAGTTCAAATTTGATAGGAAAGTGAACAATATCGTAAAGATCCTATAAAGATTCCTAATTTAACCTGTGATCTATAGTCGCCCTACAAAAGGATATATCTATCACAATGAACGAAGTACTTGGAATATTCAAATGAGTAGGTTGACAGATGTTTAGCTCAGGAAGACTAAAATCATATCGATTCGGTATGTAAACATTACATACACATAGTTCATTAGGAGTTAGAATGGCTGCACCGACAGCTTTCAAGTTAGTGTTACGAGATGTCTTCCTATAATGCAAACATTTTTTTAATTAGATTATAACACCTACACTAGCAAAGTTAATGTTTAAATGGGTTTTAAAGACAGAGTTGCATCCTCTAACGTTTGCAGAAACGGAATATTTAACATTTGTTTCTTGTAAACAAATTATTATAACTTGCAGAGCCACTTGTTAGGCTTAAGTAAAGAAACTGTTAATTATCGCTGTCTTTAGGCATTGAAGCAAAATCATTTTCAGAAGTAAAATCAAGGAATCCTTTAAGAGATTTGGCTAGTAAGTTTGTTATTTTGGTGCTTCTGTACTTTGCAGATCGGTCCGTTAGTTTGGGATATAATCCTCCCATCACGAAAATGAGAAACTGAATGTGATCAGTCTATTCTTTTACGATAATGGCAGGACTAGAAGCTCCCGTAGCCTTATCGAAGAAGCTTACTGTGTATAGTTGAGGGGATATTTGAAAGTAGATTCTCCAAAAATGAATTTAATTTGCTTTAATAGACTATGTTCTTTTCGTCCTCACGTGGGGTGGTTTTCTTTTTATTTTATTGTTTTCATTTTAGTTGTTTACTAAGTTTCCGATCATTTTCCTCTTTTTTGGAAGGGTTCTTCTTTTTATCTGCTGTATGTTCCTGAATTATCATATTTTCGATATTGCAGAAGAGCAACCTTCTAAGCTGGTTGCCGACTGATATGTTACGATGATGAGGGGTATTATTTAAATCAGTCAGGGTTGTAGGTTTTCGAGTAGGGTTGATAGGATTCAGTTTGGCAGATGCCTCATCCGGAACATTTTGAATTTCTTAGCAATATGTCCTGCTTGCTTACACGTAAATCATGTTAAGTAATCAACTGATCGGCATATCCGGTAAGAGGTGTCATCGTAGTTAACTTGAAAAGAATTTGGAATTTTCGGCACACAATCATGATGTATGTATACCTGTCTTCGGAAACTAATTATATGCGCGAAACGAGCCTCAGATTAACCAGCTCGTGCAAAGGTTAATTCAGAGGTTCCTGGTATTCCTGTTATTCCTATAGTTATAATAGGAGATTGTAGCTCTAAAAAGTATCCCCCAATGTTAAAAATTGCATGTTTATCCATAAGTTCATCCGCTACGTGTAGACTTGCTAGGAACATACATACTCGATCCTTGGATATTTTTTATGCAAATCTAATATTGGTTGATCCAACCAGTTTTCCTTTTGCAGTCGTGTACTCGCTTAAAGGAAGTTTCTGTTTCGATTCAATTACGATTTCTTGGTCCTTTTTAGGGAATGATTCTCGTTCTGTTCTAGCTGCCTAGCTCTTCATGTAGTTTGCTGGATCTTTTTGTTTCCAGACTGTAGAGATGGGTTGACATTGGGTATTATGACTAATTTGGGCATCCATGATTTGGAGGGTGCATTGAGATTCACTCTTCCACAGATTTTCACTAGCACTCGAAATTTGCGAATAGCTAAAGGGCTAAATAGCTAAGTATAGCTAAATACCACTCTCGAGTTCCGAATCGAGTAATTCGATACTCTAGAGACTCGGCTGAACTTTAGCGACTCCATAGATTCTATCACGGTGAACGGCTCTTTGGAGTAGTAACTACTACAGTATGTATATATAGTAAAGCTACAACGCTATGCTTTTAAATGGGTTTGTTTGGCGCAAACAGGCGAGTCTTATGTGTGACTGCTGTATTTTGATTATGACTCAAGAATCAGAAAAACGCTCCCTCTCCCATCAACTCGAGTAGAACTCGGCTCGACGGCCTGCGGACTCTTAGAGCAACTTTTATAACTCGACTAACTTTTTTAAATCCTGCGGATTCTTTTATTGTAAACATGACTAAGATGACCTAAGATGACTTTGTAAAGCTCTTTGTCTGGGGCAATTAATAGAGAGATTGGTCAGCAGCCCCTGTGAAAACGTTTTTTCAGAACGAACGTACTGTTTAAATGAGCAAAAGGGGAAGTCCACATTGATCCTAATATTATAATTTTTTCTACTCGTCCCTTTCTCACTCTCACCAAATTAATTCGCGGAACTACAACGAGGTTGGAACTGAGTTATGCTCAACTTGAAAGGGATTTGAGTTAGCTTTATAAAAATGAGATAATTCTAGTTTAAGCTGTCGTAAAATCTAGGAAAGTAGATGACAACTTCTACGGGAAGTTTGTTAGCAAATAGTGCATCTTCAAAGCCACAAGAAAAATGATGAGTAAAATTTTAAAATAGAATGAATAAGACATTTTACTATATATTTATTGGTACTTTTTTATTCAAAAAGTTTTAAATCTGGTAGAAACGTGACACAAAACGTGTTTTAGTTTTGCTTGCGTTGAGCATGATTTCATTCATTATTATATTCCTATGCGCAGTTCGTAAAAGAAAAGTTTCCCAATTTTTTTTTAGAAACAGGAATGATTTTCACAAAAATCTAGACTCTTGAGGTTCCAAAAATTTGCTGATATAGCATAAAAAATAGAAATTCTGGTATAAATAAGAAACACTTTGTTCCCGATCTGCATAAGGGGATATACAAATAATATCTTATTTTTTATTGAAAAAAGTTCGGGAATTCTTATACTTATCAAAAATTACTAGATTTTTTTTCTTTCCCAAACCAAAGCTGATAATATAATTTCGATTCTTCAAATCATTTTGAAACTTAAAAGTATTAAGCTATTTGAAATAACGTCATTTTGTAGGAAAAAATAGGCGAAAATTGATTGTCACCGATTTTCACATTCTCATCATTTGTCGTTGAGAAAACTGGAATTGTTCGAAATTTTATACCACAGTTTTTCAACGAATATCAATGTTTTGGGACCCTCTGAAACCCGAAATCAAGTTTTGGCGATGGCGACTATCTTTCTGTCCGTCCGTCCGTAAGCAAGATAAATCTCTAAAAGATAAATGGAAGAACGAGTTTGTTAACCAGCATTCCTTGAACTACGGTTATGGCTTTATCCATAGAAAATTTTATCAAAAAATCGATTGTTCTATTTTAGTGCCAAATCACGAAAGATACATCAAAATTGCGTAGAGGAAGAATTCAAGTTCTTCAAAATATCTATATTTTTAAAACTATTTTTGACAGGACTTGTTTGTTTTTTAATTTATTTTTCTGATTTTTTGCATTGAAAATTAATAAGTCCAACATTATAATTTTAAGGGGAGAATTGTGGCTTTTAAAAAGACCTTTAACTTTTTCTTAACCATTCTTAACCATTTTTTTATAAGATATTATATTTTGGTTTTCTTTTTTCGCAGACACTACGAAAAAAATCGAAAATTGAAATTTTCAGCCAAATGACGCAAATTATGGAAAAAAGTCTCATCGAGGAAGTCTCATCGAGGCTTTTGAAAGGTCCTTTCATGTTTTCCCAAACTACTTTATTAAAGTTTTTAATTAGGCATGTCCGTTCG
>JAWWLR010000034.1:52806690-52825659 GCA_035041075.1 Acraspis erinacei
TCATTTTCTCTTTTAAATTCTTTTAATCATTCGGGTATTTTATTTTATGTACAAGAGGATTCTATAGTAAATTTGGTATAAATTTGTTAATAAAACGCTTTTTAGAATGCATAAATGCAAGTTTATTTATTCCAGATGAAATACATATTCATATTTCTCTGATACTCAAAAAATTTCCTGACTTAAATTATATTAGGAAATCGAATTCATTCCACAAAATCTGGAAAAGAAACTAAATAGTACTTTCTTCACATTCTGACTTATCAGCAAAACTTGGTGATAAACTAAAAAGAAAATTATCATTTATATACAATTTTTCTTACCTATATTTCTCCAAATAAACAAAACGTAAAAGAACCAATTTCGTATACATAAGAAAAATAAGTTATGTCGATAATGTGGACATCTATATGGGTATTCATGTTATATTTTTGTTTGAACCGTTAGCCACAGAATTGATATTTTAATTGTGGAATGACGTCGCATTCAAATTTTTTTATGACGAGTCAAACTTCCCCTCTATTTGTAGCTTCGCACAAACTTTTCTCATTTGTATCACTTTTCCAGTTTTTGTTTTGATTGCTGATTTTTTTCTTCTTTTGCTTTGACAGTTTCTTAACAAGTAAGATTCCATCATCTGATCTTCATGTTAATTCTTTGAAACATTATTAAGCAGATTAGGACCACGCAGAGAACATTGAATCAATTTAAAAATAAAAAAGGGGTCACAAAGAAATATTAATTTATTTCTTAAATAAAAAATAACCCATAATAGGCGCTATTTTGAGGACCCACATTTTTCAATCAAACCTAAAACAAATAAAACATTATTGTGATAGTATAGTGTTATAATTATAAAGACTCTAAACATAATTTTAAAAATTAAATTTATTTAAACGTTTCATATATTTATACACTTGTGGCATATTTTTTGATACACAAAATTTCTTAACCTTAATTATTATGAAAATAAATGTAGTATATAAGAGCATGACAAGTAAACAGAAAACACTTTCTTCACGTTCCGACTTAGCTGTAACATTGCTGGTAAATCAAAGAAGCAAATGGTCGATATCAATGTAGAGTAAATTTAGCCTTTACAGACTTAAAAAAGGACATTTGAGTATTAAACATTGATTTTCACTATAAGTATCTTACGAGCATTTAATGTAATAAAAAGAAGAGTTTTGTCAACTATAATGAGACACGTCTAAATGAAAACTATAGTTTCGCGGACATAATAATTATCACTTCAGATGTGTTGAAACTATATGTGACGACAAGTCACGCTTTTCTTTTGTTTTGAAGCCACAAGAGTTGCAAATAAATTGAGGTTCCACTGCTGCATGTTTTAAACGTTTATGCTTATATAAAGAATTGGCCAACTTGAAACTTTGAAAACATTCGTCACAATGATGCTGCCATTGCGATGACCGTATGTCTGTTTTATGATGAAAATTGTCTATATGCCTATTCATGCTTAATTTGTGTTTAAATTTTTTGCCACAGAATTCACATCTAAACTGTGGAATTACATCGCAGTGGAATTTGTTGTGGTAATTCAAATTATGTTTCCTTGTATAGCTTCGCGCACACTTTTCGTATTTGTATCTATTTTCCAATTGTGAATCCTGAATTTTGTGCTTTTTATGGCTCTGCAATTCACTATCGACTAAAGTATCATCTACTAAGATATCATCTTCTCTTATCTGTGCGGTGGAAAATGTTGATTCATATTTTTTATCACATTTCGGGACTGGAACCGTTTCCTTATCTGAAAATTAAAAAAACTTAATTTAAATTATGTTTATTTTAGAATCTTAATTAAGATATTTGAATGATAAATTTAATCATACCTATGATGATTTTCTCCTTTATATCTAAAGTTTCATCAATGTCGTATTCAATCTTGCAACTTAAAGTCTTCGCATATCAAGCAATATCTGGTATTTTTGTTAACTTATTCGAATAAATCATAGTGTTACTTGAACCGTTATGTCTATCTAGAAAATTATAAAGTAAAAGAATCAGATATAAATGTACTTCGATTTTAATTTTTATCTTGTAGAAGCTACAGACTTAACTAATTTGTATATTGTATTATATGTTCGTATAAGGAATAGGCGATCTTTTAAGGATCGGTATTTTTTAATTAGATCTAGAAGGAATAAAACATTCTCAAGATGCTACACTGTTATAATTTTACAAACACTAAAATTCATTTTCAAATAAAACTTTCTTTAAATGTTTCATATATTTATACACTTTAGGTATTTTATTTTATTTACAAAAGGGTTCTTCAGTAAATTTGGTACACGTTAATGAAACATATTTTACAATTGTGAAATTTTCTTTTTTATGAGGATCAAATTTCTTAACCTAATTTCTTAACCTAAATATTATTATGAAAACGAATTCAGTATACAAAATCTTGAACAGAAACTGAAAAACAAGTTTGAACTCGGCGCTATACTCGGTTCTTTGTCTTTATACTTTCCCAACATTTGTGCGCAGATCTTTGAAGATTAAGGGCCAACCTATCGACAACTGTAATTAGGTGATTGTGAATTTTCTTTTGTTAATGCTCCCTCGGCATTCACGAACACATTCTCATCACGCGTCTCTCGCTCCGCACACGATTAGAGTTTTTATGCCTAAAACGCGAACTTTTCTATAATATTTTCATATTAAATGTATGTTATATTAATTTCTGTAGCTTGTCACAGGATTGCTTATTCATATATTGCAAAATAAATTCGCAGCTAGCCGGAAAAATGTATTATTGTAAAAAAGGTATATTATTACGATTACATAGTATGAACATATTGGAAATTCAAAACTGCATAAGAGCCAATGTTGTTAATTGTCAAGTTGAGGATCGCCTCTAAACATTATAATCTCGTTAATCATTTGAAACTTGAAAATGATAAAATTGTCTTGTTTATCTGAATAGTGTATTCTTTTCTGAACATTTCGATACTCAAATTATTATTCTAGTCACCGAAACATCGCAATGCTACGGTAAATCGTACATTAGTTTTATTTAATATTTTTTTCATAATGCGTCACGTTGTAATTAATAAAGTATTCATAAAAAATTTTTAATAAATCGAGAACTAGTTTATTTTCCTTAAATTTCTGTGCATTTTAGAAATTTAGAACATGCGTTTTAAAGTTACATGTCGAGCGCCCAATATAACATGATCATTATTAGTTCTTATACAGTTTTGAATATCCGGAACCCCTCGACTTATACGCGGACAAATTTTTAAATGCTCATCTCTCGTAATTTTTATCGGACGTGGTTAAAATTTTAATACATTATATATTTTATGATAATCTACTAATAATAGTTCAAAAATTGATAAATTATTTAAAAATCTAACAAGGCAAAGGTTTTTCCGGTTCTTTTTTATTTCCTCTTTTTTATTATTGTCCAGAGAGAGAAACCGAAGTTTCGAGTACATAATAATTATTACTTCAGATGTCGTGAAACTATATGTTTCGATAAACTGCTCTTTTCGTTAGTTTTGAACCTACAAGAGTCGCAATTAAACTGTGGTTTAACCGTTGCATGTTTTGCACGTTGATGTCTATATAAAGCACTTATTGCTGTGTAACTTCGAAAACATTTGTTGCAAATGTGCTTCTTTCTCGATGATTGTAAGTATTTTTGAATGTGCATGTCTCTTATATGGGTATTCATGCTACATTTCTGTGTAAAATGTTTGCCACAGAATTTACACATAAACTGTGGAATGACATCGCATTCAAGTTTTAAATGGCGAACTAAACTTTCTCTCCATTTATAGCTTCTCGCACATTTTTCGCATACATATTTCTTTTCGAGATTCTGTTTTGCTTCCTGAATTTTCCGCCTCTTTTGATTTAGAAGTTTCTTAACCCCTACAATGTCACCTCTTTTCTCCATAGTACAGAATTTTAACTCATACATTTTATCACATTTCTGCATGTTCAATGTCTCTTTTTCTGAAAAATTAAAAAAAACGTAATTTCCCATGTTTCATTTCATAATTGTAGTCAAGTTATATTTTTTCATACCTTGGATGATTTCTTCCTTTATTTCTAAAGTTTCATCAATGTCGTATTCAACCATGCAAGTTAAAGTCTTGGTACCAGAATTATTGCCAGGTAAAATGTCACTACAGTGAAAAACAGAATCTTGTCCACCATCGGCGCTTTCTGTGGACTTCTTCAAATAACTCTTCCAATTCTTGCTGTTATTAGAAGCGCTATTTTGATCTAGAAAATTATAAAGTAAGATGCAATTAGTAATGTCCGACGATATCAATCCTTACCCTGTTGCAAATATACATTTTATTAATAACATGCAGTTAATATTAAATTGTGTTAAAAGCAAAAAAAATGGCTGCACGAGAATCCTAATTCCTTCATGAAATAAAAATCACCTATAATCGCCATTCTTCTGAGGATCGAAAATTTTCAATTATACTTTAACGGAACTTTTCTCGAGATGGTATAATGTTATAAGTCTAAAAACTCTAAACTATATTTTGTCATTTAAATTCCTTCAACAGTTTCATATATTTATATACATCAGGTATTTTATTCACAAAAGGATTCTACAGCAAATTTGATATATACATGTAAATCAAACACTATTTATAATACAAAAATTATATTTGTTTAATAGAATACAAATTTCTTAACCATAACTATTATAAAACAGAATCCAGTATAGTAAATATTGAAAAGAAACAAAAAAATACTTTCTTTACATTGTGACTCAGTAGTAACACAAACTCGTTAATCAAAAAAAAACATCAATTCAGGCCTTCTCATAGCTAAAATTTCCGAAATAAACAAAACGTTATGCAAACAACTTTTACAATTAAGAAAAGCAATTTATGTCTACATTATTGCAGAATAAATTTATCCTTTGGGTCATAAGTAATTTAAGGTATACAAGGATTTGATGTAATGAAAAGAAAAGGTTTCTCATCTAATATCAGAAATTTCCAAAAGAAAATCGAAGTTTCGTGTAGAGAATAATTATTACTTTAGATGCTGTGAAATTATATGTTTTGACAAGTTACACTTTTCTTTCGTTTTAAAGTCACAAGAGTCGCAAACAAATTGTGGTTTGACTTCTGCATGTTTTATACGTTTATGTTTATTTAAAGAACTTATTGCAGTGTAAGATCGACAGCATTTATCGCAATTATGTTCAGTTCTGGATGACTTTAAGTATGTTTTGAGATGTAGGTCATTTATATGGGTATTCATGTTAAATTTTCGTGTAAATTGTTTGCCGCAGAATTTACATATAAATTGTGGAGTGACGTTGCATTCGTATCTTAGATGGTGATTCAAATGCTTTTTCCATTTATAGCTTCGCGCACACTTTTCGCATTTATATTTCTTTTCCAGTTCCTGTTTTGAGTCCAGGATTTGCTGCTTCTTTTGATTTGGCAGTTTCTTCAAAAATAAAATATCATCTTTTCTTTTATCTCCGGGATAAAATTTTGACTTATATTTTGTATCACATTTCTGTACTGTAACTGTCTCTTCATCTGAAAATTCAACAAAAGGTAATTTGTAGTTTCTTATTTTATAATGTTAATCAAGATATTTTAATAACAAATCTAGTCATACCTTGAATGAATTCTTGCTTTATTTCTAAAGTTTCATCAGTGTCGTATGCAACCATGCAAGTTGAATTCTTCGCATCAGAATTATTGTCAGGTAAAATTTCATTAGTTATATATTTTTCTTCAAAAAAAAGATTATGCTCTTCTCTCTCCTGCTTCACAAAAAGAGTCTTAAATTTCAAAAAGTCACCACTGTGAAGAGCAGAATATGGGCCACCACTTGGTCTTTCTGCTGATTTCTTAGAAAAACTCTTGAAATTCTTGATGTTACTCGAAACGCTATGTTGATCTAGAAAATCATAAAGTAAAAAACTTAAGTTAGAAATGTCCGAAAATTGTAATCCTTACCCGGTGGCAGATATAGATTTGATTGGTAACCCATACGCTATAACATTAGAGTATGATTTGTCTAAAAATGTGTATGATCGTATTATATGTTTGTAGGAGTGCTCTATTATTTGAATTAAGGAAGGTTAGGGACCACAAAAGGATAATCCAGTTAATACTGCATCAATTAAAAAATTTAAAAAATTTCGACACAAAAATTGTAATTTATTCATTAAAAAAACAGCTATAATCAGGGTGATTTCAAGGATAGGCATTTTTCAACTAAAAGGTGTCAAACATTCTCAAGATGGTATAGTGTTATAATTCTACGAGCTCTAAACTTTATTTCCTAACTTACATTTCTACCAATGTTTTATGCATTTACATACATCAGGTATTTAATTTTATACATATCAGGTATTTTATTTTATTTACAGAAAAATGTCACACATCTCACGAATGTGAGGTGGGTGACCACTATATTACATGTATACTTATTTATATTTCACTAACAAAATACAATCTACTTAACCTTAATTAATATTAAAACAAATTCTGTATACAAAATCTTGAACAGAAACTAAAAAATACTTTCTTCCTATTGTAACTACTAATTTTTTCCAAATTAAAAAAACGCATTACAACAACTTTTGTATTTAAGAAAATTAGCTTTTGTAATCTATTATACAGAGTTTTTCACCTTAAGTAATTTAAATTGTATAAAAATTTAATATAATGAAGAGACGAGATTTCTCATCTCGCATGAAAAATTTCAAAAAAATTGAAGTTTCGCGTACATGATAATCATTACTTCAGATGTCGTGAAAGCATGTGTTTGGACAAGTTACTCTTTTCTTTTGTTTTGAATCCACAAGAGTCGCAAATAAATTGTGGCTTATCTGGAGCATGTTCAAAACGTTTATGTCGATTTAAATTACTTAACCAATTGTAACTTCGACAACATTTTTCGCATTTATATTTTGCTCTCGAGGAATTTAAATATGATTTAAAATGCTGGTCGTCAATGTGGGTGTTCATGTTACATTTCCGTGTAAATTTTTTACAACAGAATTTACATTCAAACTGTGGAATGACGTCGCATTCGAATTTTTTATGGCGAAACAAACCCTCTCTCCATGCATAGCATCGCGCACATTTTTCGCATTTGTATTTCTTTTCCAACTTCTTTTGAACTGGCAGTTTCTTAGCGACTAAAATATGATCTTTTCCTATTTCGGAGGTACACAATTTTTTCTCATAATTTTTATCACATTTTTGGAACGTCACTGTGTCTTTATCTGAAAATTTATTATTTATTCTTTATTTTATAATTTTGATCAATATATTTTATTTACGAATCTACTCATACCTTGAGTGATTTCTTCCTTTATTTCTAAAGTGTCATCAAAGTCGTATTCAACTATGCAAGTCAAAGTCTTGGTATCAGAATTATTGTCAAGTAAAACTTCATTATTTATATATTTTTTATCTAACTGATTTCTGTGGGCAAGAAAACTGTGCTCTTCCCTCACGTGTCTCATAAGAATAGGTTCAGTTTCCAAAAAATCACCACACTGAAGACCAGGATATTGTCCACCATCTGGTCTTTCGATTGATTTTTTCAAACAACTCTTGGAATTCTTGGTGTTACTTGAAGTGCTATGTTGATCTAGAAACAAAAATTAATTTTCTAATTCAAACTCTTCGAATGTTTCATATATTTATACATTGCGGGTATTTAATTTTATTTGGAAAACGATTCTTGAATAAATCTTGTATAAACATGATAATAAAATACTGTTTATAATACAGAAATGTTATTTTATTAACTCTGGATCAAAAATATATTAATATTTAGCAGATAGATGATAAATTTCTCAACTAAAATTATTATCAACACGAATTCGGTTTAATGGTTTCGATGCCTGTTAGTTTGTTTTAAAATGTATACGACTTTCATGGCGACTTAAGCTATATATCCGTTTAAATTTTTGGCCACAAATTTTACACTTAAACCGCGGCTTGATATCGCATTCGTATTTTTGATGATGAGTTAAACTATATTTATGTTTATAGGATCGAGCACACTTTTCACATGAGTATTTGATTTCCGGGTTTAAATCTTGAATTTTCTGCTTCATTTGGTTCCGCAGTTCGTTAACAGTCAACATCTCAGCATTTCTTATATCCGCGGTATACAATTTTGTATTATATCTTGTATCAAATTTCGGGCCTTTAACTGAATCTTCATCTGCAAATGCAACAGGTTATAATTTGAATTTCTTTATTCAATATTTTGAGTCCAGATATTCTAATAATAAATCTAGTCGTACCTTGGACGATTTCTTCCTTTATTTCCAAACTTTCGTCGTTGTCATATTCGATTCTGTAAGCTAAAGACTTGCCATCAGAGTCAAACTGATTGCTTTCAGAAAAAGGATTGTGCTCTTTCCTCTCGCGTTTCGAAAAAAGATGTTCAGATTCCGAAAAGTCATCACACTGAAGAGCAGAATATAGTCCACCTTTTGGGATTCTTGTTGATTTCTTCGAATATCTCTGGAAGTTCTTGATGTTTCTTTTAGCATTCAGTGGATCTAGAAAATTATAAAGTAACAAAAGCAATTAGTTGTGTCCGATAATTGTTATCCTTATCCTGTAACCGATAAAGATTCAATCAATAAACTATACATAATGCATGTTCCATTATTATTTACCTATATAATTTGCATCGTATTACATGTTTTATATTAATTTTTATATTAATAAAGATGATCACCATGAAAGGATCATGCAGTTGATTATAAATCAATTAAAAGTAAAGAAAAGTGTCTGCACAATAATATTATTTTATTTCTTAAATAAAATAATAGAAACCAGTTCTGCTTATTTCCATCAGTTGATGATAGAGAAGTACCACTTGCTAATAAATTAAAAAGAAAATGATAAATAATATATAACTTTTTATACCTATATTATTATTACTATTATTATTATTATTATATATCAAGACGTACATAACAAAACATTATACATTTACGAACATATCGATATCGACGGAGATTAAATTCATTCTATTGGATTCTCCAAGAAGTAAAGTTAAGTAATAAGCAGTGATTTTCGTAAAAAGTAGTTAAATTATACACGCGCATGTAAAGTGGAAAGAGAGAGATTTTTAATTTATTGCAGAATTACTTAAGATGACGTGCAGTGATGTGTTTCGCTAAGCTACTTTTCATATTCGTTGTATGTCCGCAAACATCGCAAAACAATTGTGGCTTTACTTCCGCGTGCTTTAAATATTTATGTTGATTTAAACTTTTTAACCAAGTGTAGCTTCGAGAACACTTGTCGCAGTAATGCCTCGGTTGCGATGTCTGTACGTTTATTTTAAGATGTATATCATCTACGTGGCGAACCATATGACTTTTCCGTTTAAATTGTTTGAAACAGAATTCACATCTGAACTGTGGAACGGCGCCACATTCTAATTTTTTATGATTAGACAAATTATTTTTCTGTTTGTAGGTTCGAGCACACTTCTCGCATTTGTACATTTTCGGTTCCTCTTTGAATTTCGAAATTTTTCGCTCCTCAAGAGTCGGCAATTTGTGAGCACGTAACATATCTTCTCTTAAATATACTGCACAAAATTTGGACTTATATTCTTCATTGCGTTTTTGATCTGCAGTCTTTCGATCTGGAAGTTTAACAAGATTTATTTTTATATTTCATGGGTTTAGTTCATTCATTTCAAATCTATAATTCATACCTTGGACGATTTCATCCTTGATTTTCAAGGATGCATTTTCGTATGCAAGTAAAGTTTTGGAACCAAAATTATTGCAATAAGATGGTTCGCCATCCTGTCTTTCTGTTGATTTATTCGACTCTATCTTGGAATTCTCTTGATCTAGAAAATAATAAAGTGCAAGTTAAAATTATTAATTTTTAACGACCTCAATAGTTATCTTGCAGAAGATATAGATTTAATTAATAACCCATACATATTACATTAGTCAATAGCGTTACATAAATATATGGTAAGCACATAACTTTCCTTTTCTATTTCTTAAAGAGATTCGAATTATCATATATTAAACAAGAAGATATGATGAAACCAAAGATCATGCAGTCAATCTTCAATAAACTATTTTATGCTGCGTTACATATAAATCGTTTTTTAATGTTTGAGTGATTTTCAAATAGCATTAATTTCCGAGTAAATGCAGCAAAATTTCGGAACTTTTTCTAAACTAATCCATTTTGCAATACGTTATAAGGCATAAACATCACCTCGACTGCTACTGATGTTCCTAAAAATAATGCACAGCAATTAAATTCATTAAAATATAGAATTATGATTTTTATCAATTCTTTCTCATTTTAATGCGCTGCATTTTTGATTTACTGAAGCACATACATATACATCTAGATTGCTTAGTAAGTTTTGCATAATTTGGATATAAAAGACTATTTACGATGAACAAATGTTATTTCATTACCTTTGAAAGGAGATAAATTGTACACAAATTTTTGTTAAATTAGAGGTATTTTTTTGGTCCATGTAGACACTTCCTTAATATTAACATAAGAGAAAGTATCTGAATCTCAGAAAAATTATTATTTTATTAACTCATAGAATACATTATTTGATTTTTTAAACTAGTAGAAGATACAGAAACGCACATACTATAATCAATTGTTTAGAAAATTTGTATCGTATTATACAGTAGCTTTTTCGTATAATGATGTCTTATTTTGTACATTAAAGAAGGTAGACATCACAAAAGCAATATTCAGTTAATGTTGAATCAATTAATAAACAAAAAAAAACGAAATCTATACAGACGAAGATATCATTTTTTAAATTTAAATTATCGAAACGTGTTGGCAATTCCTGCAGTTGACAAAATAAACGACATCGATGGAGAGTAAATTCGGAACCATTAAAAAGTAAAATTGAGTATGAAATAGTGATTTTAATAAAAAGTAATATGAGTTATACACACGCATCCAATGCAAATTAAAACTACTTTTTTATTTACTGCTGTATGGCTTATTGAGATGGCGTGCAATAATGTGTTTTGCCAAGCTACTTTTCATATTCGTTTTATGTCCACAAAAATCGCAAAATACTTGTGGTTTGACTGCTGCGTGTGTTAACTGTTTATGCCGATTTAAGTCACATATCCAACTGTAACTTCGAGAACATTTGTCGCAATTATGCTTCGTTTTCGGCGTCTGCGAGTGGCGTGACTTCATATGATTTAACAAGTAATCTTTGCGTTTTGATTTGTAATCGCAAATATCGCAAGTAAATTGTGGGGTGTCTGCTGCGTTTCCTATAGTTTTTAAGGAATTATGCTTCCTTCTCAATTTCTGTAAGATTGACCTGTTCGATGTTTTGAAATGCACGATATCTATATGGCTCTTCATGTTACATTTTCGACTAAAGTGGTTGCCACAAAATTGACATGTAAACTGCGGTATGACGCCGCATTCGAATTTTTTATGACGACGCAAATTTTCGCTCCATTTATAGCTTCGGGCACATTTTTCGCATGTATACCTTCTTTCTTGTTTTAATTCCTCGCCTGTCTCCTTCTTTTTTCTGCGCAGTTTTGTTTTAACAGGCAAAATATAATTTCCTCTTATATCTCCAGTACACAATTTCGAATCGGATATTTTATCCCGTTTTTGGTCTGTAGTTTCTGAATCTGAAAATTTAGCGACGTTTAATTTCCGATGTTTTATATCATAGTTTTATTAAATATATTCTAATTGAAATGGTCGTACGTTTGATGATTTCTTCGTTGATATCCAAAGTTTCATCAATTTCGGATTTGACTAAAGTACTGGCATTGACAAAAATAATACCAGGAGCTTTAAAAGAATATGGCCCACCGTCTGTTCTTCCTCCTGATTTCTTCGACTCACTCTTGATTGTCAGAGCTAGAAAATTATAAGGTGAAAGTTACAATTAGTAATCTCGTAGATTATATTTCTTATCTTGTAGAAGGATTTAAATAATAGCTCATAAACAATCCCATTATACTAGCCACTGGCTTTAAAGAAATATTTCATTAATTCAAATAATTTGTTTTTTATTTCTAAAGGAGATTCGAATTTTCACAAAAAAAGAAAGGTAGGTAGAAGACAAGGAAAATATCATGCAGCAGACTTTTACTTAATTCACAATAATAATCCATAACAGACTGTTAATCCGTTTATGATTTTATATCCACAAACTTTTCGTTTTTTCGCAACTAGTTGTTCTCGAAAAACTTTCTCTGTCGAGAATATAATTTCTAATTTGCATGATTTTTATATTTTATTTATATATTTCACACCATTGATTTATTGTACAAAAGCATCATACAGTAGTATATATTAAATTTATATCAGATAAAAGAAGATATTAAAATTTCAGAAAAATCATTACTTTATTGAAATATATCTTGGAACCATTTATAAATATTGGGAGAAATGAACAAACGAACATTGTAAATTGTTCGACGCAGGGATTTCAAGCAAAAATTTCTGAAAGTATTATTATTATTATTATTATTAATGAACCACATATATGAATCACTAAAAAAAATATATTGTCTCAGTCGTAAAAATTATACATATTATATCATTTCCATTTGTTTTATGCAAAAAATGTATAAAAATAATAAAGATTATATATATATATATATAAATTTCCTACTGCGTATGATTTTTCTACCTGGTGTACAGCTGTACACCGTATTTTTTACTAAACAAACATTTGTACGTAAAATTTGTATTTCGTGTTAATTTCTTTACATCACTTTTAGTCTCTTCATTTATTAATTGATAGATAGCTGAAAGTTACGATTAGTAATTTTCGCGGATTTTAATTATTACCCTGCACTAAACATTGACTGAATAAAATTGATTTATAATTGACTGAATTAACTGAAAAATTTATTTATAATAATAACCCATGGCAGACTATATTCGTTCTGAAAAAATGTTCATTATAAATAATGAAGTACTGAGATGAAATATCGTCATAAATATATCAATTTTTAAATTTCTATCTGCTATAAATTAATATTGTATATTTATAAATCAATCCTTTTTTCTGAATTTTTAAAAGTATTATCTTAAACTGAAAAAATAAAATTTATATTGTGCACGATGCAATTTAATATCATTGGAATATTTCACCTTCTTAAATTTCAGTATTTTTTCTACACCAACTAAATACATGAACATGAATATGGAAAACCAAAAAAGCATTACGCAGGAAATATTAAATCAATATTAAGGTCGGGCTATTTGTACCGAAATATCAATACAAATAGAAGCCTTTTTTGGAACGTGCCAACATTTCATTGACATGAACTAAAAATGATGCATCTAAGTTTCAGAAAAATGATTATTTTATTAATTCAGAATAGAGTATATTCATTATTGTTTACTAGCAATAGAAGCGACAATAACATAGATACAATTTAAATCAGTTTTTAAAAACTTGAATTCGAAGTTTACAAGAATTGCTTTAATTAAATAATGCATAAAAATAATGTAGACTAATTAAAAATATAAAAAGTAATGGATTCCTGAACAATTATTAGTAATTGAACACGCACGTGAATAATACAACTAAAAAGAATCTCAATATGTGCTGTATACGTATATTGTTACTATATGATCAAAAATTTAATAGTGCCATATCGATGGAGATTTATTTATTTATTTACTCATGCAGAACAATCAAAATTAAAATTTACTATTACGTAGTGACTTTCATAAAAAGTGGTTTGATACAAGTAAAAAGATTTCTTTATTTTTATGAATAAATTACTTCAGATGGCGTGTAGTAATATGTTTTGCCAAGTTACATTTTTGATTCGTTTGGTAGACACAATAGTCGCAACAAAATTGCGGTTTCACTACCGCGTGGGCTAAATGTTTATGTCGTTTTAAAGCACTTAACCAGCTGTAACTTCGAGAACATTTATCGCAATTGTGCTTTGATTTCGGTGTCTGCAAGTATGTTTTTAAATGCACTTGATCTATATGGCTCTTCATGTGACATTTCCGTCTAAAATGGTGGCCGCAAAACTTGCATGTAAATTGTGGCATGACGTCACATTCGAATTTTTTATGGCGACTTAAATGTTCGTTCCGTTTATAGCTTCGGGCACACTTTTCGCATCTGTACTTCCTTTCATGTTTTGATTCCTCAATTTTCTGCTTAAATTTAGACCGTCGTTTGTTCACATCTAAAGTAGCTGCTTCTTTTATATTCACGGTAAATACTTTTGAATCATTACTTTTATCCCGCTTTTTGCCTGTAGTCTCTGAGTCTGAAAATATAAGGAAATGTAATTTAAAATGTCTTTTTTCATAGTTTTATTATAGATATTTTATTTGCACTACTCATACCGTGAATAATTTCTTCTTTTATATCCAAAGTTTCATCAATTTCGTATTTCATTAAAGTATTGGTATTGACAACAAAAATATCAGGAGTTGTAGACGAATATCGCCCACCATCTCGTCTTCCTGTTAATTCCTTCGAATTGATTTGCACGTCTGGAAAATTTCAAGGTAAAAGTTACAATTAGTAATTTTCTAAGCATTTAATTCTTATCATGTAGTAGGATTAATTAATAATCCAGATACAATGAAAGTACACTACCCAATGGCTTCATAGTAATATTTTATAAATGTAAGTCTTTAAAATTCAATTTAAATATTTACAATGATTATAAGTATGGAAAATCGCAAAAGCATCATTCAGTTTTTCACCAGCAGTCTCTTGATTCGAAAATGTTACTAAAATATATTCAAGTTTTTATAAATTTCTTATCCAGTTAAAGTTCTAGCACCAGAATGATTGCTAAAAGAAATACGGGTAGCTGCAGAAGATTTCTTCGATCGCCCCTAGAATACTCTTGACACTCGATAATAAATCGAATATCAAATGGTAAATAATTCATACCTTCTGATACATATATCCTCTTTATTTTATTAAAACACAACGTATAATAACCAGTTCTACATGTATGAAAATTAATTTATGTAGATATCGATGCAGAGTGAATTTACCCTTTTGGAACATTAGAAAAGTAAAACTGAGTATTATGTAGTAACTAAACAAAATATTATTTAAGGTATACACACTCCTATAATAGAAGGCAAATCAGTTTTTATTTATTTATTACTAAATGACTTGATACGGAGTAGTAATGTGTTTTGATAAGCTACTTTTCGTATTCGTTTTGTACCCACAATAGTTGCAAAAAAAATTACGGCTGTAATACAGAGTGTTCTAACCTTTTATGCCCATTTAAAGCATTTAACCAGTTGTTGCTTCGAGAGCATTTATCACAATTATTGTGCTTCAATTTCGGTGACTTTGGTGATTTTAAGGCCCTTTTCAATTTCGATTTATATCCACAAAAACTGCAAATAAATTGAGGTTTGACTTCTGCATATTCTAAACGTTTATGTCGATTTAAAGCACTTGACCAAGTGTAGCTACGCGCACATTTTTCGCATTTATACCTCGATGAATGTGATCTGCCATGGTACTTTTCTGGATCATGTAAATTAATTTTAAGATGTAAGAAAATCATATGGCGATTTAAACTACAGTGAAACTCTTCTACAGCGCCGATTTTGGGGCTGATGGTGGGTGGGAACGAACTCATTATAGCCCGCTCCGCCTGAGTGACAACCGCAGATCTCGCGCAGTCCGCGCGTCAATTCTCGGAAGAGTTATAGAAGAGAGGACTATTAAAGGGTTTCACTGTACTTTTCCTTTATAAACCGCTTGACGCAGAATTTACATCTAAACTGTAGTATGACGTCCCATAAGTATCTTTGATGACGAGTCAAAAAATATTGTTGCCAATAGTTTCGAGCACACTTTTCGCATTTTGTAATGTTTACTGGTTACTGTTTTGATAAAGAAATTTTCATTTTGCTCCGGATCCTCAGATTTTTGTCAGCAGACAAAATGTCATATTCTCTTGTATCTATGGTAAAAAACTTGAACTCAGAATTTTTGTTACGTTTCCCAGCTGCAGTCTGTCTCTTGATCTGAAAATGTCACAAAATATATATTTTAGAATTTTTTATTTCATGTTTGTAGTTAAGAAATTTTGTTTACAAATATAAGTAGTACCTGGGATGATTCCATCCTTGATTTCCAAGGTTTTGTCAATATCGTATTCAATTCATGTTCTGGGACCAGAATTTATGCTAAAATAAATGCGAGCAGTTACAAAAGAATATTTCCCACCATCATGTTCGTCTATTGATTTCTTTGAGTTACTTATGGTCTTTTTTCTAAAAAAAATAGTAGGGTCAAAGTTACAATTAATTATTTTCTATGATGTCATTTCTTACCCTACATTTGCTCTTTTTGCTCTTTGCATCTCTCTTTTTGCTTTTTCTACATTATTTCAGGCACAATGCACTTAATCAATGAGGAAGCAAAACAAAATCGTATATTAATTATTTAATTTAATAACTCGGTAATTTAATTCGTTACTAGTTATTGTTTAATTCGTAATTCTGTATATTCGTCTAGTTTATTAAATCATTATACAAGTAATGGCACGTCAAAAGTATTGATGCAGAAAGAATGATTTTTTTAAGCCCTGCCAATGCGACCAACTTAAATTCAAGTAAGAACGATTAGTTTCTGAACAGGAACATTGTTGTCAGTGTTTCTAAAAATTTCTTCCTACTTTACTCAGTAGGCATAATATTGCGTTAACCCAACAAAATACTATCATAAATATAAAAATTTAAAAATTGCTGTCTGCCCTAATTTAATACTTTATATTTAGAAACCTCTCGTTTCTAATAGTGCTTAAAAATAATGTATGCCTAAGGAAAAATAAAATCTACAATTTGCATGTTCCAATTATATATTAATGATCTATTTTGATCGCTTAAAATTCAGTAGTTTTATTTTCAACCCAACACAAGTTACATGATTATGCATATGAACAATCGTAAAAGCATCATGCAGTAAATATAAAATTAATATTAAGCCTTGGACATTTGTATCGAAAATTCTCTACAAATAGACGAATTCTCTCGTTATGTTTAGAAACCCCCTTAATATTAACGTAAAAGAAAATATCTACATCTAAAAAACGTTTAAAAAACTATTATTTTAATTAATATGAAATGAAAGTATATAATTTTGAATCAATTTTAAATACAAAAGCTGTGTCTGCAAGTTTAGTCTACTGTCATCATGTCATCAACTGTAGATTGAGGGGTAAATCTTGCAAGTAAATCGACAATAAAATGTTAAATAATCTAAACCTCCTTATAGCTATATCGCATTTATTTTGAATGAACAAAACGCACAATGACAAATCCTACATTTAAGAAAAGTATAATTTATGTCGAAACCTTCAAAAAGGAAAAGTGAGTATTGAGCATTGATTTGCATCAAATGTAACTTAAGCTAATTTACATTTTAATACGCATTTGATGTAAGGCGAAAAAGTAATTTTTGAATTATTACTGAATTAATTAAAATAGCGTGCACCTATGATTCGAATATTTCTTAAGTTCTATATTTTCTTAAATAAACCAATCTGATATTAAAAAATTTTACATTTAAGAAAAGTAATTTATGTAGATATCAATGAAAAGCATGTTTCCTTTTTCGGAACCTTAAAAAATTAAAACTGTGTATTATGTAGCGAATTTCGTAACAAGTAATTTAAGGTCTCTATGTCATGGCGTGAAGTCATGTGTCTTGACAAACTACTTTTCATACTCGTTTTTAAGCCACAATAGTCGCAAATAAATTGCGATTTGACTTTTGCGTGATCTAAGCCTTTATGTCGAGTTAAATCACATGCCCGATTGTAACTCCGAGGACATTTGTCGCAATAATGCCTCAGTTTCAATGCCTTTGCGTGGAGTGCAGTAATATGCCTTAACAAGGTACTTTTCTTATGCATTACCAATCCACAATATTCACAAATAAATTTTGGTTTGACTGTTTCATGGAATAAGCGTTTATGTCGATTTAAATCACAGAGCCAATTGTAACTTCGAGGACATTTGTCACAAGAGTTCTTCTTTTTCGGTGCCACGAAGTGGAGTGAATGAATGTGTTTTGCCAAGTGAACTTTCTGATTAGCTTTATATCCGCAAAAATCGCAAGTAAATTCTGGTTTAACTATTAAGTGGTGTAAACGCTTGTGTCGCTGTAAATCTTTTAACCAAGTGTAACTTCGCAAACATTTATCGCATTTATACTTTGATTTAGATATCTGTGAGTGGCGCGAAGTAATATGTGCTGACAAGTTTACTTTCTGATTCGCTATATATCCGCAAAAATCGCAAGTAAATTTTGGTCGGACTGCTGGGTGTTCTATATATTTATGTCGATTTAAAGCACTTAAACAAGTGAAAGTTTGCGAACATTTGTCACAATCATGCTGCGTTTTCGATAACTGTAAGTTTGGTTTAAGATGTACAACATCCATGTGGCGAGTCATTATAGATTCTTGTATAAATCGTATGTTGCAGAGTTTACATGTGAACTGTGGTACAGTCGCGTAGCATACGTATTTTTGGTGACGAGTCAAAAGAGATTGTTGTGCATAGGTTCGAGCACACTTTTCGCATTTGTATTTTTTTTCTGATTTCTCATTTGATTCCGGAACTTGTTTTTTGTTCTGGTTCCGCAGGTTTTTCTCAACATTCAAAATATCAGCTTCCACTATATCTACGGTACAGAATTTTAACTCAAACATTTCATCACGTTTTCCACTTGTAGTCTCTTCATCTGAAAATTTAACCAAATATATTTTGAGACTTTTTATTTTATATTTGTAGTTAATACATTTTATTTACAAATGTAGTAATACCTTCGATGATTTCATCCTTGATTACCACGGATTCGTCCATCTCGTATTTAATTAAAGTCCTGGCACTAGAATTACTGCTAGAAGAAATGCGAGTAGTTGCAGAAGAATATGGCCCAACT
>JAWWLR010000034.1:52831769-52845341 GCA_035041075.1 Acraspis erinacei
TTAAAAAAATACCGCTGTTATATTTTTTCGAAACAATTAAATAAAATAAAAAGGTATGGGGCCATTTTCCCACGAAGAATGTTTTTCGAGTTACAAATTTTTAAAATAATAGAAAATTCCAAAAGTGCGAAAACGATGTATTTCCAAAAGTGCGAAAATGATGTAATTCCGAAAGTGCAGTTCGTACGAATAATCACTATCATAGATTATTAACCACCAATGTATGGTTTACACGAATTCGTACTAAGTACATTAAACTAATTGTTTATAACAATGTTTACAAAAAGAAAATTACGAAAATTACTTTTCACAGGTTTTTTATGTTATATCGACATAACTTGACCTAGCTTAATTTTCGTGAATATTTTCTTCATTAAAATCATTAATTTATTATTTTTTTAAACTCCTTTTGTAGTAAAAATAAGAAAAATGAGATATTTCCATTCGAATTATATAAAAATATATACAACAGAAAATATCAATCTTCTAGAAATAAGTAGTTCTTTATGCTTGAACGGGAAAACAAATTATCTGATAAAAGAAGTAGCGATAAGAACACGAATGTTATTATTCTTAAGACAATTTTTTATAATACAAAAATTAATAATTTAATGTCGAAAAAGTAATTTTCGTCATGCTGCTATTGCAAAAATTTTTATTAACAAACAATTTAATGTTTTTAGTACGAATTTCTGTAACCTATACGTTGAAGGATAAAAAATGCATGATGGTGATTACCCGTAAGAACTGTACTTTCGGAGCTACAAAGTTTTCGAACTTTTGGATTTTTCAATATTTTCAAAAATCATAACGCGAAAACTATTGTTCGTGGGGAAAAATGGCACAATACCTTTTTTATATGGTTTTATTTAATTTGTCTGAAAAAATTTTTAAAGTTGTTTTTCTGCATTTAAAGCAATTGTTCATAAAAAAATATTTTGTAAGAAAATACAAGCTTTTTAGGAAAAATCAATATTGTTTTCGAAATCAGTACGCAAAATCTATAGAATACGACTATTTTTTGTTTAGGGGACCGCTTATTTGAAACAAAATCATAGCCAGCGCCAGGACTAATATATATAGAACCCTCTTGTTTTCTAATCGTTTTTTAAAAGAATTTTCTTTAACTGGGAAAATAACATTTGTAAATTGCATATATTACTACTTATTATATTATTTAAATATTTCATAATCCTAAACTTCAAAATTATATTGCTAGATGTATCGCACTACTTACATGATTATAAATAAGGACAATTGCAAAAGTATCATGCAGTAAATATTAAATTAATATTAATCCGTGGCTAAGCCTGCCAAAATTTCGGTACGAATAATCTAATTTTTCGAAACAAATAGACGGAATGTTTCGTTATTTGAAGTCCCTTTTTATACTAACTCAAGAAAAGTATCTAAATTTCATAGAAATTATTATTTTATTAACTTCAAATAGAATACATTCTTCACTTTATAATATCAGTAGAAACTGCAATGACGTAGAAGAAATATTAATCAAATTTCAAAATTGGAATTTGAAATGTAAACAACTTTCTCTAATTTTTATGCATAGCAATAATGTGTACAACCTTTAAAAATATGGCAATCAGTGGAAACGTATAAAAACAATTATTGATACTTGACTATGTACGTCACTCACACAACCAAGAAAAATAAGAATGTGTGCCGTATTCGTATACTATAATTGGGTAACCAAAAATTTAATAGAGTAACTAATTTCCCAATGCTACATAGTATACGGGAGAAATGCCGATTATTTCTTAATTAAAATTAGAGAAACCATTTTAGTTTACTTTCATCAACTTATGATTGAGTCAGCATCAATAGAGAGTAAAGTTACTCTCTAAATACACACGCATTTACTATAAGGAAATTAAGTGCTTCTTGATTAATTACTAAATTACTTTAAATGGCATGAAGTAATGTGCCTTGACAAGCTACTTTTCATACTCATTTGGTAGCCGCAATAGTCGCAACTAAATTGCGGCTTGACTGCTCCGTGCTCTAAACGTTTATGGCGATTTAAATCACTTAACCAAGCGTAACTTCGCGAACATTTGTCGCAATTATACCTTTTTGTCGATGTATGTAAGTGGCGAGAAATAATGTGTTCTACTAAGTGTACTTTCTGATTCGCTATATATCCGCAAAAATCACACATAAATTCTGGTTTGACTGCTGCATGTTCTAAACGCATATGTACAGAATTCATATGACGGGCAACATTACATTTCCGTGTAAAGCGCTTGCAGCATAATTTACATGCGAATTGTGACATGACTCCACAGCCGAATTTTTTATGAAGAACCAAATATCTCTTTTTCTTGTAGGTTCGACCACACTTTTCACACCAATGCTCCTTTTCGTGTTTTGATTCCAGAATTTTCTGCTTCAGGTTGGGTTGCAGTTCGTTCATAACCAAAATAGCAGATTCTCTTACATTTATGCTGCATAATTTTGAATCGTATCTTTTATCCCGGTTCTGGTCTGTAGTCTCTGAATTTGAAAATATAACGAAATGTAATTTACCGTGTTTTATTTCATAATTTCATTATAGATATTTTAATTGCAGTAGTCATACCTTGGATGAATTCTTCGCTAATTTCCAAACTTTCATCAATTTCGTATTTAATTAAAGTATTGGTATTGCCAGGAGTTTTAGAAAAATATAGCCCACCATCTGGTCTTCCTGTTGATTCCTTTGGTTCACTCTTGATCTTCAGGCCTATCAAAATTTTAATGTGAAAGTTAAATTAGTAATCTTCGAATACTTCAATTCTTATCATGCCCACAAAAATAGGTTTAGTTGATAAATGAAACACAATTACATTACACTACCCAATGAGGCTGAAGAAATATTTTGTTAATTTGAATCTTTTGTTTTCTATTTCTGAAGGAGATTTGGATTTTCCCGAAAAAAACAAAGTTCATGCAGTAAGGATCAGGATAAAGGTCAAGATAAAGGTCAAGTGAAGGTCAAAATGAGAATGAACTATTGAATCGGCGTAGACCACTACTTTAAGATATTGTTGGGGTCGCTAAATCCGATCCCGGGATCCTTTTTAACGCATCAGGTCGGAATGAAGGTCATCCTAAGGTCAAAATTGAGAAAACATAGAATGGGACATGTTTGGGGTCACTATCTATGGGGTAACGAGGACCCCGGTTTAAGATTTAGCGACCCTAAAATGTCTTTAAGTAATAGTTAACGCCGATCCAATTATTTTCTTCATTTTGAACTGCACTTGACCTTTAGCATGAAACGTAACGGCATGGTGGCTAGGCTGGGGTTGCAGATAATTCTTTTTTTGAGGGGCTGTATAATCTATAACATGTTAATCTACCAAATAATAAGGAGTAAGTTACATAAACTAATTTTCGAATATTTTCATCCTTAGCTTTGACTAAACGTTGACTTAGTTATCAATAAGAACCGATACTTGACTATCATAAATCAGGACGAAATTTTCCTCATGAAAGAATGAAGTATTCTGATGAAATATTGTTATAAATATATATCCATTTTATAGTTGTTATCTGCCATAACTTGACTTTTTATATATAGATACCTCTCGTTTTCTCATTTTCTTGAAAGAGTTTTCTTTATCTGGAAAAATAAAATTTTTAATTGGCACGTTGCAGTTTTATATTTTTTAAATATTTCATAAGCTTAAATTTTAGTAATTTTCTTTATAAATGTACCGCGCCGTTCACATGGTAATAAATCCAAAAAATCCCAAAGACAGCATACAGTAAACATTAAATTAATATTGAGCCATGGCTATGCCTGCCAAAATTTCGGTACCAACAGCCGGATCTTTTTGGTACAAATAAACAACATTTTTCGATACGTGTCGTCATTTTATTATATTAACTAAAAAGAAAGTATCTAAATCTCAGAGAAATGATTACTTTATTAATTGAAATAAGAATACATTCATTGCTTTATAATATTAGTACGACGTAGATGAAATTTGAAACGACTTTCAAAATTGGGACTCGAAATGTAAACCACCTTCTCCAGTATTTATGCAGCGAAATAATGCGGACAACCTTTAAACATAATGACAAGCAGTCGAGTTGTATAAGCAATTATTATTAATTGAATATACACAACTAAGGAGAATAATAATGAGTGCCTTATACGTATATTATTATTATACAAATAAAAATTGCACAGGAGTAACTAATGTTCCATTGATACATAGAAAATAGCTGTAAGTGTTACGCAAATACTCAATTGTCTCCAAAAATTTATATCGCATTATATTTTCCAGAAAAGTAACATTTAGTTGATGCTTAATTTTGATTCAATTTGAAATTCAAAAGCATTATCTACACAAACATGGCTACTGTTTCTTAAATAAAATTAGAGTACTCTATTAACTGATGATTGAGTGACGAAATACGTCGTCATCGATCCAAATTATATTTCGTCTTTCCGAACCTTTCACCACTAAAATTGACGATTATGTGTTGATTTTCATCAAAACTAATTTAAGGAATACACACGAATTTATTATACGGTAATAAAGTAATTTATTAAATTACTGGATTACTTGTGATGGCGGCCAGTAATATGTGTTGACAAGGTACTCTTCTGATTCGTCTTGAATCCACAGTAGTCGCAAATGAAATGCGGTATAACTGCTGCGTGATTTAAACGTTGATGTCGACATAAATCTCGTAACCAAGTGTAACTTCGGGAACATTTATCGCAATTATAACTTTTTGCTGATGTCTGTAAGTGGCAAGAGTTAATGTGGTGTTCCAAGTTACATTTCCTAGTCAATGCATATCCGCAAAAATGACAAATAAATTGTGGTTTTACTTTTGCATGTTCTAAATGCATATGTAAAGAATTCATATGGATTGTCAAATTACATTTCCGTTTAAACCGTTTACCGCAGAATTTACATGGGAATTGTGGCATGACTCCGCAGTCGAATTTTTGATGAGCAGACAATGACCGTTTTTGTTTATAGGTTCGAGCACACCTATTGCATTTGTACATCATTTCCTGTTTCGTTTCTTCAATTTTCTCTGTCGATTTGGTTCGCCGTTTGTTCTTATCCAAAATCGTAGCTTCTCTTATATCTACGGTACATACTTTTGAATCGTATCTTTCTTTCTGTTTTTGTACTGTAGTCGCTGGATCTGAAAATGTAACGGAACGTGATTTGCAATGTTTTATTTCATAATTTTATTACATTACAGATATCTTAATTGCAATTGTCATACCTGGAATGATCTCTTCCTTGATTTCCAAAGTTTCATCAATTTCGTATTTAATTAAAGTATTGGTATCGCTAAAAAAAATAGCAGGAGTTCTATAAGAATAGTGCCGGCCATCTATTCTTCCTGTTGCTTCCTTCGACTCACTCTTGATCTGCTGGTCTATACAAATAATAAGATAAAAGTTAAAACTGATACTATTCGATTACTTTAATTCTTATAATGTAGCAAAGTGTAGCAAGGTTTAGTCTATAAACAATGCTTAATCACATTAGACTACCCACTGGCGTTAAATAAATAGTTTCCAAATTTTAATCATTCGTTTTCTACTTCTAAAGAAGATTTAAATTTTCCCAGAAACATAGACAGGATGAAGAAAAATATCATGCAGTAAATAAATTAACTCAGTTAAGAATAACCTATAAGTAATTTTCGAGGATTTTAATCGTTAACTTGCATTAAATCTTGACAGTATGCTATATTCCATTAGGACAGAATTTTCGTCCTAAAAGATTGCAGTACTCAGATGAAATATCGTCATAAATATATATACATTCTGTAGCTGTTAACTGCCATAACTAACGATTTTACATATACCTTTACCTTTACCTTTGTACCTCTCGTTTTCTCATAGTGGAAAAATAATTTCTTTGCCTGAAAAAGTGAAATTTTGTAATCAGCATATTGCAGTCTTGTATTATTTAAATAATTTATAAAATTAACTTTCAGTAATTTTACTTTTAGATTACCGCGCCGTTCACATGCTTTCAAATACGAACAATCAAAAAAGAATTATACAGTAAATATTAAATTAATATTGAGATAGGCCTATGCTTGCTGAAATTTTCGGATTTTTCGGTAAAAATCAAATAATTTTTTGGTGCGTGTAGTCATTTTATTATATTAAATTATAATAAAGTATCCACATCTCAAAGCAATGATTAGTTTATTAACTTAAAATATAATACATTTGATAATTTATAATATTAGTAGAAACTACACAGATTTAGGTGAAAGTTGAAATGTAAACAACTTTCCTCCATCTTTATTCATAGCAGTGATACGGACAACCCTTAAAGATAATGGCAACCTGCGCAGTCGTAAAAGTCATCATGTGCCATTGGCGAGGTCATTGGTGGATTTTTTTCTTTGGATTTTTATCGGTCTCGCCCCCTATTTTCTTGGAATTAACAACAACGAAAAAAAATCTCTACTAAATTTGAGTGAAATCGGTTAATATTAACATGTAACACAAAGCACTAACAGTTTCTCACGCAATTAACGTGGGAAAGTAACGTAACATTTCAAATGCTGGTAATTTTTTATATTTCATCGGAATCCCTTGGCTCTGTACAATTATGATCTTTAAGCCATGTTTAAAAAATATATCTACACGAATTTTTTTTTCAAATTCTGCAAAATGGCGGACCTATACATTTGAACCAAAATTACAATTTCAACAATTAATGACAAAATCTTAAATTTTTACAAGAGGCAGATTTATTCATTCTAAAGCACGTGATGACAAAAGTTAACATTTTCAAACAATTAAAAATGGCTGCCCAAACTTTTTTTCAAACTCATGATTTTTTTGTTTCTCGATGACAACTGTTCAGGTGTCTATTAAAAGACTACATTATTGAAAAGAAAATTATTTCGTAACATATGAAAGTCCAAATTTTGACAAATTCAAGATGGCGCCTAATAAAATACTGAGAAACTCCTATTTTCTATGATTTTCATCCAAAGATCTTTAAATTTTAAAGAATAGTCAATTGTATTGATACAAAGTGTATGGTTCGATGTATATCTCGAAATTGGCACTAAAGTCAAAACTGGGCCTTATTACTATTTTCAAAAAGTTACATAATTTCTGCAGATTAAACAAAATATGAAATACATGTTCGGAAAGAATTTATTTATATGGAAATAATCGATTTAAATAAATGTTAATATAATGACAACCTCAAACAATTGACACCTGAAAAGTTGTTATTGAGAAATAAAGAAATAATGAGTTTAAACAAAATTTGGGCGTCCATCTTGAATTTTTTCAAAAATTTTACTTTTAACTGTCATCATCACGTGCTTTCTAATAAATAAATATGCCTCTTGTAATAATTTGACGAGATTTTTTTATTAATTGTGGAAATTGTAATTTTGGTTCAAATTTCATTTAGAGGTCAAATTTAGAAGTAATTTATATCGGTATCGACAAAAAGTAAATTGACTCTTTCGGAACATTTAAAAAGCAAAATTGAGGATTATGTCGTGATTTTCATCAAAATTAATTTAAGGAATACACACACATTTAATGTGAGGAAAAAAGTATGTTTTTAATAATTAATTAATTCCTTGTGATGGCGTTTAGTTACATGTGTTGCCAAGCTACTTTTCAGATTCGTTCTGAATCCACAATAGTCGCAAATGAAAAGTGGTATAACTGCTGAATGTTTTAAACGTTGATGTCGAGTTAAATCTCTTAACCAATTGTAACTACGCGGACATTTGTCGCAATTATAGCCTTTTGTCAATGTCTGTAAGTGGTGAGAAGTAATATGTTTTGAGAAGTCTGCCTCACGATTAGTTTTATATTTGCAACAATCGCAAGAAAATTGTTGTGATCGCCTATGTGCAAAATTCATATGGCGAATAAAATCACATTTCCGTGCATACCCTTTGTCGCATAATTTACATTGAAATTGTAGCTTGCTTGCGTAGCCGATTTTTTCATGAGAAGCAGCTTCTTTTATTGTATCTACCGTGCATACTTTTAAATCGTATCTTTTTTTACGTTGTTGGCCTGTACTCTCTGGATCTGAAAATGTAACGAAACGTAATTTTCAATGTTTAATTTCATAGTTTTATTGTTGATATTTTAATTGCAATAGTCATACCTTGGCTGACCTTTTCCTTGAATTCCAAACTTTCATCAATAGATTCACTTCTTGGGTTCCTTAAAAAAGTAAAATTGAGGAATAAGTAAAAATTGTCATCAAAAGTACACTGGAAACTGGAATTGTACACGGTTTCGGTCATGTCTTTTGACTGGAATGTAGACCATCTGAACGCAAGCAAATACAGTTTTAAAAAATAGGTTTAGTTAATCACCCACGCATAATCAATTGCGTTAAAGAAATAGTTTATATTGTTTAATTTTTGGGTTTCTATTTCTAAAGGAGATTGGAATATTGGGGTAGAATAGGGTACTTTTTTCGTGCTCAAAAAGGTAACACATTCAGGATAAATTCCGCACATTTTGGAATAATTCATTTTACATTCAAAAGAATTCAAATAAATTGGGAAAAATGTTAAAAAATACCAAAATTCCATTGTTTTCCATAAAACTGGATCGAAATTAGTGAAATTTAAGATCAAAATGAAATTCATAAAAATGCAAGATGAATTTAAAAAATCAAATGAAGTTAAAAAGATTAAAGAAACCTAATTCAATTCAGTAACTTTTAAATGAGCTTTCAAAAATGCAAGGGAAAATTTGATAAAATACCTAAAAAAATTCTAGAGGATTTCAAAGAATTTTAAAGAATTCAGGGTGAATTCCAAGAAAAATTTAGATTTTTTGAAACCTTACTAATTTCTAACCAAAGAAGTAACTAATGATAAAAAACAATCATAGTAAATTCAAAAGAATTCAAATAAGTTGGAATAATTTTAAGAATCAAAAAAATTTGATTGATTACAATAAATTTTAATCACAAGAATGAGATGAAATTCATAAAAAATCAACCTAAATTTAAAAAGCAATTAAGTGAATTGAAAACAATTGAAAAACATAGAAAAATTAATTGAATTAGTAGAATTGAGTGAATTTAGAAGAATTCAAAAGAACTTAAAAGGATTTAGGTTAAATTCTTCAGAATTCAGGGCGAATCAAAACGAATCGTAAAAAATATTTGAAAATCTCTTCAAATCTTTGAAGTCCTACGAAATCACTCATCTCTGGTGAAAAATTCTTTGATATCCATTAAAATATTAAAATTTCTTAAAATTATTAAAACCCCTGGAAATCCCTTGAAATTGTTTAAAGCTCTTGAAAATGCCTTGGAATCTTTAAAAATACCCTAAAATATTTCACTCTTCGGAAGAATTTAAACTACTGCAATAAATAAAAAAGTGCTGCTAATCTTAAAACATTTCCTAACATATTTCGGATCCTTTGATATCTTTGCAAAGCCCTTGAACCTTTTTAAGCAGTTAAAAACGCCTGAAAATCTTTTACAATATCTTCAATTATTTTAATTCCTTTTAAATCTCATTAAATTACTGAAAGGAATGAAACATTTCTTTATGATTTTTTAAAATAATCAAAATTATTTTAAGTCCTTTACACTCCTGTGAAATTTTTTAAGTTCCAAATAATTCAGGGTGAATACCAAATCTCTTAAAATATTTAGAAGCCTACAAAATACCTCACATCACACGACTAAATTCTTCAAAATGCATTAAAATAGTATAAAATTCCCTGATATTCTATGATGATATTTTCTGAATTATTTATCCTATAATATTTCAAAAGCTTTAAAATGGAAACTTTTAAAATTTCCTAAAATAATTCAATTTAAAATGCCTTTGAAGTTTTAAAAATACCCTAAAATCTTCAAAATTCCTCCAAAATTATTTAAATACATTAAAAATTTGCCGGAACCTTTATAAATGCCCTAAAATATTTCAAAGACTGCAAGATAATTCAAAAAAAATTATAGATCAAAATGAATAGTGATTAACCCATGAATTAAATTATTGAATGTGAATAATGTTATTTTTTCATTTGAAAAAGTAATTGTGTTAAATCTCACCTATCGGGAACAAATCTAAAAAATTGGCTACTTCAGGGAATTTAACTAAATATACGGTACATTAAGGAATACAGGGACCGGTCTGTAAGGCCTGTGAGCAACGACTTCCGCGCTCCCCGCACCCAGGAACCGCACTGGCATTAATTCTCGGAACGCAGAAATTCCGTTGGCCGCTATCCAGGTTCCAGTGTAGTTTAAGGAATACACACGCATTTATTGTAAGGCAATAAAGTAATTTTTTACTCATTTCTATTGTTTACATTCGCTTTGTAGCCACAATGCTCACAAATAAATTTTTATTGACCTGCTGTCTATTTTAAAGAATTATTTATACCTTTTTGTCGATGTCCGTAAGTGGCGTGAAGTAATGTGGCGTTCCAAGGTATATTTCCTATTCACTGTATATCCGCAACAGTCGCAACTAAATTGTGGTTTGACTGGAGCATATTTTAAAGGCATGTGTAAAGTATTTATATGGACGCTCATATTAAATTTCCGTTTGAACCGTTTACCGCAGAATTTACATGGGAATTGTGGCATCACTCCGCAGTCGAATTTTTGATGCCAAGCCAAATACCGTTTTTGTTTATAGGTTCGAGCACACCTATTACATTTGTAAATCATTTCCTGTTTTGATTTCTCAATTTTCTCCTCCAAATTGGTCCGCGGTTTGTTCTTATCAAAAATGGCAGCTTCGCTTATATCCATGGTGCATGCTTTTGAACCGTATCTTTCATCCCATTTTTTACCTGAAGTCTCTGGCTCTAAAAATGTAAGAATGTGTAATTAGCAACGGTTTTTTCGATAGTTTTATTATAGATATTTAAATTGCAATAATCATACCTAGAATAATCTCTTCCTTGATTTCCAAAGTTTCGTCAATTTCGTATTTGAGTAACGTGCTAGTGTCAACGACAAAAATATCAGAAGTTTTAGGAGAATACGGTCCACCATCTGGTCTTCCTGTTGATTCCTTCGACTCACGCTTGATCTGCTGGTCTATAAAAATGATGAGATCAAAGTAAAAATTGTTACTTTTCGACTACTTTAATTCTTATCATGTAGCAAAAATAGGTTTAGTTAATAAACCATACATAATCACATTAGACATAAATAAATAGTTTACAAATTTTAATCTTTCGTTTTCTACTTCTAAAGGAGATAGGAAGTTTCCCAGAAACATGGACAGGACTAACCAAAAGATCATGCAGTAATTTAATTAACTTAAAGGAAAGCTTTGGAGGTTTCCCCCTCAGATATTTTTATCTTTTTATCTGAGGAAAAACATTTCTAAGGGTTGAAATCAACATTAAAAACCCACCCCCAAAAATTCGTTTTGTCAATTTGAACGTAAACCAATGAATTATTTTATTTTAATCAATTGAATTTTATTTCCCTTTGAGCTTTGAATATGGGCAGGGATTTGTGAACATTGAAGGTTGCTACCCCTATGTTTTAGGGAGAAAAAACTAAGTTTTTTACCAATTTTTTTCGTTATAAAAATTGACAGCTTTATCAAATTGACGTTATAAAGTTAAAAGGAAATTGATGTTGACATGTTTCAGCATTTTCCTGAAAAAAAATCTTAAGTGGGTAAACTACCATTGCTTTCTATTTAATAAATTATTTACAACAAAAAAACAGTGTTAGCTTATTCTTGAAATCTGTTTGTGAGAAACTTCGAGTGAGCACTGAAATATTTTGATTGGAGTGCAAAAAATGGAATTCGCCCTTATAATTATAAGAGGGTAAACTATTCTTACGTTAGTTCTACTTTTAAATTTCATGCAATTCTCATTATTATTTATTATTAATACTTAAAGTGATACGAAAAAGAAATCTGTGTTACGTATTATTCTGATCTACCACTCTTGAGATGAAGGGGGTGAAAACAAACCCCTAAATTTCACCCTCGAAATTCGTTTTCAATTGTCAGCTTTAAATAGACACATTATTGTAATAAAAAAATTCTAATTAATCATACGTCATTCGGTAATGTTCTCAATTCCGCTAGATGCTTAATTGTTTGCATTTCTTTAAAACCAACGGCTACTTTAAAGAACATCATCATCGAAGAGATTATTTCTATATTTGAAATTAATGTCAATGACATTGTTTTCATATATAGGAATAAATAATATATTGCGGCTATATTGATAGCATTGCTGAATGACGCGTAATTAAATAGCAGTTATTTGGTTTCATAAGCATTAAATGAAATTTAAAAGTGGGACTATAAGGGTAGTTTAGGCAAAGGTAGTTTATCCTCTTACAAATAGAAGGGCGAACTCCATTTTTTTGCACTTTTTTAAGTTCGCACCCAGAGTTTCTCACCATCAGATTCCAAACATAAGCTAAAATTGATTTTTTTAAATAATTGAAAAATGGAATAAAGGGTTAGTTTCCCCGCTAAAGATTATTTTTAAAGAAAATGCTCAAATATGTCAATATCAGTTTCCGCTTAACTTTATAACAGTATAGTTCTTTGCGCAGATTTAATAAAACTGTCAAGTTTTATAATGAAAAAGTTGAAAAAAAATTAGTTTTTGCCCTAAATATGGGGGTAGCAACCTCTAATGTCACAATACCATGCACATATTAGAAATTCTAAGGGAAATAAAACGCAATTGATTTGAAAGAAAATCATTGATTGGTTTACGTCGAAATTGACTAAACTTATTTTTCGAGGTTACTTTTAAAGGGTCTTTTTACCCCTTGCAGATGTTTTTCGGTAGATAAAAAGAAATACTTGTAGCTTAGTTTTTGTTGCCCTATAACATATATAAATTTAAAGAAGATCATAGGGGGAGACCTCGAAAGGTTTCCTTGCTAGTTAAGAATAACCTATAACCAGTTTATCTACAAAATAATAAGGTGAAAGTTTAAATTATTAATAATTTTTCAGAATTTTAATCCTTAGCTTCCATTAAATCTTGACTTAATTATCAATAATAACCCACAGTGGACTATATTCCATTAGGACGGAATTTTTATCATAAAATATTGCAGTATTCAGGCGAAATATAGTCATAAAGATATGTCTATTTTATAGTTGCTATCTGGCATGATTTAATCTATTGCATATAGAACCATCTCCTTTTCTCATAGTTTTTTGAAAGAATTTTCTTCACCTGGAAAAGAAAAAATTTTAATTAGCACGTTACGTTTGTATATTATTGAAGTATATCATAAGCTTAAATCTCAGTAGCTTTATTTGTAGATGTGCTGCGCTGTTCACATGGTTATGAAAACAAACAATCACAAAAACAGCATACACTACATATTTGATTAATATTGAACTATAGGTATGCCTGCCGAATTTTCAGTATGAATAAGAGTCAGTTACACCAGCCCCCCCCCCTACACTTAATTTTCTGGTTTTCTATAGCCCACTGAATTGCGCCCCAAATGCGCTCAAATAAAAGTTTAAATCACATGACCCTGGAGACCTTCAAATGCGCTCATATGCGTCATGAAGAAAAACATTTGCACCACATTGATAACC
>JAWWLR010000034.1:52895358-52909226 GCA_035041075.1 Acraspis erinacei
CCATATATCCATCTTTTCTTACACGCTACCCCCTCCCAAGACCTTCATCTCTCCTCCATTATATCTTTACCCGCCTACCAATCCCTATTCTATATCCCCTCTACTATCCAATCCTCCTCTATTCCCTAACCATCTATGCATCTTTTTTTGCATACGATGTTTTGTATAATAAATATATCAGTTCAGATATGTTTTATATTTAGGCCCGATTCTTGCTGACATTAAAGATCCAATTAAATCGCTTAGATTGGGTGCAAACTCTCGAAAAATCTGTCAACGCAATAAACTGGTCGCTTGTCCATATTAATCTTTCTTTGGAGAAGAAATAGGGGAAGTCATAATAAGGGGAATATAGGAGGGGGGTGAGGAGCGCAAAATTAAGGGAAGTGAGTGGATGAAAAGAAGGGAAAGTGTGGATAGGACAAGTTGGAGCAGTGATAGTGACGGAGGGGGCATACGTATAAGGGAAAATATGAATGTGGAATGGTGGAGGGGTTGAAAAGAAGTGAGGGGGCGTAAATAGAAGAGGGGGTTAAAGTAGGGAACAGGGTAGAAGAAGTAAGTGGTGCGGGGAAACATGGAAGATGAAGTAAAGGAAGTCTTGGGAGGAGCGTGGAACGGATGGAGTCAGGGGAAGTATTTGCATAGGAGTGGAAGGGATTAAGGAGAGAGTTGAGGGGATGAGAAGATATGATCGGATACGTAAGGATGAGATAGGATAGAATAAAGGCGAGAGGTTGGATTTAAAGGGTGAGATGGGATATTTAAACGACATATTTACCATCTTAGCAGGCTTTAAAACCCCTTTTTGCAGTTGCATGACGTTTAATGTGACTAATTTTCACTCCGTGAAAAGTAGATACTTTTTGCTACTTAGGGATTAAAAATTAGAACTTGAGCTTCGCTTCACAGGCACGAAAAACGGCTAGAACCATGCATCTTTTACAGCAAATATTTTATACCTTATGCTGTGATTTAATTAGAGAATTAAATTTTGATAAACTCGTCGGTTGGAATAATTTCCTCTAAGAGACAAACTTTCTTTAATAACAAATTAAAATAAGGATAATTATTAAAAAATCTAAAATAGGAAAGGCCTTAAAGCAAAGAAAAAAGACGAATGTGTATCACCACAATTTTAATTCTTGTTGCAAATAGTTTAGGTTAGCATTCATCATTAAATTCCTTGTGGGTTTTTTTGTGGATAATTAATAGTCAACAGAAAATTATGCTTAACTCTTTAACGGCCAAGCCTTGTTCCGTTGAATAAAAATTCTTTAAAAATCAGGAACAATGTATGGTCGTTTTCTGCTCGATTTTTGCAAAAAAACAAAACATTTTTTACATTTTTATAATTTTCTCGTTAAAGGGTTAAAAATAAAAATATTGTAATAATTTGGAAAAAGAGGTGCCCGAATAAAAAGAACTATTACCTAATTTAAAACAGACGTAACATATAAAACAGACTGAAGAATATTACAGAAGTATATAAAAATATATGTTAAAAAAATCAACGAACTATTTTATACCTTTCTACGTAATACTAAATCTTTTTGGTAACAAAAATGTGATATGTAGATCAAATTTCATTTTGATAACAACGTGAAACAAAATATATATTTTCAGTATACTAAGTAACATAGCTAATAAACGTATAATATTAATTAATAACAGAGATAATTTTTCATACGCACGGTCTTCTTCGATGAAACTCAACTGAAAAGTATCCCGATTTTTTCTGTTATCATTACTGTGATAACTCATGATCATTTTGAGACTAAAACGAATAAAAATCGTTACAACGCTTTTTGAAAAACCTTAATTTCTAATTGGGCAGATGAGAGAGGGCATTAGGAATAGTTTTGTGAAAATATCATTGAAGTTAGAAAAATTAAGTTTTTCCAAAATTCCTCCTTTTTGGTCCACCTTCATTCTATGGCATGCTCGAGGAGAATTGTAGGGTATACAATTTTATACAAATTTGTAACTATGATGCAAAGGACCTAGGTTATTTAAGAAAAAATTTAAAAGAAATGTTTTGGTCAAAGTTTTGACAGCTATATCACGTGATAAAGAGTTAATACCAATCAACTATTTTCCATACCCCCCACCCCCAAACAGAAATTGAGTTTTTTTAAAAGAGCTTTAATCATTTTTTTCATTTTTATATCAAAATGATCGTCACGTATCACAACATTTTTTTTTGTTATTTTTATATCAAAATGATCGTGACGTATCACAACAATTTTATTCATTTTTATATGAAAATGATCTGACGCATCAGAGTAATGAAACCCGAAAAAACCGGAAGGTGCAAGACCTTTTGGGTCCATCGATACCCAACATGAACAATTAGTTTCAAAAGTGCAAAAAAAATAATTCCATTTATTCAAAGACAATTTTTGTCATATAACGAAACTTTGTCACTATATCGAAGACCCTGACTTATATTATTTTCTGGGCCCATTTTTAATTAAAAATCAATTTACATAAAGTGTTCTTTTCGCAAGTGCCTTTTTAAATTGCTAATCTCCGAATATATTTTACCACATTGGTTACAAGTATGTGAACGGCCACAATCATGTTTTTGATGGTAAGAAAGTCTATACTTATGTGTGTAACTAGCATTACAAATTTCGCAAGTATGTGCCTTCCGCCGATTATAGATGCATTCGTTTATTTCATGATAATTTTTATATTCCAATTGTTCGAAAAACTGCTTGCAGTATCGGCATCTTTGAATGCCAACTCGTGAGTCCTTAGATGTAGACTGACGTTTGGAATTATCTATTAAATTCGGCATTTCCGTCCAAAAGAAATCTACATTTTCTGTAACAAAATAAAAGGATTCATGTTGGAGTTGTATTTTTATTCATTTTTTTCGCAGATGTAGTGAGAAAAAGCAACTATGAAATCATACTCGTTTTTTATTTCCAATAGAGAAGGAATTTGAATTTACCTTGATTATATATCTCTTGTCCTAAGTTTAGATTCGAATAAATATATATTAAATTAGCTTAGATTCATAGTAAATAACAGTTGATGAATTTGATGCCGAATTTTGATGAAAATAATATGCAACTGTCGAGTTTCAATTCTTCTCAGCTATATCCGAGTCATGATCTGAGAAAACACTTTTTAAAGGTAATAAAAAAAATTTCTAGGCACCCCAGAGATTTGTAGCCTAACATATGAAAATTGACATTCTTTTCTAACCATGAAAATCAAAATTTTCCAAAACATTTCTGGTTGAATGTTACTCATAACAAGAGTAAAATATTGTTTTTAAAATAAAAATTAATTTTTTATAATAAAGATTTATCTGTTCCAGTTTTCGATTCGATTGAGCGAGAATTCATTTTTTTGTTAAAACTTTTTTTAGTCGACGATTTAAGTTTTTTGTTAAAAATTTATATTTGTGGGTGGAAAATTCAACTTTCTTTTAGAGAATTAATTCTTCTGACTTAAGGATACAAAAAATTCAAAATTGTTTCTCTCTCTTGACTGAAAAATCTCTTGGTAGAAAATTCAAAGGATTGGTTAAAACACCTTTTTTTGTAAGAAATGAATCTGCTTTGGTTTAGGATTAGATTTTTGTATGAAGTTCATCACCTTGGTTGCTTAAAATGGATATTTTTTAGCTGACATTCAACAGTTTGGTTGAAAATTCATACCCTTTATTTAAAATTCACCTTTTTGTTAAAAATCATATTTACGGGTTGGAAATTAAACTGTTTTATAGAAAATTCAACTTTTTGGTTTAAAAATTCAACAATTTGGTTGACATTTTTTTCTTTGATGACTGAAAATTTTTTCTTGCTTGAAAACTGAACTCATTGTTGAAAAATCGTCTCGTTCGTTAAAAAATAATCTTTTTTATTGTTATTTTTATTTATGTTGAAAGTTTAACTATTTTGCTGGCAGTTGAAATCCTTTTATTAAACTTTTTTTATTATTATTTAAATTGCAAACATTTTGTCGAAATTTTTTAGGTGGAAAATTCGTATTTTTTGTTGGGAGAAAATTATCTTCTTGGTTGAAAATTCAACTACTTGGTTACAAATGTATCTTTAATAGTTGAAAACTCAAACGATCAATTATTAAATTTTTTGTTGAGAATTCATTTTTTTTTTTTGAAAATTCAACTACTTGATTTAGAGTCGAACTCCTTGGTAAAAAAAATTTTTTTCTTGATGATTTATCATTTTAATTAAATATACATCTCTTTGGTGGAAAATGAAACCACTTTATTGAAAAACTGCTTATTTTGTTTGTAAGCCCAACATATGAAAATTAGAATTTTTCTTCCACTGTGAAATTAAAATTTTTCTAAAACATTCCTTGTTTTATAATTTATTATGTTGCTCATGGCTAACCTTCGACTTAAAAAAAAAGTGTATAAGAAATGCCACGCGACAGACATGTATGCAGTTGCGTAAAATTAATTTTGGATCCGCAAAAGTAGATCATTTTTATCTGATTACACAACGGTTTTATATCGCGGGGCTTACGGTGTTTTAATACTAAAAAAAGCCTTTTACTCTGGAAAACCTTAGCAAAATGACATTTATTATCTTATTAAGAATAAATAAATTAAACAGATGGTAAAATTAGTATACATGTAAAAAAACATAACATGAATATGAATATGATAATACGACATAAGCAACATTTAAGAAAATGGTTTGTTAAATATTTTAGCATTAAATCCAGAACAATGATGTACAAACTCTCCTTTATTCGAACTTACACATTATTAAAGTATCTTATAAAATTTCTAAATTCAAGAAGCAATCGTAAAAATGTTTATAAATTATATAATATTCAAGTTATGTATAATATTATATACCATGTTCAGCACGTAAATGTCTGTTTACATTACTATTCGTTGCATACTTACGGCTACATATTTGACAAAAATATGAACGGCCACAATCATGTTTTTTATGATACAAAAGATGACGACGATGCGTGTAACTAGAATTGCAAATTTCGCAAGTGTATAATTTCTGCTGCCTAAAACCTTTTTCATGATTTAAAAGTCCGGAAATTGTTTCTTTGTAATGAGGTTTTTCTACAACTTCTGATAGTAGCTGCCTAATATATCCTGTAACAAAAAAAAAAATTGCTGTGCATGCATATTATCGACGATGATATAAGGATTGATCAAAATTAAAAATACACTGAGCTCAGATTCTTGTCCTAATTTTTCATCTGGGTTGTATTAAATTTTAATGCGATTCAGTCAAATATAAAGTTTGATTTATTTAGACTATTTTAATTTTAGAAAAACTTTCTTACACTATTCATTTTCTTATTTGCTTGATTTATTTCTCACCTAACATCGATTTAGATAAAGTGATCTTTACGTAAATGTCTCTTTAAACTGCTAACCTCTGTATATGTTTTACCACATTGGTTACAAGTGTGCGAACGGCCACAATCATGTTTTTTGTGATAAGAAAGTCTGTACTTATGAGTGTAACTAGCATGACAAATTTCGCAGGTGTATGACTTAAATTTTTTGTTGCTCTTTCGGGGGCTGTACGAGTAAATACAATCATACATTTCATGATGCTCTTTATATACAAATTGTTCAAAACTCTGCTTGCAGAAGCGGCACCAGAAAAATGCATCACTTGTGGCTCTAAAATTTCCTGTAACAAATAAAATAGAAATTTGTATACATTTTTTGAAAAATTTAAAGTGAAAATTCCGAAATTAATCGAATCATTTAGGTTGAACAAAAAATAGTAATGATAATGCCAGTAGTATAAAAGTAATAATAAAATAGTAATAGTAATAATAATATTCATAGAATCTGAAAGATGTAAAAAAATGTAATCGGTTCATGATTTCGTTGTATATAATTTATAGTATTTATTTGCATGACCAAATTCGTCCGTATGGTTAAATTTACCCCGGCCTTCACTAATAAGTTTTTAAATACAAACACAAGAAACAAAATATACATTTTTTTATCAATTTGCTATTTAAGTTGAAAAGTGACAAAAAACCATAATTAAAAAATATGTTCACTACCAACTTTATTCTGTTTATTCATATTTTCAAAAAAAACACCTACAATCATTTTGAAAGAAATGTTTAATTATAGAATAAATTACTTTATTTATTTAATTGCTATAAACAAATTCATGGATAAAACTGATATTTGATGCATTTTCGTTGATAAAATTAATTATTTATACTGTCTTTGTACTTTAATTACGTAAACATATTAATTTATCATAACCGAGACCTAAACAATAAAAATCATCATATTTATGAATAAATATTAGAAATAAATTCACTTTTATCGACACATCATTTTATATGGAGAATAACATTATCAGACAAAAGATTTCCATTTAGTTGAAATTTCTAACTAGTGTGTCAAATTTTCAACCCGAAATGGAGTAGTTAAATTTTAAGAAAAAAATTTAATTTTCAAACAAAAAAAGCAAATTTTCAAAAGGTTAATGGAATCAATTAGTTAAATTTTTAACGCAATAATTTACATTTTAACCAAGAAAGATTTTTCATTCAGGAAGGACAAAAAATTGCAACCAATATGTTAAATTTTAAATCCAAAACGACCAATTTTTATAAAAAGTAGAATTTTCAAACTAAACAGATACAATTTTAACAAATCTGTTGAATTCTCTAATAAGATAAATGCATTTTCAACGAAGTATTTAAATTTTCAACTAAATATGCGAAATTTCAACTAAAAAAGAAAAAATTTTAACAAAAAATGGAACAGTTGATTTTTAGTTGTAATCAATTAACTTTCAACCACAAAAAAAAATCATCAACTAAAAAAATTGTTTGTAATAAGATTCTGATTGATAAACTAACAAAAAATGCAACCTATTTGTTGAATTTTTAAGCCAAAAAGACCAATCTTCTATAAACAGTAGCATTTTTAAACTAAAAATACAAGTTTTATACCAAGTAGTTAAATTTTGAACCAAATAGATGAATTTTCAAAAAAAAAATCAAAAATTCAACAGACAATGGATGGTTTTTTAACAAAATTGTAAAGTTTTCTAGATAATAATAAAATAATTTAGAAAATAATAATAAAATCAACCAAATAATACAAGGTTTAATCAAAAAAGAAATATTTTAAGAAAAATACATCAATTTTCAACTAAAAAAGATAAACTTTCAACCGAAAATGAAATAGGTAAATTTTCAGTTAAAAAAAGTAATTTGAATCCAAAGAGAGAAATTCTGAACTAAAATTATAAATCCTAAAAAAATGGATCTAATAAAAGAGATGAATTTTCAACCACGAAATAAAAAAATAAAAATATATATATAGAAATATAATAAAAATATGTACATTCATTCCAAAAGTAAATTTTGGCAAAAATAATTCAGTTTCATATCCAAAAAGACGAATGTTAGGGTTAGGGAAATAAAAATTTTCTATGTAAAAAAACGTGAATTTCTTTATAACTATAATCATTTTTGTCTAATGTCAATTTTTCGTATCGCGATATTATTCTTAAGATGAAAAGCAGCGATTCAGAAGAAAATAAACATTTTTCTTGTAAGAAACACGATGAGTGAATTTGCTTATAACGATTTTTTATACTAATGACAATGGTTGTTGAAAGAAAATAATTTTTAATTGATTTTTTTTCTGAAAGAAGATCTCTTTCCGCTCAGCTGGCAATCGAAAAACAGAACCTCCAATCGCCGGTCGACTGCTTTCCATTAAGCTTCTAGAGAGATCGAGAGAAGAATCCTTTTTCAGAAATACACGTATTATTATTATACACGTATTGTATTTTTCTGAAAAAAGATCTTTATCTTTCGCTCCGCTGGGATTCAAACCAGAGATATATGTCTTGAATATAGATTCCTTGAAAAAATTGACTTGTAACACCTGAAATAATACTCGTGTATTTCTGAAGAAGAGTTCTTCTCTCGACTTCCATCAATAATGCTTAATGGGAAAGCACTCGACCGGCAATCGGAAGTTCTGTGGTTCTATTCCCAGTGGAGAGTAAATAGAAGATCCTTTTCAGAAAAAAGAACTAATTAAAGAAAATAGGATAATTTCTATTACAGATAATCTTTACACATAGATCTGGATAAATATAACTCTTTTTTTGGCACACCACGACTTGTCCTCATACCCACTTTTTTCTGTGTTTTACAAGGTAATAAGACACTCAAGCTTTATTAATTACAAGTTTATTTACAGATAATGTAATACTATTCTAACATAAAAAGAGAAAACGACATAAATAATATTTATAATAAACAGGTATCCAAGTCAGCTTTAATATATCAGGCATCGTGGTCTTTCCGTAAATGTCTCTTCAAATTGCTAATCTGTGAATACATCTTACCACATTGATTGCAAGTATGTAAACGTCCGCAATCATGATTTTTATGGTAGGAAAGTCTAGTCTTATGACTGTAACTAGCATTACAAATTTCGCAAGTAAATAACTTTTCTTTGCGGCTCATTTGCGGCTTATAGAGACAGTAATCGATTTCATGATGCCTTTTATATTCATATGATTCAAAAGACTTGCTGCAGAATTTACAGCTGTATGGGGAAAATTCCAACTTCTCCGATAGTGTCTGAAGTTTTGAAATCGTCTCAACTCTAACATTCTCGAACCCTATATTATCTGTAACAAAGTGAAAAAAAATCAGTACTTGTGATAAAAAAATAAAATAATACTTTCATAATAAGTAAATAAAGCAAACGAAGATCTTACGTATTGCACGAAAATATATTTGTTTAAACATTCATTTCACGGATCACAAACTGGCGAAATACTATTAATGGTTCACTAAATTGGAAAGAAATATTTAGAAAAAATCAATCAAAGACAAACTTTTGAAAATTAAAGTTTACTTCTGGCAAATATATTGTTACACAGTGAAGGATGGTTATAATTTGTATATTGCGTGAAGCAAAATTCTCCCAAAAAATTGGAAACGATTTAAATATTGAAAAAAGATATTCTTTTTAAGAAGTACCCTGCTCTTTACAGTATCCATTTACATATGGTTCCTACTGCTGAAGTATTATTTCCGATGCTTAAACGTTATTTTAAATTAACTTTATTATCATTCAGCATGGTCGTTGCGTAAATGTCTTTTCAAATTGCTAATCTCTGAATACGCCTTACCACATATTTTACAAAAATGCGAGCGCCCACAATTGTGTTTTTTATGTGTAATGAGACTACACTTATTGCTATAACTAATATTACACGTTTCGCAAGTATAAGACTTTTTTCTTTCGTCGTGGATATTTTCCGGATTCCAGGTGCAATGATTAACTTCGTGACGTTTTCTATATCCATATGATCCAAAAACCTTGCTGCAATAACAACATCTTTGTGTAGCAAATTTTGAGTCGTCTCCAGCCGGTGACTGAAGGTTTACCATATTCTTAACTCTTAAAGACGGAACTTCGTTGGAGAACGACGTATAACCTGAAACAAAATATAAGAAATTAATGTAGGAGAGAACGAAACAAATAAATACAACTAAAACATTAATTTTAATACGAAAAATAATTGAAAAATAGCACATAGCATTAAAAAGGTAATAGAACTTTAAGAAATCCTTGTAATAACATTCGGAATATTATGAATTAAGATGGAATTTAGAACTTTCTCTTACAACTTTCAGACCTTTTCTCTTCATTTTTTTCATATCGAATATTTTAAAAAAAGAAGTAAAAAAGGCGAATTTTAAGCTTGAGAAAGGATGAAATTGAAAAAAGGGATAATCAAAAAAATAGGGGTTGTCTTAGGGAATACTAAAGTCGAGAATACCTACCCAGAAAGAATTTGATTAAAGATGAGAGTGGCCGTGTGTGAGAATCATGCGATTTGAAAAATAATTACTTACACTGATAAGCCTGTTGTTGGAAAAATGGTCTTACAAAGTAAAATATGGTTATGGATTTTATCCAGAAGTAGAAAAGACAAATATTTTTTTAAAATAATTTATTGATAAATGATTAGTAGAGATTCCAATATTAAAGGAAAACAAATCCGCTTTGCTCTTATACTAGACAATTAACGTGATGCCAATTTACAGATTTTTATCCTTAACTTTTTGGTTTTGTGAATACTCTTTATAAGGGCAACTTTCTTTTATCACTATTAATCCATGAAGGAAAATCCCTTTTGCGTAAGCAAAATCAACATAGGAAGAAAACACCGTAAATATTTATTTTATGTTCAGCGAATTTTGATGAACAATATTAACATAAATGCGGCCTGAAACAAATTCATAATTGTTTGTTTTTTTGTACTTATTTTTTAAATTTCTTTGTTTTCCAGTCCAATTTGGCTCAGTTTTTGTGGCAACAATTTTTAGAAATAGCTATAAAATTAAATAGGGTGGTCCTGGCGTACATGTCTTCGCAGATTACTAACCCCAGAATACATACGGCCACATTGCTTACAAATATGAGATTTGCCGCAATCGAGTTTTTTATGTTTTGCAAGATATTTTTCCTGGCTGAAACTGCAGTTACAATTTTCGCAAACATAAGATTTGTACTCTTTCTTCTTTAGTTTTCGTGGATTCCACTTACAATGATACATTTCATGTCGCAATTGAGCACCCTGTTGTCCAAAAGTCCTATTACAATATTGACAATTGTGTACACGAAATTCTTCAGAAAATGTAGCAGGAAATTCTACGCCTGTAACAAATTAAATTTTAAAAATCATCAGTAATACTTTCATAACAGTTAACTAAAACTAGTAATTCTAAAAAAATGTTACATAACAGAATATTGTAGGCTAACAATTTTTGACCATTTAAAAATAATTTTAACTAAACGCATGAACCTTATTTGCTTTAAATAGCATTTCAACATCTAAATGGAAGAAATAAATGAAATAAAAACAATTACCTTCCTTCCTAAATTCTTTTAATAAAAATAAGGATAATAAATATACTTAACAAAAATAACAAAAATATTACAAAACTTAATATTTATAGCCGCGAAAGAGATTAAATAAATCATTCATCTAAATAGATCGTCAGAATGCCTTGGTTCCAAATATTAATATTCAATATTTTATTCAAATTAATGATTGATTTCAAATTATAAATTAATAAAACCTTATTCCATGTGTCTAGTCTCTTGTCATTTAACTTTTGAGGATAAATAGCTTTCGCCTTTCATCCTAAAAAGCTAATCGACCAGCCACGGTAAATTTGATTACATTTAAATCTAATTTATAATAACATTTTATTTGTTCCTCGTGATACAAAAAATATAAGGTATACATAATAATAACATTAAATAACCTACGAGCATAAATATTAATTTGGTAAAGTTTCCTTGACCTTTCCAAGTAATGATACAGGTGACGCAAATTTTGTATTATTTTTATATATTTTTTAAATAAACTAAACTTTTTCATTTTTTATTAAAATACACTGCTAATATAGTTCAAGCAATTTTGGTATATACGATCGTTATTTTATCTTGCTACATTGAAGTAAAATTATGATAGGTATTAAAGTTATGGTTAAAAATCAGATTTTTGGAAAATTGTAAAAGATATTCAGGGATAGAATAAATCAAAGTTTCTTGGCTTTTAGATACAGTAGACTCTTACAAAGCGCCTTTACTTACCACCAAGGGGCGTGGCTTAATTAAGCGGGCGCTTAGTGAGGATTTTGGTTACCAGCACAGCGTGCTTTGTGAGAATCTACTGTAATGTGGAGAGAATAAGAGCGTGGAACACAGCTGACACAGCACACAGAAATACAAACGTATCCACACATATATTCGGAATTTTTTTTCGGTTTAAAGCATCATATTAGATATGTTTGAGTTGGAATACATGTAAGTTCATATAACACATACAAGTTCCTACATTACAGACATTTTGCTCCTCTGTTGGTATGCTCCTGGATTTTTTTTAAATTACAGAAAAATTTCAAAATATAATATTTTTGTAGTTATGAAAATTTAGGACCATGATAATATTCTTGCCTGTCATTTTTTTTTTTAATTTTCAACTCAATACCGCATTTTATGTGGACGTAAATTACGGACAACGATGTTCGTAAATTAGGAATCGGGTAACTGTTACATGACTTAAATTCACCAACTATTCAAACATGGAAATTGTCATTAAAACTTCATATTTGTAGAAACAAAAAAAACAATACATTTTTTTTATTCTTATCGAGCCTCTAATATAGTATTATTATTATAGAAAAATTATAATTTTTTTGTTACTTTACAGCATGGTATACATTCAAATGCCTCCTCAAACCGCTTTTTCTTGAATAGATACGACCACATTCTTCACAAGTGTGAGTTCGGCCGCAATCATGTTTTTGGTGACTCAAAAGATTATTTCTATTGAGGTAACTAGCAGCGCAAATTTCGCAAGTATATAATTTTAATTCAGTTTGGATCCTTCGTGGATTCGAAATGCAAAAAGTCGATTCGTGGCGCCTTGCGGAACGTTGCATTCCAAAAATTTTGTAGCAAAAGCGACATTTGTGTACATCATCTCCTGCGTTTAGCGTTCTCGGCGATTGAAGTGACACCATTTTTTTAACTCTTAAAATCGGAAATGGCCTTGTAACGTTTCCTGAAACAAAACAATTGCGATTAAAAAATTAAAATAAAGGTGATAAAATAGCCATAAATCGAATGCTACATACAGTTTATAATAAGGTGAAATAAGAAGGTGACCTAAAAAATGTTAATACTAAAGAATGAAGCACAAACTTTAATCTATTCAAAGTATATTTTTCGTATAAAAGAATTTGCTTACAATGTAGAAAATGTATATGAATATAAAAATTTTAACATTGGATGGGTTGATGTCTCCCTTGTAAGGAAAGCTTTATTAAGTATTTAAACCGATATTTTTCGGTTTTTTAAATTAATTATTCATAATTTTATACTCATCCTGAACCAGAAAGTGACATTAAAAGTTATATAAATAAATTTGTTTTGTATGTAGGGCCATCATGTTTATCCAAAATATGATCCTGCTCACTAAATCTATATAATTCACCCATGTAATGGATTATTACCATAAAGTTTTCCATTTGAGACATTATCGAGAACAAAAAACGTTTGAAAGCGGACAAAACTGTTTTTTACATTAAGTCTAATCCTAAGGGGTATGAAAAGCTAAGAGATCGAGAAATGTATTTGTGAATGAGTACACCTTTCAATTACAATTTTTTTACTTAAGGTGGCGTTATTCTGACATAATACAAAATAAAAATGTCAAAAACATGAAAATATACGAAGAGCAGGTTCTGAGTACCTCTTCAATAGTTCTAGAGTTTTTGACAGGTTTTGACAATAGTTCTAACGTCTAAAGCATCAAAAACTATTTTATTACACCAGTAAGCCGTTTCCCTTTCGGGGTAGGCGTGACTCATTCGGCGGGGAAGGGAGTAGTGTGAGGAAGGGTTATCGAATTTTTAGATTGATCTGGAACTATCGTATTATTTATTTGAATAATATGGTAGCTCCGCAACACTGCTCCGACCCAGGTTGCTGATCAATCCCTCTAGCAATCACCCCGAGTAAAGATCCTCACAAAGTCTTTATGTGAGGTTCCTCACTTGGATCCATTAGTATTCACGGTCTTTTGTTTCAGGCGACATTGACTCTACTGACCCTCTTTTTATTAACTATTTGCCTCTGGGCACGCTGCCATTTACTTTACCTTGATAAACTCGTTTTGTTAGTCGATCGTCTTTCATTCTCTCAACTAGCCCGAACCATCTTAACCGATTTCTTTCCCATGTGTAAACTAATGTATCTTCCGCACCACATTCTTTGAGAATTATCTCGTTACTCACTTTGTCCATCAGAGTTTTTC
>JAWWLR010000034.1:52992113-53013797 GCA_035041075.1 Acraspis erinacei
CAAAATTTATATTATAAAATAATGTAATAGAGAGACTAAAAAATAATCATAAATATATCAGTTGGGAATTGACGAAGTTGGAAACTAAATGTATATAGCAAGGAGAAAGCAACTTAAATAAAAATTTAAATACAAGAAAAGTATATCATGTGCTCACGAGAATATTATATCAGGGGGATGGCCGCTAAACTTAATTTTCAAAATTCCCTAATTTTGCTCTGACAAAATTTTTATTTTTGCTGACTATTAATACTCGTGGATCAGAGTCATAAACTTGTAACATTTTTAGTATACAATCTCTTCTAGACGGAATAACAAAATTTGAAATTAAAATCGAAAGATTTATTATACATTATCCTTGACTCTCTGGTACATCTACGTAGTCGGAATTTCATTATGTAGAATTGAGTATTATATAATAAATGTCATAAAAAGTAATTTGATAAATCCAAGCCTTTGATTAATTACATAAAAGAATTTTTTTAACTAGTATGAGAAATATCCCATGAATGTAAGTTTCGCGTGCATAAAAATTATGACTTATTGAGATGTTTTAAAGTAATATGTCATGGCAAGTTACGTTTGTATTGAGGTTTGTAATAAGTTCGCCAACATTTGCCGCATTTATGGCTAGATTTTGATAAATAGTTTTTTAGGTATAGTGGCGTGAAATCAAGTGTTTTATTAAATTACGTTTTTCAATAAATTTGTAGCCGCAAAAATCGATTTGTGGGATGCCATCGCATTCGAATTTTTGATGAAAAGTCAAAGCCTGCTTACGTTTAAAGGTTGGATCACATGTTGTGCATGTGTGCTTCTTTTCCTGTTCTGATTCGTCAATCTCCTGGTTCTTCAGTGTCTACAGTTTGGGTTTAACATCCAAAATGTCATCTTCTTTTTCATTTACGGTAAAAAATGGACTCATTTTATAAAATTCGTTTCGGTACTGTAATTGTCTCTCGATCTAAAAATATAATAAAATATTATATGCAGTTGCATTTTTATAATTTCATATTAGGTATTTTCATTGCAAAACTTTTACCTTTAATGATCTCTTCCTTGATTTCTAAAGTATCATCAATTTCTTATTTGATTGAAGTCTTGGCACCCGACTTATTGCCAGAAAAAAATATGAGTACTTGTGCAAGAGGAATTCCCACCATCCTCTCCTTCAGTTGATTTCTTTGGTTTATTTTCGATATGCATATCTAGAAAATAAAAATTTGAAGGTCACACATGTTTAGCATTTTTTATTATTTTATTCCTTATCTTGGAGTACACATAGATTCAATTAATCACTCGTATACAATCACAGTACCCTACACAGGGGCTTTGTGAAGTGTATATTCTACTTTGGCAAAATTTATATTTTGAAAAAATGTAGTGATGAGATCAAAAAATGCTATAAATTAAAACTGAAGACTTAAATTTATGTAATTTTATTTTCATGTTAACTCTTGCACTATTTATATGATTGAGAAGATAGAAAATGAGAAAAGTATCATATAGAAAAATAAATTAGGGTATTAGGTTAAAAAAGTATCTAAGTTTTATAAAAATTATTGTTTTATTGACTCAGTATAGAATAAACTCGTGAATGTATAATATTTTTGTATAGAAAATGCCATAGTTCTTCAGAGTAAATAATAAATCGTACATATCAAATAACGTATTATTCGCATCTTTAAAGATCATAAATAAAATATGACATATATAGATGTTAACTAACTTTACTTGTTTAATATTTGTGGCACAAAATAAAATTTTAATCACAAAAGTCATACAGCCATAACGCTCTTTCTGTAATATCATTATTGTGTAGTTATGATTTCTTGTAAATCGCAAAGAGTAATTCAACTTTTTCTGAACTATTGAAACGTAAAATTTTGTGATTTTTTCCAAAAGAATCTTTAGGTTAACGCTATAGAACCGTTTAATCTAATGCAAAAAATAGTTTTCTTAATTTATTACTGAATAACTTAATATGCTGTAAAAAAATAAATTCTTTAACCAATAATTAAAATTTCCTACAACTTTATGTTTCGCGTAATTTATTATTATTTGAAATAGCTTGAATTTTAATGTGTCTTGACAAGTTATATTTAATATTTTCTGTATGTACGCAAAAATCACAAGTTATTTCTATTTCTACAGTTGAATGTTCTAAAAGTTTGTGTTAATTTCAATTACGTATCCAAGTGTAACTCCGTGAACATTTGTCGAATTTGTGCACCGATTTCGATGCATTATTAAGTGTCTGTACTAAAATTGTCGCTGGATCTGAAAATGTAACAAAATGTTATATAGGATTGCTTTCTTATAGTTTAATTTCAGATATGTAAATTTCATCAGACATGCCTTGGATCATTTCTTCCTTGATTTCCAAAGTGTCATCAATTCCGTATTAATTGAAGTCTTGAGACCAGTCTTATTGTCCGAAAAAATATGAGTAGTTCTACAAGAATGCGACCTACCAACTTGTCTGTTAGTTGACTTCTTCGACTTACTTTGAGGACATATATCATAAATTTAAATCATTCGATTACTATTTCGAAAGGAAATTCGAACTTTCACTGAAGAAAGCCAAGACGAACACAAAGGGTAATCATGTAGTGAGCCATGGCTCAATTAACAGTATTTAACCATAGATGGCTACATTCTACTTACATAAAATTTATAGTATCCATAAATCCTAATTTAATATTTTATATACAGAAACTTATTGTTTGCTTGTAACCAGTTGCATTCAGATTTTTTTCGCCCTGAAAGAATAAAATGTGTCAGCTTTATTTTGCAATATTATCAAATTTAAAAAATGCTCACGTTTATATTCCTATAATTTTAGTTCTAGATGAACAAATCCAACATTCGAATTATTAAGAGGATGAAAAATCACAAAAGCGTAAACATTAATTAAATATACTAAGATAAAAAAAAGTACCTGGATCTTAGATAAATTATTAGTTTATTATCTCAGAGTAGATTACATTGGTTGATCTATAATATTTTATTAAAACATGAGATAATTTTTTATAGTAAATCATAAATCTTACAGATCAAGTAAATTATTAGCTGCGATAGTGTTGTAAAGAATAATATATTTTATACAGATGCTAACGAACTTTACTGATCTACTATACGCCCACATAACATTTTCATCATCAAACTTTAACAGTCAGAACTTCAGATACCTGATTAATCCATTCTTTTACTATTCGACATGACACTTATAAATACATATAATGAAGATTACCTAATTTTTTCATAATATGCAGGTTATTGTAAAAGCGACTGTCCCTCACTGACCAAATCATCATTCAGTAATTAACACCTGCTAATAAATCAAAAATAAGTTGTTAATTTAATTACTGCTTATTTTTGAATCTGAAGAATTTTTTTGGAGCCATTAATATATAATGACCAGCATTTTTTTGTTGCAATATTTCTGACATAGAAAATTTTATAACGGGAATAAAAACATTGTACAGTAACATTTCAAAATAAAAAATTTATTGATTTAATGTGACTCCCGTGTATTCGGGTATTTATCATTCCTGTAAATAATAAAATTCGATATCAAGTTATATAAGGAAAAGAAAACAAATGTACGCCTGTTTTTTTTACAACCCTACAAGTAGATATTCTGTACAATTAATTAACTAAGACGATTTCAATAAAAAAATATGTTTATAAAATTAATTTTTTTTAACTTGTGATACAATAAGATATTATCATAATAATATAAGAACTTATAACTATACTTTTTCGGTCTGTATATAAATCCAAGTAAATTCGGGGTAATTTTGTTAACTTAATCATATATAATAGGGCTTCCCCCACGCAAAGACGTGTGTAACCTTACGAGTGATGTAAGATATTTGATTAAAACCCGCCATATGTTATGAGCCTATGGAGCCCATTGAAAACTGAGCGTCCGAAAACCTTTTAACGAACTCATGGGAGAATGTCCTATGATGTGAGTGTAATTATGATAATGACGATGATCACTGACCGAACATTCTTCTATTTGTTTTCACCATCTGGCAAATTCCTCGAAGGCCAGCACATACTTAACCTTAGATTTTTGAAGTAATAAATCTTGCTTTGCTTCTTTCACTTCGGCATTTATGTTGTAAGGTGGGATTTTGGTCGTTTTTCCATGGTTTTGAATGTACGAGATACACCAAACTCTCACTTTCAGTCACCCCGTTCTCAGTCAGGCGGCCCTCATTGTTTACGTTTCAATCCCCCCAAAGTCAGTCTAAGGCTAATGGAAGGCAAACCCCCGACACTAGACTGAATGCGAGAGTTTGGTGTACATTTGAATGTATAAATATGACAATATGCGACATACTTGCTGATATTTGAGGATTTCACGGTTTATATTGTTGTTAATTTGGCTGTAGTTATGTCTATAGTCAACTAATGAAATACATTTAGTGGCCATTTGTGTAACTAATTAACTGACTATGCGGTGGCGTTTGGAACTAATTAACTGCCGATAGCTGAACGGTATTGCAAAGTTCTATCTTAACGCTCAATTTTCTGGGGGCTTAATAGGCTTATAACATGGTACTTTGGAATAAAAAATGTATTAACCTTTAAAACCTACGATAAATCAACCTTCTCGGAACTTCAGAAAATAAAATTAAGTATTATGTAGTAAACTTTAAAAATAATAAATTAAGGTATCCAAGAATTTAATGTCATATGATAAATTTCCCAAGGATAGAAGTTTCGCGTGCGTATTAATTATTACTTCTCAAGATGTTTAGAAGTTATATGTTTTGATAAATCTTGTTTGCGTTTAGATATAAAATTGCAAACATCGCAAGTAAATTGCGGTATAACTGCTGCGTGTTCTACACGTTTATGTTGATATAAACTATCTAACGAGCCATAACTTCGTGAACATTTGTCGCATTTATGTCTGGATTTCGATAGCGGTAAGTGGCGTGAGATCATGTGTCTTACCAAAGGACGTTTCATATTGGTTTTATGTCCGCAAAAATCGCAAATAAATTGTGGTTTGATTACTGCATGCACTAAATTTTTGTGCCGTATTAAATCTTTTAGCCAATTGTAACTTCGTGAACACTTGTCGCAATTATGCCTCAATACTGATTTCACTGCTTTTGTCTTGTAATGCACGCGATTTACATGGAGATTCATATTACCTACCCGTTTAAATAGTTTTTCGCAGAAATTACATCTGAACTGAGGCCTGACGTCGCATTCGTATTTTAGATGGCGATTTAAATGTCGTTTCCATTTATAGCTGCGGGCACACTTTTCGCATGTGTGCTTCGTTTCCTGTTCTGATGGCTGAATTTTCTGCTTCTTTAAGGTCTGCGGTTTTGACTTAGCCGCCAAAATATCATCTGCTCTTATATATACGGTACAAAATTTTGACTCATTTGTATTATTCTCTTTCGGGACTGTAATTGGCTCTCGATCTGAAAATTTTACAAAATATAATATGCATTTGCTTTTTCATAGTTGGATTCAGGTTATTTCAATTTAAATATTAACCTTGGATAAATTCTTCTTTGATGTCCAAAGCTTCATCATTTTCGTATTCAATTAAATTCTTAGAGCCATAATTATTGTCGGAAGACATGAGGGTAGTTGTGCAAGAAGATGTCACATTAACAGATCTTCCTGATGATTTCTTCAACTGAATTTTGGTATATTGATCTAGAACATTAAAGAAAGAAAATTATAGATTTAATTATTCAATTATACAAAATGACATTACACTAACCGATAGCCCTGAAGACATATTTCATAAATGGAAATCTTTCATTTCCTATTTTCAAAAGAGATTTGAATTCACTCAAAAAAGAGATATAATGAATACAAGAAAAGATCATGCAGTAAACCTTGATTCAGCACCTGTAAGTTCCCACAGCAGACTATACTCTACTTGCACATAATTTAAATTATAAAAGAAATTAGCAATGAGATTCAAAGAGTGTCATAAATATATCAATTTTAAATTTGTTACCCGGCATAAATCCTAATTTAATATTTTATATCTAGAAATATCTCCTTTGCTCGTAACGAGTTGTATTCAGAAGAACTTTCTCATCCTGTTAGGATAAAATGTATAAGTTTTATTTTTCAATATTACTGAGTTAGTTTTAATGTGAGCGGGGGTGTCATGTAAGTGTATGTGTGTTTGATCGCTATTTGAAATCCACCAGCGACCAATGAGCGGCAGTCTCCTCTACATGCGTCACTGCCTAAGGAGATCACTGACTCATTTTTGAATCCTCTCAAAATCGACTTCGACCCCTAAGATCATGCTCTCGAAAGGACCTTTTTATCCAGCCTTTTTTACCAGCCACTTCAGAGGGGCATACAGTTTAAGGTGGATTCAAAACCACCAAAGCCGCTGTAGAAGTACATAGAGAAATTTCCATTGGTACCGGCCCAGAGATCGAACCCCAGTCCTTTTGCATGGAAGTCTGTCGCGCTATCGTTTGATCCATCGAGGCTTCTTATTTTGCGTTATTCAAAAAAATTTTAATTGCATGTTTATATTTCTGTAATTTTATTTCTAGGTGGACTACTGCACTATTTAGGTCATCACAGAAGTGGTTGATTACATAAACACCACAATAAAAATTAAATCAAAATATTATGTTCAAAGAAGAGATTCAAATCTTAGAAAAGTAAATATTTTACTTTTTCATGATTATTTATAATATTTTATTGTCCATTCGTTAACGTGTAGTATTATTCTAGAATAAGCAATACTTTTTTATGGGAAATAATCATTCATACAGATCCAATTACGTACTACTCGCACTTTCAAAGTTCATAAATAAAGTATTATATGTAGATGTCAACTAAATTTACTCATTTGTGATCAATCCATCAATATATAGCTTCTCATACAGAGATTTTTTCAAATAAACAGAAGGTATAATAATAAATTTCACATTAAAGATGTCATTTATTTCGATATAAATAGAGAGTAAAATTATCATTTCAGATCCTTTAAAAAGTAAAATAAACTCTTATGAAGTAATGTTTACAACTAGTAATTAAGAATTACTTTAAATTTACAAAAATGAGTTTTCAACCTATATTAGAAATTTTCTTACCATTTATTGTTTTGAGTACGTTATTATTATTTTATATGGCGTGGTCTAAACTTTTGTGTCTATTTAAAGCACTTAACAATGCGTAACTTCGAGAACATCGGTCGCAGTTATGCCTTGACATAGACAACTTTAAGTAGCAAGATTCAATGTGTTTTACCAAATTATATTTCCGATTTGTTGCATACCCGCAGAAATCGCAAATAAACTGTGGTTTGTCTTCTGCGTGTTCTAAACGTTTATGTCGAGATAAATCTCTTACATACGTGTACCTTCGCGGACATTGGTCGCATTGATGCATTAATGCCAATCTCATTGACCTTGTCATATGATGCAAATGACCTATATGTTCATTCATGTGAGTTTTCCTTTTGAATAATTGACCGCAGAATTCACAACTGAACTGCGGCATGACGTCGCATTCGAATTTTTTATGAAAACTCAAAGACTTTTTATATTTATAGGTTCGAGCACATTTTTTGCATGTGTACTTCATTTCCCGTTTTGATGCCGGAATATCCAGCTCTTTTAGGGCCAGAAGTTTGCTCTTTGCAGTCATAATATGATGTTCCCTCATGTTCACGATACACAAGTTTGACTCATTTGCTTCATTCCGTTTCTGGACTGTAATCGTCTTTCGATCTGAAAATTTAACAAAATGTAATGTGTAGCTGCTTTTTTATTGCTCATTAATGATATTCTAATTAAAATAGTAATACCTTGAATGATTTCTTCCTTGATATCCAAAGTTTCATCAATTTCGTATTTAATTAAAGTTGTCGTATCAGACTTTTTGCCAGAAGAAAGGTAAGTAGTTGTACAAGAATATGACACACCATCATGTCTTTCTGTTAATCTCTTCATTTTACTCTTGGACTTACGTTGATCTAGAAAATATAAGATCAAAGTTAAAAATAATAATTTCCGATGATCATACTATTCAATAGCTTTGAGAACATATTTTATCAATTTAACTCTTTCGTTTACCTTTTTAAAGGGTATTCGAATTTTCACGAAAAAATATAGGAAACAAAAAGGGACTATCATGCAGTTAACTTTGACTTAATTAACTGTAGTTATCTACAGGAGACTATATTCACTTTGGACAGAATTTACATGATAAAATAATGTACCATTGAAATTTAAAAAAATGTTATAAATACATCAACTTATAAAATGTTCCATCAGCCTTTAATCCTAATTTAATATTTTACATCCGGGAACTTTTCGTTTGCTCGTAACCATTTGTTTCCAGAAGAACTTTCTTTTCCTGGAAGAATAGAATATGTAAGTTTTATTTTGACAGATTTTATTTTCTCAGAATGAAATACATTCGACAGTTTATAATATTATAGTAGAAAATTAAAAAAATCTTCTATTAAATCATATATCATACAAATAAAATAACGTATTACCCGCTTCTGTGTTTTATAGTACGAATGTTTTTTGCAATTGAATTTTTTCTGACCTTTGCTTCTTACCAATTTATAAAAAATAGTTGCATCTTAATAAATGACAGTTCATTTATTCCGGGAAAATATTCTCTATGACTCTAAACTTTCCGACTTTAAGAATAACTGAATAATCTTAAAATATAACTGTTTGTTTAAAAAATTGTTTCTTAAACCAAATTGTTCTAACGATTTAGAGCCATAGAAGAAGCCATAGAAGTCATAGAAAAATTTACTTTCAAAATTGGATGCAGCAGAGTTGTAGAGAATTTTTTCTCGCAAAAAATAAGCCGTCATTTATTCAAATTCGAGAATTTTTCAAAAATGGGTAAGAGGCAGCGGACAGAAAAAGTTCAATTGTAAAAACATCAGTTAGAATATTTTTATTCTGAAAATTATTGAAAAACTATTTTTTCAGATATCTGACTTTTGGCACGACAAACACCTTAACTATTAACATTTGTAGGCCAGAATCATAATCGTTTCATTTCTTTAATATAAAACCTCTTATAAATGGAATAGAAAAAATTTGCATTTAAATTGAAAACTCTCAATTTATTTGTTTATTATAACGTATTGAGATGCTTTGAAGCCACATGTTTTGACAAGTAAATTTTTTGTCGTGATTTATAAGAACAATAGTCGCAAGCAAATTGTGGTCTGACTGCTGCGTGTTGTGACCGTCTATGTTTATATAAACTCTTTAACAAGCGATAACTTCTTCAGCATTGGTCGCATTTGTGTATGAATTTCGATGTCTGTGAATGGGGTGAAGTTATGTGTTTTACCAAATTACTTTTCCTAGTCGATTTATATCCGCACGAATCGCAAAATAAAAGTGGCATGACGACACATTCATCTTTTTGATGAAAAGTCAAACTCTTTTTATATTTATAGATTCGAGCACACTTTTAGCATGTGTTCTTCATTTTCTGTTATACGAATATTCACAAAAAAAATTATAGAACAAATATATAGAAAATATCATGTAGGGAAGCAAGTACCCACAGCAAACTATGTTCTACTTGGGCAGACTTTACATTATTAAACAATGTGGTATCTAAATTTTTAAAAATGGTATAAATATATGTATCAATTTAACCAATTGTTTTCGATGAATACTCTTTCGACGAAAAAATAGTAAAAATCAAAGAAAATGAAATAAATATATCAAATTTAAAAAAAGTACCAACTTTTGAAAAATGATTATTTTATTGTCTCAGAATCCATTCTTTAAAGCATAGCATTATTGTAGAAAATGCAACTTTTGTATGAAAAGTAAATAAACTGTTACATTCAGATATCAATTACAATCCACAGCCACACTCCGCATTTTTCAATATCATCATTGAGTACTAAACAGTTGTTAGTATATCAAAAAGAAAGTCGTGATTAATATATATTTTATCTCACAACAATTTGTGCAAATAAACAAAACATATGAAAAAATAATTCATTTAAAAAATTCGTTTATGAGGACATCGATAGAGAGTGAATTTAGTGTTTCTAAAATTTCAAAAAGTATAATTCTGCATAAGAGCCTCATTTTCACCAAAAAATAATATGAGCTATAAAACCATGTAATGTAATGCAAAAAGAATTTTTCTCAGTTTACATAATAAATTTTTTTCAATCAATATTAAAAATGTCTTAGAGTCTAATATTTCGTATACGCTATTATTATTTAAGATGGCCTTCAGTAATGTGTTTGGACAAGCTACTTTTCTGATTGTTATGGTGGCAACAATAGTCGGCAAGAAATCGAGTTTACACTGCTGCATGTTCTGAACGTTTATATCGATTTAAAGAATATGAGGATTTGTAACTTCGAGAACATTCATCGCATTTATACTTTTTTTTCGAATTCGGTGTGTGGCGCGAAATCATATGGACTACCAAGATACTTTTCCTCTTCGATTTATATCCGCAAACATCGCAAAAAAATTGTGGTTTGACTGCTGCATGTACTAAACGCTTGTGTCGAGCTAAATGAGATGGCCAAATGTAACTTCGAGGACATTTGTCACATTTATGCATTACTGCCAACTTTGTTGAGCTTGTTTTGAGATGCACCTGATCTATATGTCTATTCATATTAGACTTTTTTTTAAATAGTTTGTTGCAAACTTTACAACTGAAGTGTGGCATGACGCCACATTCGAATTTTTGATGAAAAGTCAAAGTCTGTTTAAGTTTGTAGGATCGAGCACACGTTTTGCATGTGTGCTTATTTCCCTGTTTTGAAACCTTAATGTTCTGTTTCTGCGGTTTTGGCCTAACACCGAAAATATCATCTTCATTTATATATACGGTACAAGATTTTGACTTGTTTGACTTATTCCGTTTCTGGAATGTAATTGTCTCGGAATCTGGAAATTTAACAAAATGTTATATACAGCTGTTTTTTTATTGTTTCATTATGGATATTATAATTAAAATAGTAATACCTTGGATGATTTCTTCCTTGATATCCAAAGTTTTATCAATGTCGTATTGAATCATAGATTTGATACCAGAGTTATTGCAAGGAGAAATATGAGTACTTGTACAAAAATATAGCCCAGCATCCTGGCTTCCTGTTGATTTCTTCGATTCACTCTTGTAATGCAGATCTAGAAAATATACGATCAAAGTTACAAATATCGATTTTCGATTATTTTAATCCTATCTTGTAGCAGTTATAGATTCATATAATAATTAATAGAATTAAATTAAATTAGCCAATGGCTTTGAGGAAAATGTTATAATTCTGCATCTTACATTAGCTATGTATAAAGGAGATTCGAATTTTCACAAAAAAGTAGGATAAACGCAAAGAAAAGATCGTGCAGTTAAAGGAAAGTATCTTGATATTCGAGAAATGAATATTTTATTGCCTAAGAATAGAATACATTCGCTAATATATAATATCATAATAGAAAATGCAATATTATTTTGATAGTATATAATACATCGTACAGAGCAAATAACGAACTGGCTTCTTGAAAGTTCATCAACATTATGGTTCATCAGTATTGTATATAGGTGTACACTAACTTTATTGGTAGGGACGAACACACAAAAAAAATTCTTAACCGAAATTCGATTTCAGTGTCATTCTTAATTATTTAACACATGTTATACTACATCGAAAAGAAATTGTTCATCAATTTGTAAGTCCTCATACATAGATTTTTGCCAAATAAATAAAATGTATACTAAAAAATCTGTCCGTTCCGTCATTGTACATCCAATACATTTTTCATAGGAACTTTAAAATTAAGGGTCAAATCATCGACAGCTGACATTTATTATTTGTGAATTCTGTTTTTTAAAAGCTCTTTTGGTTTTAACAAACACATTGTCATCATGTATCTCGTAATAAAAAAAGATTAAAATAAAATTTTCAGATTGAATTTAAAAACAAGTTTGTTAATGAACAGTTTATTGTACCTTGCGTCTTTTATTCCATACATTTTTTATTTTTTATTTTCAATGTTATTTTTCACGATTAAAACAAAAACTACGCGTCTTATAAAAATGATGAATATGAAATTTATAGCCTTTTTCGGTTAAACAAATATCGCCGATTTATTTTTTTCGTAGATTGGGTCGTTTGTCCAAAATTTTTTATTTTGTGTACCAAAACTCAATCCAATCCGATAATTTTTTTGAAAGTCATCATGCCTACAAACTACAGACTACAGACAGAAACCTTAGTAAAAATAGTTGTTTTTTTACTCAGGATCTCAAAACGTGGAGATTTGATGACAAAAGACTTAGTAAAATTTTACAGAAAACCAATAACTTCTCATTAGGATGAAAATGTAAAAATTCTACGTTTAAGAAAAGTCATATACGACGATATCGATTAAGAGTAAATTTAATCGTTCGGAACTTTCAAAAAAGTAAATTTGATTATAATAAACTGATTTCCACCAAAAAGTAATTTAAGGTATACAAACATGTAATCTAATGAAATTTTTTTTAGTTTATTACTGAATTATTTTTGATATTTTGAAATACACTCATACCTCCCTATAATGCCAGTCTCAGGTCTGGTAGGCCAAGTAACGAGAAAGTGTTTTTTATGTCCAAACTTCTAGAAAAAAATATTTTACGAAGACTTTTACATCTTAGCATATTTGTTGTAGTCATTATAAAAAATAAACGACAGAAATTGATACAAAAATAGGAAAATTAATAAATGGAATCTAAATATTTTCTTTGAGCAATAACATCAACAGCTATCATTTATGAGGATATGCATCAATGTTATGTCGAATTTCGAATTCATACATTTTTAACAACGTCACCTTTCTTAGCTGAGGAAAAATAAAGGAACGTACACTTTCAGCTTTTTTAGTTGATCTCACTGTTTTTTTTCTGAACTTAAATTCATTGGATTTCTGAAAAACTTCTTCGCCACACTGAAAAATGCTGCATAAACTACGTCCACGAATTTTCTATTCATTTAACATCACAGTTCTTTTCGTTGATTCAGACATTGTATCGAAAAGTTGAATAAGCTTTCACGCATAGAAAAGGACAACAGGGCGTCGAGATGTAAACAACTTCTGATACGGCAATGACTGCCCGAGTGTAAAGGCCATAACGAAGTATGAGTGTAAAGAGTTTCTTCAATCAATAATAATTTTTTTTTAAATTTATTGTTTACATAAGTAATTATTATTTCAGATGGCGTGCAGTTATGTGTTTGCACAAGCTACTTTTCAGATTCGTTTGGTGTTTACAATAGTCGCAAATAAATCGTTTTATGACTGTTGCATGTTCTAAACGTTTATGTTGTTTTAAAGAGTTTAAGGATCTATAAATTCGAGAACATTTGTCGCATTTATACCTCGTTTCCGACGACTGTGAGTGGCGAGCAGCTATGTGTTTAGATAGGCTACATTTTAGCTTCGATTGGTAGTTACAACAGTCGCAAATAAATCGTGTTTTGACTGCTGAATGTTCTAAACGCGTATGTCGATTTAAGGAATCTGAGGATTTGTAACTTCGAGTACATTTGTCGCATTTATAACTCATTTCCTGTACCTGTGGGTGGATGAAAGTTATGTGTTTGGTTAAGTTACTTTTCTGATTCGATTTATATCCACAAACGTCGCAAAAAAATTGTGGTCTGACTGCACCGTGTTCTATACGCCTATGTTGATTTAAAGCATATAACGAAGTGTAACTTCGAGAACATTCTTTACATTTATACATTATTACCAACTTCTTTGCGCTCGTTTTACGATGAAAATGACCTATATGTCTATTCAAGGAACATTTTTGTGTAAACTTTTTGTTGCAAAATTGACAACTGAACTGTGGTATGACGCCACATTCGAATTTTTGATGGAAATTCAAAGTCTGCTTAAGTTTATAGGTTCGAGCACACGTTTTGCATGTGTGCTTATTTCCCTGTTTTGATTCCTTAATCTGCTGCTTCTTTGGTGTCTGCGGTTTGGGCTTAACACCCAAAATATCATCTTCTTTTATATATACGGTACAAAATTTGGACTTGTTTGACTTATTCCGTTTCTGCATTGCAATTGTCTCTGGATCTGAAAATTGAACAAAATGTAATGTGCAATTTCTCTTTCAAAGTACCACTAAGGAAATTTAAAAATAAATAGTCATACCTTGGACGATTTCTTCCTTGATCTCCAAAGTTTCATCAATGTCGTACTCAATGCAAGTCTTGGCATCATACTCATTGCCAGAAGAAATGTATGTAGCTGTACGAAGATATGTGGCACCATCCTGTCTCCCTGATAATCTTTTGGATTCACGCTTGGCAGGTAAACCTAGAATATTAAAACATTCTAGTTACAAACAGAAAATTTCCATTGACTTTAATCCTTGTCTTGCAGTAGATATAGATTTAATTAATCCCTAACAAACCATCCCATTACACTGCAAATGGCTTTGAGGATATATTTGGTATGAAAATTTAAAGTTTTCATTTTCTATTTCTAACTGAGATTCGAATTTTAAATAAAAATAAAAGGTAGAAGTACCATAAAGAGAAAATCATGCAGTAAGCATTAACTTAAATACCAGTAACTACCTACGGCAAACTATATTCTACATGGACAACATTTATAGTCTAAAAAAATTAGTATTAGGAATAAAATATTGTCGTAAATATATCAATTAAAGGTTTTCTATCTGCTATAAATCCTATTTTAATATGTTAGATCTAGAAACTTCTCGTTGTCTTATAGCTAGTTAATGTATGTAATTCAAAAGCAAGTGATGAAATGTATACATCTTTTTATATCTATATTTCTACAAAAAAAATAAATAAATTTTAATAAATTAAAGCTAAATACAAAAATGTATAATATTTATTTCGATTAAGAATACATTCACACTTTTAGAATGGTCGAACTATCAAAATCTGCCAAACCGTTGATTCCTAGGAAATAATTTTCACAAAATGTAGTTTTAATTATAAATTATTTTCATGCAGAACTAAACGAAATTTATTATTATTAATTCTGGCAACTTTGTTTGTAGTTTAATGTACTTTCTTGCATAAGATGACATAAAGTCATATGTCGTTTTCCTGTTGTGTGTTGAAAACGATTATGTTTCCATAAAGCATTTGAGGAACTGTAACACCGAGTCCTTCTTGATAAATTGGAATCAGCTATACATATTTTCACCAGTTCCTATCAGAGTCTAAATCTTAGCTGTGAATCAGCGATTTTTACTCATAAATCAAGAAGCTCTTTGGATTCATCTGTAAGAATGACTGAGTAATTAAAATTAATCCTTTATAATCATCAGAGATAGTTACAATCGATCAGTGTAGATATCTTTTTCACCGCAATGAAAATACAAATCAACCTATCGATCAAGTTAACTCTTCAATTAAAAGAAAATACTTAACTTCGTTTTTTGACTAGGTGGAAAATAAATTTGTTTAAATCTATTAAATAAATTTTTTTCTAAAAAAGATCTACTCTCGTCGCTCCACTGGCAATCGAATGTTATACCTGGCTTGGGATGGCGCATATTTCTGAAAAAGTATTTTTCTTTTATTCTTTCTAGTAGCTTAATGGGAAAGCACCCGACCAGCCGTCGGAAGTTCTGTGGTTCCATTCCCAGTGGAGGGACTAGAGTGAATCTTTTTCAGAAAAAAATAAATTTAAAAAATGACGGATTCATATATAGAATTGACGCACTGACTGGAATTAAGAAAAAAATTATTTGATGAATTTAGTTACTTTTCAACTAGCTTTATGACCGTAAATATTGCAAACACTTTTTGGCTTCACTGCTGCTTGTTCTATACGTTTATGTCAATTCGAGCAATCTGAGGATGTATAACTTCGACAAATTTGGTTGCATTAAAACGTTTCTTTCGATTTCTGTAAGTGTCGGAAAGTTATGTGTTTGGATAAATTACTTTTCAGATTCGTTTGGTAATCACAATAATCGAAAATAAATAGTATTTTGACTGCTGCATGTTCTAAAAGTTTGTGTTGATTTAACGCACTTGAGGATCTGTAACTTCGAGAACATTGGTCGCACATATAGACCGTTCTCAATGGCTGTAAGTGTCGGAAATTTATGTGGTTAGACAAGTTGGTTTTCACATTTGTTTGGAAGTTACAATATTCGCAAATAAATCGTTTCTTGACTGCTGCATGTTCAAAACGTTTATGTCGATTTAAGGAATCTGAGGATCTGTAACTTCGAGAACATTTGTTGCATTTATACATCGTTTTCGATGTCTGTGAGTGGAGGACTGCGTGTATTAAACGTTTGTGCTAATTTAAAGAACGTAAATTACAGTAACTTCGAGAAATCTTTTGTTGCAAAATTTACAACTGAACTGTGGTAAGACGTCAACGCATTGGTATTTTTCATGAAATTTCAAGTTTTGTATTAACGTATAGCAGCGAGCGCATTTTTTGCATGTGAACCTCTTTTTCGGCTCCTGTTCTGATTCATGAATTTTCTGCTGCTTATGGGTCATCAGTTTGTTATTAACCACAACATTATCAGTTTCTCTTACATCTATGGCATCCCATTTTGACTCAATTTTTTTATTAAGTTTTTTATCTCTAGTGCCTTGATCTGGAATTTTAATCAAATATATTTTTCAATGTTTTATTTTATAATTTTACTTAGGATATTTTAATTACAACTCTGGTCATACCTTCGATAATTTCTTCCTTGGTTTCCAAAGTTTCCTCGACACTAGGTTGAATTTCGATAATTTCTTCCTTAATTTCTAATTTTTCGTCATTGCCATATTCAATTTCGCAAGTAAAATCGTTTACCTTATTTTTAAACAGTAGATCGTGACGTTTGCTCTGGCTTTCTGAAAGATATGATTTATATTCTCCTGATTTTCTTATTCTTCTTTTTTTCCAATGACTGCTTGATTTCCCTGAAAAATTCGCAGAAATGTGAATTAGAATATTTCAATAGGAGAATAACTCCCCATTATCCTATAATTAATCTTTAGGTACATTCTGTGGATTATGCTTAATAGACTTTTCAAGTATTTAACAATACAATTGACATTACGGTTATATATTTAAACTTACGGTTTGTTAATGCGAGATCATATATGAGAAAAATGAAAGCTGCATTCATACACGCTTTGCCTAATATTTTTATTCAAAATGAAAAATGCTGCTCTTTGCGTTTTTCATACATAAATGAAGATAGTCGATCTTGGATATAATTCGCCTTGCTTGTATTCTTCCTGGAATTGACGCCTCGCCGTGGGCCTGGGTGAGTTGAGCTGCGGGGGGATGTGCAATGTTCACTCAGAAGTGACAAAACAGAAAGAGAAACAGGAGAGAGTCAAAACAGGACAGATACATTACAGTTAGCAGAACCTGGATGTTATTTCGCCGTTAGTCCTAAAATCGGCGTACAATCCAGTTTTTACAGTATTACATGCAGGGTGTCAGAAAAGTCCCAAAACGGTTGAATATTTCCTCAGGTAAGTTACTTTTATGGAGGTGAATATCATTCTTGAAGTAGCTTTCAGCGAGAAATTCAATGGTAACCTTTATTTTGATATTGACAATGAACTTTGAAAGTTACTCAAAGCTCATTTAAATTATTATATTTATAGCCCTTATATTTAGGGCTAAGGTCCAATTGGATCTATCACCAGAGTACATATTCGAACGTGACATTTAGAGCTTTATCAATTGCTGATTTAAAAAAGGGGCTTTCCATTTTTTTTAAATTGACCTTGAAAACCGTGAAGGTCACTCTACAATTACTTAAAACAAGGCCTAAAAACCTCGAGAAACAGGAGCTTTTAACATTTTTTCGTAACGAGAAAAATTACTAACTTTAACGAGGCATATTCAGTAGTAACCTTAAGCATGACCTTGAGGATGATCTTCAAGGTCACTTCATGGTCAATTACTTTTTCCTTAGAAACATCCTTTTTTGCATCGGCAGTCGATAGAGCTGTAAACTTTACATCCGTATATGTACTCAGGTCATAAGACCAATTTGACCTTGATACATAGATATGAAGACATTATTTAAGTTTAATAACCTTAGAGTGACATTCAAGGTTACAGTGTACCTATAACCTGGGTACATATTTTAACATAAAACGTGTCACTCTACCGATTTGCGATATATTAAAAAAAGTTGAATTTGAACAGAACTTAAAGGCCATCGTTAAGATTAAAATATAGGTCACCATTGAAATACTCGTTGAAGGATACTCCAAGAACGACCTTGACCTCCCTGAAAAATATCTTGCCTCAGAAAAAATATTCATCCAACCTGGGACTTTTGTTACAACCTATATATTTAAAGAAAAATATATTTGGAAATAACAATACTTGCATTTTAATTTTACAATAAACTTATGGCAATTTTATTTTACAACGTGGCGCAAAACAATCCGAAGCAAATACATAATAATTTTCTTTTCTGATCACACATACAAATTTCTAAACATAAACTATGGTAACAACATCATTTTACAAAATTTTCTAGAAGTATCTAATAAATACTAGAAGTACTAAGGATAGTAATATTTCAAAAAAAACGTCATTTATTTCCATATCGAAGCAGCATAAATTTACTTTTTGTCCAACCCCTCTTGAAAACGCGCCATTGCATGCACGTGAAGCAGGCGTAATGTGGCCGCTTACAGCCCTCGCGAGATTTGCACATGCGCTTTCCGCCGCCGGGCCGACATGAAACTTTACGCCCGCTACATGAAACTTTGAGCCCGCTATATAAAACTTTACATCCACTATATAATACTTTACGCCGGCTACATGGAAATTTACGCCCAATAGAAAAAATTATATTTATCTTTAGAAAAATTAAATCTGTATACCCCACAGTCTCCCTTCTGCTAAGTACGCCATTTCTTCCTTTTAATTATAAATTAAAATGGCCAAGAACGCCAAAAATCGTTTATCTGCTTAACATGCTTGTTTTCAAGAAGAGTATGACCAAAAGTATAATGTGTATCAAGGGCGTATGCCATTTTGCCTCGTGTGAGTGCCACCCTCGCTTCGCTCGGCTGGCAAATTCACGATCGTCATAATAACCGTCTTTACACCCTTGATACACAATGTACTATTTTGGAAACATACGAAAAGTAAAGGTGATTTTTATTCACAAATTTGCAAAAGACGTAATTTAAGATAAAGACATTTTAAAGCAATTCAAGCGAGTTTTGTCCAACTAATAATAGAAATTTCATAAAGTTTAATGTTTCGAGTAGGTTATTTTTATTTCAGATGGCGCGTATTAATGTGTCTTGAGAAGTTACTTTTCACATTCGTTTTATATCCACAAACATCGCAAGTAAATTGCAGTTTGTCTGTCGCATGATCTAAGCGCTTATGTCGATTTAAAGAAACTAACCACGCATAACTTCGAGAACATTTATCACATTTATGGTTCAGTATTGATGTTTTTGAGTTTGTTTTCTGATGCGAACGCTTTATATGTATATTCATAGAACTTTTATGTTTATATCCTTTGTTGCAGAATTTACATGCGAACTTGGGCCTACCGTCACATTCGTATTTCAGATGAAGATTTAATTCTTTTTTCCGTATATATCTTCGCGCACACTTTTCGCACTTATACTTCTTTTCTGATTCCTTAATTTTTCCAATATTATGGGTCGGCAGTTTGTTGTCGAATGCAAACTTACACGTATCGGTTTCTTTTACGTCTATGGTAACAAAATTTGAATCATATTTTTTATCACGTGTTGGATCTGTAGTTTCTTCATCTGAAAATTTAACAAGATTGTAGTTAGAAATTCTTAAATTTGCATTAATTTCGAAGTATTAATTATGATATTCTGACTTCAAATCTGATCATACCATCGATAATTTCTTCCTTGATTTCCAAGGTTTCGTCATTGCTATATTCAATTTGATAAGTCAAATTCGTATCTTCATTTTTTAACGTTAGATTGTTGTATTCCCTCTGACTTTTTAAAAGATATGCTTCATATTCCCCCTTGGATTTCATTCTTCTTTTTGCCAAAGCAGTGTTCGATTTCCCTGAAAAAATCAGAGAAATGTTAATTATAATACTTCAATGGTAGAATAATTGATTATTACTTTATACATAATTAACTAATTAATTAATTAAACAAATATAAAATTGACATACTTATAATTGTATGTATACTTATACTTATATAATACTAGAATCTACATTGCTAAATATTTCTGTGGTGATGTTATAATAAATGTATTTGTTTTCGTCATGTATGGTTTGCATTATATTTTTATTAAAAATAAAAAACTATGCTTCAAACGTTTTACAATACATTATAAATCAAGAATCAAGCATAACGTATCGGTAGACAATGCACAGAGGCGCAAGCGAATAATGAAAATTTCTTACGTTAGATATTGTTTTTACGTTCGGTGTGTAATTTGCAGAATTTCTTAATGATATGCTTATTAACAAATATTCGCTTATTAATCAGCATATTCGGAAAATGTTTAATCTTAATTTTACAATTTTTTCATTCTAGTTATTCCCATAATTATTCACAAAATATTTAAAGTACATATATGCAAAGAAAAAGTTTTAAAAATTCATTTTAAATCAAAAGAAGACGAATTTTCAATTTAAAAAGATGATTTTTTTGAAAAAATTATTAAACTTTCAACCAAATAATCACATTTCAACTAAAAATATAAGCCACAGGAGATAGTGACTGTAAGAAAATCGAAATACCAGACAAATAACTTATCTACTGACAAGAATATTATATCAGGGTTACCGCTCAAACTAATTTTCAAAATTTATCCCTGAAAAATTTTGCACTTTTGCTAAGCATTAACATTTAAGACATACAACCTTTTTATAAACGGAATAAAAGAATTTTATTTAAAATTTTTAAATCATGAATTTATAATCTTTGAAAATCTGGTAAATCTACCTTCTTTGAACTTCATAGAGTTATATCAGCAGTCATTCCCCTAAAAAGTAACTTAAAATACAAAATTATTTAAGGTAATGCCCAAAAGAGTTTTTTAAAAATTACTATGAGAAATTTCCTGAAGATTAAAGTTTGGTGTGCGCAATAACTATTAGTTGTTGAGATGTTTTGAAGTAATATGTTGAGACAAATTCGTTTCTTGTTTTGATTTGTAAGAACAATAATCACAGGCAAATTTTGGTTTAACCGCTGTGTTTTTTTGATAACCGTGTATTATATGCACCACTTAACGAGCGGTTATATTTATGCTGATTCAAACTCATTAGCCAAGTGTCACTTTGAGAACATTTGTCGCAATAATATCTGCTTTTCGATGCCTGGGATCGGTGTAAAGTTATATCTGATATGCCTTGACAAGCTACTTTATTCCACACTAGACCGAAATGGCCACCTTTTGCCCCTGAAAATAAGGACGAAGGTAGCATATATTTTCCGCAAACCGCATTTGCGGGGCGAAAGTAAAATTGGCGGGATGAAAGTAAAATTATCGGGGCGAAAGTAGAATTAGCGGAGCGAAAGTCAAATTTGCGAGGCGAAAGTAAAATTTGCAGGACGAAGTTAAAATTAGCGAGGCAAAAGTAAAATTAGCAAGGCGAAAGTAAAATTTGCGGGACTCAACTAATATTTTCAGGGTGAAAGTAAAATTAGCAAG
>JAWWLR010000034.1:53057694-53076217 GCA_035041075.1 Acraspis erinacei
GGTAAAAAAAGTTGTTTTAAAACCCCAACCCCCCCCCCCTTAAAATATATTTGTTCGCGTCTTCAAAATGCAACGCTCGACCTATTTTAATCTACTATTATCGACTTATAATTAAAAAAAAATGAATTACTGATCTTACTTATACGAGGTAAACTTATGATGTTTAGGAATAAAATACTACTGTATATGGTGTATTTTTTCCGCTTTTGAGACAAATCAATTGACTCATTGAAGACCCTTTGATGATCTTATTGTACTTGATGTAATTGCTCGTGTTTGCAAGTCACATCGAATTATCTGTTAACTAACTTCTTATGGCTTTATATAAGAAAAACTTATTTCTAATTTCAATCATAAGATTCATAAGGCTACTGTAACTTAGAGAGAAGTTTGATTCTGAATACTTTTTAGATGCTTTTGAATAATATGTTTTGTCAAGTTTGATTTCCGAATCGCTGCATAGCCACAAATGTCGCAAATGAATTGTGGTTCAACTGCCTCATGCTTTGTGCGTTTATGTTGACGAAAACCACTCATGGAGCGATAACTTCGCGAACATTTGTCACATTTATAATTGGTTACTGACTTTTTTGAGTCTATCTTATTATGCACGTGATTTACATGGGATTTCAGGTGCGAATTCTGCTTAAATCGCCTGTCGCACAGGTGACATTTAAACTGTGGCATAACGCCGCATGCTAATCTTTGATGAACAGTCAAATTATGTTTCTCTAAATAGGTCCGAGCACACCTTTCGCATTTGTACTTCCTTTCCCGATTCGCGTCCCGATGCACTACCGGTTTGACTGCTGAATGTTTTAAACGTTTATGTCGATTTAACGCGTGAGCCCAAGAATAACTTCGAGAACATTTGTCGCAATTGTGCTTCGTTTGCGCTATCTTGTGATGCACGCGATTTTCATGGATCTTTAGGCTACTTTTCTGTGAAAATTGTTTGCTGCAGAATTGACATTTAAGCTGTATTCTGAACCCGCATTCACTTTTTAGATGATAATCTAAATGACTTTGCCATTTATAGCTACGGGGACAATTTGCGCATTTGTACTTGTTTTTCGGCTTCTGTTCTGATTCCTTAATTTGATCTCTATCATCGGTTGGCAGTTTTTCGTTGACAGCCACATTATCAGTGTCTCTGAAATCTACGGCCCACAAATTTGAGATATATTTTTGACCTTCATTGTCTTGATCTAAAAATGTAATAAAATGTATTTTTTAATTTTTTATTCAATAGTTTTATTTCATATATTTTTATCGAAAACCTGGCCATACCTTTAATAATTTCTTCCTTGATTTCCAAATTTTCATCATTGCTATATTGAATTTGGCAAGAAAAATTCTTTTCAGTATTTGTGGCCAGTAAATTGGAGTATTCCTTCTGGCTTTCTGCAAGATATAATTGATATTCCCCTGTTGATTCTATTCTTGATTTTGTCCATTCACTGTTTGATGTCCCTGGAAGTATTACGAAAACGTGAATTAGAATATTCCAATACTGATGATACAAATATTTCTTCATATTAAATGAAGGCCAACAACAACTGATAGTATCAACAAACTTGTAATTTTTCGGATTTTTAGCAATTAAATGACTGACATAGGCTCTCTGTAATACCGCAATCTTTAATTTTTATTTTCTCAGAACATAACTATATGTTCTGCACAAACTTTTTTATTCCTATTGAACATCTTTGTAACAGAGTATCTGATATCTACGGTCCAGAAAATTGAGTCGTATTTTTGACCTGCATAGTCTTGAGCTCAAAATTTAATTAAAAGTCTTTCAAAATTTTTTCTTTTTTCTTTTTAGTTTATATATTTTTGTAAAAAAACCTGGTCTTACCTTTAATAATTTCTTTCTTGATTTCCAAATTTTCATTATTACTATATTGAATTTGACAAGGGAAATCCTTTTCAGTTTTTGTGGGCAGTAAATTGTAGTATTCCTTCTGGCTTTCTGCAACGTATGCTTCATATTCCCCTCTTGATTCTATTCTTGATCTTGTCCAATCAATATTTAATATCCCTGAAAGTATCACGAAAAGGTGAATTAGCATATTTCAATAATGATGATACAAATATTTTTTCCCAATAAATGAAGGTTGGCAGTAGAGTACTAGATAACCAACACTTCGTTCAAAAATGGGGTTATTCCATAAAAAATGGTTTGAATCAAATTTTAATTTTTCGAATTTTCTCAGCACATAAATTTTTGTTTTTAAAATATATTTTGTATTCCTAATGAGCATTTTCGTATATTGGTAGCAAGTTTTTGTTTGTTTGAAGAAATGTAAAAGTCGATGGGTTAATCAAAATTTTTGGCCTTAATTTTGAATGTTTTTAGCTCTATTGAAAAATTCCTCAGTGGTTGGTTATCTAGTTCTTTACTGCCCCCTTTAATTATAGCAACTAAATCGGATAAAAATATTCTTTAAAAACAACACATGCCAGCAGCTCAGAAAGAAAATGCTAAATATCCACCTTCTCATAGCAACTTTTTACCAAATAAACACAACGCATGACAGCAAATTATATGTCAAAAAGTAACAAACAGATCGTAGAAGATTATTTTCTACATACAGCTGAACTTGGATTTGAGCCCGGCTTTGGTTCTGATATTCGGCTTAAATCCAGGATCTCCGAACGTTAACAGTCAGGGTCGTTTGAACACCGACAGTGAACTTGCGTATTGTGACGCAGTTATCCAGCTAGTTATCGCAGCTCATCTCATCCGAAGCCACCGCGTATTTATTATTGAGAAGGGAATTTTGCATTGTAAAAAGAGTCTAGGGGGATGGTAAGAGGATGGAAAAGATTTAAAAAATTGAGCATGTTTCTCCAATGAACGTTGAAAAAGTTGATATATTTGTATGTATCATAATTTTATTTGATAATACAAGCCTGTTAAATACATCCATTAATTTTTTCTATCATAATACACCTAGTACTTAAAATACTGATGTATTTTCAAAATGACAAAAGTTTTCTCTCAAAAACGTGACACAAATGTAAAATTTTTGCATGGATTTTATGATATATTTTTTACTGTACTGGGTTAGAAAATCTTGAAAAATACGTCTAATTTTTGTTCTCAAATATAATGAAAACTCATAAGAAAGTTAGGCGAGGATAATTTTTCATAACAGGAACAGTGGCTGAGTCGCTGGGATTTTAAGAATTTTTTTAATTGTTTAAGTTTCTGTTCCATTATCAAAAATTTTCAGAAAATTTGAGATACTCCAAAATTTCTGGAAATTTCAATCATTCAAACTGAAAATGAAATTGAATTAAATTAAATTACACGTCAACGAGATAGTGAGGTTTCCACTCTTGTAAACTGCCTCAAAAATACTTTTTATGGCAGCTTTAATGAGCCGTGCATTGATGGTTGCTGTTTGCTTAAAATGTTGATGTCGATATCGATTAAGAGTGAATTTACTCTCTCAGAACCTTCAAAAAGTAAAATTGAGTATTATGTAGTGATTTTCACAGATAGTAATTTAAAGTGTGTAACAATTTTATGTAATGCCAGAAATATTATTCGCAATGTATTATTGAATTACTTGATATGTTGTAAAATAATACATTTTTTAAACCAATATTAGAAATTTCATTAAGCTTACTGTTTCGTGTCTATTATTATTATTTCAAATGGAGTGATGTAATGTGTTTTGAAACGTGACTTTTACGATTCGCTGTGTAGCCACAGTAGACGCAAATAAATTTTGGTTCGACCGCTGCATGCTTTAATCCCTGATGCTGAATTAAATTTTCGAGCCAAAAGTTACTTTGAGAACATATGTTTGTCTTCTGATGCACGCGAGCTACATGTGAATCCATACAACCTTTTCGTTTAAATCTTTTGTTGCAGAATTTACATTCGAACTTTGGCTTGACAACGCATTCGTATTTCAAATGTTTATCTAAACTTCTTTTCTGTTCATAACTTCGCGCACATTTTTCGCAACTGTAGTTCTTTTCCAGTTTCCGTTCTGATTGCTTAATTTTCTGACTATCATGGGTCGGCAGATTGTCGTTAGCAGCAAAATTCTTAGTTTCTTTTTTATCTAAGGTACACAATTTTGGCTCATATATTTCATTTCCTTTATGACTTGTAGTGGCTTGCTCTAGAAATATAACACAATTTATTTCGCAATTGTTATTTTCTAGTTTTATTGAAAATATTTAAATTACAAATCTGACCATACCTTCGATGATTTCTTCCTTGATTTCCAAAGTTTCGTCCAAGACATATTCAATTGCGCAATTTAAATCCCTTTTATTATTTGCAGACAGTAGATTGTGTTGTTCCGTCTGGTGATCTAAAAGATGTGCTTGATATCCCCCTATCGATATTATTCTTGTGTTTTTCCAATCACTCCTGAATTCCTCTGAAAAGTGATAAAAACGTTAATTAAAATATTTCAGTAGTTGACCAGTTGATCAATATCATATAAATGTTTAAACGATTTTACAATTTCTCATACTAAAATGAACATTATTATACCTTCATTTAAACCATAATAAAACTTACCATGGTTTACAAAAGGGGTCTGCGACAAATTTTGTGTAGATTTGAAAATAAAGGATTAATTACAACGAATAAAGGTTAATTTATTAATTCTGAAACACACACATGATAATTTTCTTAATTAAAGACAAAACATTTCTTAACATACATTATAAATTCTAAATCGAAATGAAACATTCTTTAAAAGTAAAGTAAAAGTATGTAAGGTCAAAAGTATTGATTATGAAGTTTGTATGTGAATTATGCTTTAATCTTTCTTGTCAACTCGTGTTTTTTTATTTATTTTACGTCCGCAAAAATCCCAAAAATCCCAAGTAAATTCCTGACACAAATTCTTTTTATCAATTAGATGATATTTGTAGTATAGAAATTGTAGAAAAATTGTACAATAGCAACGTTTATCGCTTAAATAGTATATTTTATATTTTTATCACGTCTGACATTTGAGGTTAGGCTCATGCAGCTATAGTCATACGCAGGTGACTAAGAATGCACATGCGCGCAGTACGATAATGAACCCACAATACTCCCAGGAGTATTATGGAATCGTTAATATGCTGCGCGCATGAGCATTCTGTCCTACTGACTTGAGAAAGGCTACTTTCAGAACTAACAAGCCGCAAACACATTTTTGACAGAAATCATAATTTTTCGGTTTTTAACATAATTTTTTTAAATATGTATTTATTATTTTTATAATATTTTTGCATATTTGCAGTTAAATTATTTGGAAAAAAGTAGAAAAAAATATAAGAAGATGCCAACATACGACAAAAGACTATCTAGCCTAGAAGCTAGACCATTACTCGATCGCAGTTGGCCCGAACACTCCACAATTCAACCAATATTGATTCAAAGCGGATTTCTTCTTAGCTTTTTTTCTTGTAATTTGCTTACTATTTAGGCAACCGGTTTCATTCTTTTCATCTCATATTAAGCCCCCTTCGCGTACAAAAGATTCTTGAAATCTGTGTTTCCTGCTTAGCGCATATCCCTTGTGAGTTTAACTTCAATTTATGTCGATGTTGGTAAATAGTACATTTACTCTTTCGATACCACTAAGAAGTAAATTTAAGTATTAAGGAGTCATTTTCACAAAAAATAATTTAAGGTATACAACAATTTAATGTAATACAAAAAAGATTTTTCGCAATTTATTACTGAATGACTTGAGACGTAAAATAATCCGACAAGATACATTTCTGATTTTAAATTTGCTAATAAAATGAGCTTTGACTGCTGCAGTTCAGCAAAGTGTAACTCTGCGAACATTAGATGCATTTAAATTTTCATTACGATGTTTGTAAGTGGCGCGAAGTAATGTGTTTTAACAATCTACTTTTCACGCTCATTTTATATCCGCAAAAATCGCAAAAATATTGCGGTATGACTGTTGCGTGTTTCAAACGTTTATGCCGTGTTAAACCGCTAGACGAAGTGTAGCTTCGAGCGCATTTTTCGCATTTATGCTTCAACACCGATGTTTCTGAATTTTTCTTGCGGTGTACGCGATTTATATGCCTGTTTAGGCTGCTATTCTGTTTAAATCCTTTGCCGCAGAATTTACATATGAACTGGGGACTGACGTAGCATTCGAATTTTAGATGGTAATTTAAATTCTTCCTCCATTTATAGCTGCGGGCACATTTTTTGCATTTGTATCTATTTTCCGGTTCCTGTTCTGCTTCCCGAATTTTCTTCTTACTTTGAATCGGCAGTTTGTTCTTATCAGACAAAGTATCATTTTCTTTTATACCTACATTACACAATTTTAACTCATATTCTTTATTATATTTATGACCTGCAGACTCTTGATCTGAAAATTTAACGAAATGTATTGTTGAAATTTTTTTATCACAGTCTTATTTCACATATTTTTATTACATATGTATACCTTCGATTTTTTCTTCCTTTATTTCCAAAGTCTCATCACTATTATATACGATTTCAGTAAAATCAGCAAAATCCGTTTCAGTGTTTTTTACTGGTAGATTGTTGAGTTCGTTGTCGAGTTCTGAAGTTATTCTAGAAGTGTTCTTCTGGTGTTCACATTCCCCGGATGGATTTATTCCTGTTTTGTGCCAATGACTCTTTAATTTCTCTAAAAAAAAAAAATTATAAAAATGTACTGAAAATTTTTCGATTAGTTTAACAGATGATCATTTCTCTATAATGGAACCTTATATAAACCTTCTGTGTTATGCTGTCAAGATTTTCCAATTTCTCACATTAAAAATGAAATGAATAGACCTTCATTTCAAACTTCACTTACAGTTATGGTATATTTTAGCTTATCTTTTAAGATCATTTTAATGTTTCATATACTTAGATCTTCAATTATCTAATTTATTCAAAAAAGGATTATGCTCTATATTTTGCGCAGATTTCAAAATTACAGGTTATCACAAGGCATAAATGGTGATTAATTAACTTTAACATACATATATAATCATTGACTTTACTGATGATACACAGACTTCTTAAGATAAATTTATCGAACCGAAATCATATTACAATACACTTTGTAAAGAACGGAAAATACTGTTCTTATTTTATGATTTAGTAACAGCACTTGCTATTAGATCAGAAAGAAAATGCTAAAAGATCCATTATAGTTTGTCTTGGAGTGCTCGGTGTCTGCTTTTTTAGTCAAAAATAACTCTTTTTTTAATGTTTTGTGAGTTAAAACATGTGCTGAGTATCAGCTGTTAAAGACTCAAGTACTGTCCTTGGCCCAAAAGTCCCACATCCTGGAACAAGACTCACTTACTGCACTTCTAGAGATCCAAGGCTTGTCGGTTAAAGAATCGGAGGATCTTACAATTTCCTTTTGCCATATTGCAGCGATCTTAGAGGTGCCCTCGAAAAGGCGTGCATCTCTAATATCGACAGACTTGGACCTTCGGTTGGCAAAGCTCTGGATGCTTCTCTTCCACCTATCGGGGTAGTCAAACTTAACCAGGAATCAACATGCGCTAACATAATTGAGAAATGCAAAAAGAGGCAATTCTCTACTAAATTATTGGGATAGAGTAGTGATAAGGCACTTTTTATCAGAGAGTCTCTCACTAAAACGAATAAACTAATCTATAGCGCAGCCTTTAAATTTAGACGGGAGAAAAGGATCAAATACCTCTGGGGTACAGGGGGAAGGGGGAATGTTTATCGGTAAGATTAATCTAACAGGATATCAGCAGAAGAGAACATCGCAACTGGTTCATCACTTCGTATTTATCATTCTTTTTATCTATAGTTATGATTTTTCTTTAATTTTAAGTTTGTTTATTTGAAGTAGATTTATAGACAGAATGCAGATCTGTGCGTAATATTGCTTATAGTTATATCTCAAGTTGCATAATAATAGATCTAGCATTTATAGAATGAGCCGAATGTCAGAAATAATCCGGGTTTAAATTCAAGTTCGCTTGTATTTAATGTAATGCAAAAGAAATCTCTTTAGATTATTAATGAATTACTTGTTTCGTACTTATAATTATTATTTAAGATGGCGTAAAGTGATGTGTGTTGACAAGTTATATTTCTGATTCGCTTTATGTCCGCAAAAATCGCAATTAAACTGTGGTTTCTCAGCTGTGTGTTTTACACGTTTATGCTTATATAAAGAACTGATCGTAGCATAACTGCGAGAACATTGGTCACATTGATGCCTTTTTTTCGATGCATTTAAATGAGAAGAAGTAATGTGGGCTGATAAGTGACTTTTCAATTTTGCTTGGCGGCCACAATAGTTGCAAATAAATAGAGTTCTTACTCCTGAATGTTTCACACGTTTATGGCGATATAAATTTCTGATTAATGTGTAACTTCGAGAACATTGATCGCTATTATGCTTTAATGCCGACTTTGAAAGCGATTTCTGATGCACGTTATTTACATGGTTAATCATATTGCATTTCCGTGTAAATTTTTTGAAACAGACATTACATTCAAACTGTGGAAGACCGTCACATTCAAATTTTTTATAAGCAACTAAACTGTGTTTCTTTTTATAGGACCGAGCACACTTGTCACATTTGTACTTCCTGTCCAGTCCCAGTTGTGATTCCTGAATTTTCTTTTCTTTACGGATCGGCAGTTGGTTAATGGGAAAAATATCTTTCTCTATATATTCGCATAGTTTTGGCTCATATTTTGCATTACATTTATGAATTTTAGTGTCTTGATCTAAAATAGGAACAAAATTTATTTCAAGATTTTTATTTTATAGTTTTATTTAAGATATTTTTATTACAAATATGGCCATACCATCGATAATTTCTTCCTTGATATCCAAAGTGTCGTCAATGCTATATTCATTTACCCAAGGCAAATCCTTTCCATTATTTTTTAATAGTAGATTTTGGTGTAACATCTGGTCTTCTGAAAGATTAATCTTTGATTTCTCTGAAAAAAATCACAAAAATTGTGAATAGAGTAATTTAATAGTCAAATAATTTAATATGATCCCATTTATATGTACAAAATTCTATAGATTCTGACACTAAAATTGTCATTATTATAGCTTGAATTACGCCTTCATAATATTTACAATGGTGACAATTGCAGGTCATACACTTTCCTTTTCTCTTCTAGGTTCATTAATAGTTTTCATTGAAACTTATATTTAGAGATTTTTATTCCATTTACAAAAGGAAACTGCAATAAATTTGTTACAGATTTAAAAATAAAAGATTAATTACCATGCATAAGTTAATTTATTAACTCTGTAATACATAGATAGTATTTTTTACTGATAATAAAAAGAATTTCCTATAATAAATTATGGAAACTAGATCGATTTACAAAAGTCTTCAAAACTGAGTAAAAGTAAGTAAGGTCAAAGTATAGATTATGGAGTTTGTATGGGAACTTATACTTCAATGTATTCTTTAGCTGTTTAAATTATACTTCGTCTCGTTATCGATGATAATTCAAATATAGTACAACGTCGGTTAACGATGTGTCGCCACAAATTTAGAGTGGAGATTAAAAATTATACCCTCTCTGTTGCTCGACTTGGCCATCTTTATTAATTTCGTTGCGCAATGCTGTGTCTCATCGCAGAGTGGGAATCGTAAGGGATAATAATCGTAAGGAGCTTAATAAATTCATTAAAGCGCCACATTTTAAACTAGAAGACATCAGAACGGCTAGGAAGCTGCTTGCACCCGACATGATTATGGCTAATTTAAATATAAAAGACGCGTATCTCTTAGTCCCAATTCACAAAGAAAGCAGAAAATCTTTACTTTCTTTCTTGAGTGAATATTATTAATTCACGTGTCTGACTTTTCGTGTCGATATAAGCACATTTATTTTTACCAAAGTCATGAAACCCGTGATACATTTTTTAAGAAGAAAAGGTTGGTTATCTTGTCTGTACATTGACGATTTATTATGTTTTGGAAGGGTTTATAATGAATATCTAAAAACCGTGGTAGGATCAATTGAATGCCTTACAACCTTGAGTTTTCCAATTAACAGAGGAAAAAGTAATCTCTCTTGTCAATTTTTGTGTTTTATCATACACATCCAGAATCTTTCACTTGAGTTAAGTCCTGTTTAGAAACAAAGTTTACTTCAAATGACACAAGAATTCATAGTAAAATGCTGATGCACCATAAACGAATTTGCACACTTAATAGGATCGCTGGTTGAAGATACACCGAGAGTATAATACGGTTTATTTCACATGAATCATTTGGAATTTGCAAAAAAACGAAAATTTTATTCTAAGTAACGATAATTATAATAAGAGAATGTATGTGGATCCTAAGTTAGCGTTAGAATTTGACTGGTGGAGAAAACCGCTACCAACAGCGTTTAGCAAAATCAATCAAACCTCTTTCACTAAGAAATTTTTTTTTTTTGCTTCTTTATCGGGCCCACGTTTCGGGCCTTAATAATATAGCATCAGAAGTTTGGGATTGGTGCGCTAGCAGCAATATAATTTAGGATTAGGAAAATAGATATGGAATGGAAAATCAGCCATGGAAATTTTCTAGAAATTATGAAGCATTTCGGGCAGTCCCTAATTGACTTATTTGCGGCCACAAACAATAATAAATACAAACTGTACTGTTCGTGAAGTAGAGATCCAGGAACACAATTAATTGACGCCTTCACACAAAACTGGACCCAATGGTACTTTTCGGTGTTCCAACCTTTTGCGCTGATAATAAGAGTTCTTAAGAAAATCATCAGAGATAAAGTGAAGAGAATTCTGATAGTATCATGGTAGCACCCAACCATGGTGCCCACTATTCATCTCAATGCTAAGCAGAATCCCTTAATCTTACAACCGTCCCCTGAACTATTTACTTTACTTGTCCGATCTCTCTCGTTAACGAGGAATCTTTCGCTAGTGGTAGGGATTATATTCTTCGAGTATTTTCCAGGAGAGGACTACATGTAGAGTCCATCAATACCATGATGACTTCTCTTACGCCTAACACGATACAACTACATGGATCGGCTCTGAAGCAATGGTAGGTGTTTTGTCTGAAAAAAGAGATAGCTTCATTTAACGCGCGGATTAATTCTATCTCAGAGTTCCTATGACGGAAACTTAAAGAATGGCTTGTTGGTCACAAAATTATAACATCTCCGAACTAGAATATATGAAGTAGTTCCTCAAAGGAGAACTATGGAAGCGCTTCCCTCTTGATAACTTCGACCTAAAAGAGATTACAGAGAAAACTGTGATGCTATTAGCGCCAGCAAATGATCAAAGGACGCAAACGTTGGTATCCATACAACTAGAAGGTTTTCAAAACTAGCACTGGTTTCAAGATTATAATCATAAAGCTTTATTAAGGAATTAAATTCAGGCAAAGTCCAACCTCTTCAGCTGCTCATATATCTTCGTGGCTAGTCAAAATGGTGTGCAGTTCTCACCATGGTAAAATATATTTAAATCACTGAACAACTACGAAGGAATATGAATAATCTTTTAGTAATCTTTTAAAAATCTTTGTAATAATCCTCAGTTCAAACGCTGACTAGGTGACTAAAAACAGTTTTTAAGGAAAGTATAATAGAAAATCTCTCAGGTCATTAGACGATGCATGCGGCAGTCTCTACGTTTATTAAAATCCGTGCCCCCGGCTACGCGCACTCCTCTTGTAAGTATAACTTGTTATTTCGATGTCAACGAACATTAAATTTACTTTGTTGGAATCCCCAACAAGTGAATTTGAGTATTAAGTAGTGATTTTCACAAAAATTAATTGAAGGCATACAGCCATTTAATGTACTGCAAGAAAGATTTTCCTCAATTTATTACTGAATTACATGAGATTTTGTCAAATAATTATTTTTTTCAAACAATATTAGAAACCTCAAATCTAATGTTTCGTGTACATTATTATTATTGTTAATATTTTAGATGGAGCAAAGTGATATGTTTTGACAAGCTACATAAATTGTGATTTGTCTGCTGCGTGTTTTAGACGTTTATGATAATTCAAAGCACTAATCCTAGAATAAACGCGAGAACATTGGTCGCATTTATGCAATCCTTTCGACATCTGCATGTGCTGTATAGTGATGTGTCTTGACAAGCTATTTTTCTGATCCGTGTTAAATCCGCAAAAATCACAAATAAATTGCGGTGTGACCGATGCGTGTTTAAAGCGTTTATGTCTAGTTAAATCTTGAAACCAAGTATAACTTCGAGAACATTTGTCACATTTATACCTTGTTTTCGACGTCTGTGACTGCTGTAAAGTGATGAGTGTTGACAAGACACTTTTTTTATTTGCTGTATGTCCACGTAAATTGCAAGTAACTTGTGGTTTGTCTGCTCTGTGTATTACAAATGTATGCCTGTTTAAAGAACCGAGCGTAGTATAACTGCGAGAACATTGGACGCATTTATATCTTGTTTGTGATGTCGATGAGTGCTGTGAAGTAATATGTGCTTCCAATGTACTTTTTCGATTCGCTGCATATCCGCAAAAATGACAAATAAATTGTCGTTTGTCTTTTGTGTGTTTTATACGTTTATGATTCTTTAAAGAACTGAGCATAGCGTAACTGCAAGAGCATTGGTCACATTTATGTGTTGCTTTCGATGTCTGTGAGTGACGCAAGGTAATGTGCATTGCCAAGTTACTTTTCTGATCAGCTCTGTGTCCGCAATGATCGCAAATAAATTGCGGTTTGTCTGCTGTGTGTTTTATGCGTTTATGATTAGATAAAGACCTAAGCCCAGCATAACTGCGAGAACATTGGTCGCATTTATGTCTTATTTGCGATGTCTGTGAGTGCCGCAAAGTTATGTGACTTGCCAAGTTACTTTTCTGATTTGCACTATGCCCGCAAAAATCGCAAATAAATTGTGGTTTGACTGCTGCGTGTTTAAAACGTTTATGTCTAATCAACGCGTGAATCCATGTATAACTTCGAGAACATTTGTCGCAATTATGTTTCGATAAAGACGTATTTGAGTTTTTCTCATTATGTGCGCGTTTTACATGTGCATTCATCTGACGTTTCTGTTTAAATTTTTTAGTGCAAAATTTACATTTGAACTTTGGAATGACGTAGCATCCAACTTTTTTATGTGTATACAAATTCCCTTTCCACTTATAGCTGCGGGCACACTTTTCGCATGTGTACTTATTTTCCGATTCTTTAATTTTCTTCCTTTTTTTCCCCGGCAATATTTTTTCAACAGCAGAATTATCGGGGTTTTGTATACCTACGGTACACCATTGTGACTCATCTTCTTTCTTATATTTTTGAACTGCATTATCGTGATCTGAAAATATAACGCAATTTATTTTGCAACTTTTGATATGGCAGATAATTCAGGATAATTTGATTACAAATGTGGTCATACCCTCTATAATTTCTTCCTTAATTTCTAAAGTTTCATCATTGCCATATTCAATTTCAGTAAAGTGAGTAAAATCCGTTTTTTTGCTCTGCGATAGTAAAATTGGGTGGTGTTCAATAATTTTTATAAGCGTGTTCTTCGAGTATTCATATTCGCCTGATGGTATTATAGTAGCTTTGCCCAAATAACTTTTTGACTTTTCTGAAAAAAACACAAAAATGTGAATTAGATTTTTTCATTATTTAAATCATTGATTATTGCCTTATAATTCAACATTATATAAATCTTCTGTTTAGGGCTTTCATTATTTTACAATTTTCCAAACTAAAATTAACCTTACTAGATCTTCATTTACACCTTTATTTAAATTAATCATACATTTCATTTAATATTTTACGTTCATTTTAATGTTACATATATTTGGATTTTAGGCATTGTATTTCATTTACAAAAGGACTCTGGTCGTCTTAAACACATAAACAATAATTTTATTTATTGATGACACGAAAATTTCTTAACACAAATTATGGACACCAAGTAATTTTTATAAGGAAACCAAAATATTTTTGTTATTTTAAGACTTAATAGGAAGATTTTCTAGTAGATCAGAAAGAAAATAGCAAACAATCCATGCACCCATACCTATTTTTTATCAAATTATTAAAACGTATAATAACACATTGCGAATTTCTTACAGAACCTTCTAAAAGTAAAATAGAAAATTTTGTGTTGTATTTTACGAAAAGTAACTTTTAAAGTATATAACTATTTAATGTAATTCAAAGAAAACGTTTATTAGTTTATTACAGGGTCACTTGATATGTTCTAAAATTGATGAGTTTTTTAAAAATAAATATTATAAATTTCTCGAATTTTAATGTTTCGTGTCTACTATTATTTCAGATGACGTAAAATAATGTGTTTTAACAAGCTACTTTTCTGATTCGTTTTGTGTTCACAATAGTCGCAAAAGAAATTTGGTTTAAATTCGGAGTGGACTAAACGTTTATGCTGATTTAAAGCACTTAACCAAATATAACTTCGTGAACATTCGTTACAATTATACCTTGTTTTCGATGTCATTAAGTGACTAGCAATAATGTGTCTGGACAAGCTACTTTTCAAATTCGTTTTAAATCCACAATAATCGCAAATAAAGTGTGGTACCACTAATGCGTGTTCTAATCGTTTATGCCGTTTTAAACTGTTTCGCGCAGTATAGCTTCGTGGACATTTGTTACAATTATGCCTTTTTTTCGATGTATTTAAATGAGAAGAGGCAATGTGCGCTGATAAGTGACTTTTCAATTTTGCTTGGTGGCCACAATAGTTGCAAATAAATAGAGTTTTTACTTCTGAATGTTCCACACGTTTATGTCGATATAAATTTCTGATTAATGTGTAACTTCGAGAACATTGATCGCATTTATGCTTTAATGCTGACTTTGAAAGCATGCTCTGATGCACGTGATTTACATGGTTATTCATATTGCATTTCCGTGTAAATTTTTTGAAACAGACTTTACATTCAAACTGTGGAATACCGTCACATTCAAATTTTTTATGAGCAACTAAACTGTGTTTCTTTTTATAGGCCCGAGCACACTTATCGCATTTGTACTTCCTGTCCAGTTCTAGTTGTGATTCCTGAATTTTTTTTTCCTTACAGATCGGAAGTTGGTTAATGGGGAAAATATCGTTCCTTATATATACGCATACTCTTGGCTCATATTTTTCAGTACTTCTACGAATTGTAGTCTCAGGATCTAAAATAGGCACAAAATTTATTTCGAAATTTTTATATTTTAGTTTTATTCAATATATTTTAATTAAAAATCTGTCCATACCATCGATAATTTCTTCCTTGATTTCCAAAGTGTCTTCAATGCCATATTCAATTACGCACTTAAAATCCTCTTCATTCTTTTTTAACAGTAAATTCTGGTATAGCGCTTGATCTTTTGAAAGAGCATTCCTTGGTTTCCCTGCAAAAAATCACAAAAATGTGAATTAGAATATTTTAATACTTGCATAATTGATTATTATCCTATTTATATTTACACAATTCTTTATTTTCTCGCACTAAAATTTGAATTATTATACCTTCAATTACGCCTCTTCATTAAACTTAGAATGGTGTTACAATTTCTGGTCACAAAGTTTGTTTTCTCATTTAAGCTTCTTTATATTTTTCATCTAAACTTACATTTAGAGTATTCCATTTCAATTACAAAAGCAAACTGCAATAAATTTTGCATAGATTTTAAAATACAAAATTAATTACAACGCATAACAGTTAATTTATTTACATTGGAAGACATACATTTTTTTTACTGATAACAGAAACATTTCTTAACATAAAGAATGGAAAGCAAATCGATTTACAAAATAATTTAAATTTCACGTAAAAGTAAATAAGCTGAAAGTATGGATTTTTGGGTTGGGGAAATTTTCCTTAAGGTCTTTATAATTTAATAAAAATTGGGAAAAACTCTATAAAATTCAGGAAATTAGATCATACCTACAATTCTTAGGGAAATTTCCTTAAAATTATGGTAATTTATACGAAAGTTCCGGACTATTCCGTAAAATTTGAGGAACTGAATGATTTACACATTTTTTTGTAGAAAAGATTTATTAATGCTAGTCATATCAAATATTTGTAATGAATAATTATTAAATTGATGACTTCGAATAAAAAACTAACTTTTATAAAAATAATGATCAAGATCTAGAAAGAGATATAGTCCTATTTTTTATAGTATTTTTCAGAAAATTGCGAATTTCTAGAAACATTTATAAAGAATTATACTTTTGTATGAAATATTAAGAAAACATATAAAAAAATATAAAAATGTAAAAGGATTAAACAATCACCACATGGTCCTACTGTGAGCAACCGTCATCTAAAAACGACACCGGCTCCCAATAAAACCGCGGTAAATTACAATTATGGCCACGTCTCTAAAAAAATAAAAAAATGTGAATTAGATATTTTCATTAGAATATATAAATCTTCCTTTTTTTGCTTTCAAGATTTTCCAATTGCTCACACTAAAATAACAATAACTAGATCTTCATTTAAACCTTCACTTGAACTTAAGGTACATTACATTTTCTATTTTAAGTTAATTTTTTAATGCTTCATAATAAGTTTAGTTATTGATGACAAAAAACATTTCTTAAGACAAATTATGGAAACGAAATAATTTTACAATACTCTTTATGAGAAACCGAAAATACTTTTGTTATTTTATGACTTAATAGTAAAACTTACTGGTAGATCAAAAAGAAAATCGTAAAAAATCCAGTAAATTTACTCTTACAGAACCTTCTAAAAGTAAAATAGAGTATTATGTATTGGTTTTTGCAAAAAGTAACTTAAAGTATATAACTGTTTAATATAATTCAAAGAAAAGTTTGATTAGATTAATACAAGTTTACTTCCTATGTAGTGAAATAATGAGTTTTTCAACAGATATTAGAAATTTCTCAAAGCTTAATGTTTTATGCCCACTATTATTATTTCATGTGCCGAAAAGTAATGTGCCTTACCAAGCTACTTTTCTGATTCGTTTTGTGTTGACAATAATCGCAAAAGAAATTTGGTGTAAATTCTGAGTGGACTAAACGTTTATGCTGATTTAAAGCACTCACCCAAACATAACTTCGTGAACATTCATTACAATTATACCTTGTCTCCGCCGTCCTTAAGTGACTACCAATAATGTGTCTTGACAAGCTACTTTTCAGATTTGTTTTAAATCCACAAAAATCGCAAATGAAGTGTGGTACGACTAATGCGTGTTCTAAACTTTTATGCCGACTTAAACCGTTTGCTGAAGCATAACTTCTCGAACATTTGTTACAATTATGCCTTGTTTTCGATGTCTTTAAGTGAGAAGCAGTAATGTGTGTTGCCAAATGACTTTTCCATTTCGTTTTGTAGCCACAATCGCCGCAAATAAATTCTTTTTTAACTTCTGAATGTTCTAAATCTGTATGCTTATTTAAATTTCTGAGAAAAGTATAACTTCGAGGGCATAAAGTACATTTATGCCGCAATTCCGACTTATTTGAGTTCGCTTTATAATGCACGCGATTTACATGGGCATTGACGTGAAATGTTCTTTTAAATCGCTTGTCGCAGAATTTACATCTAAACTGTCGAGCAACGCCGCATTCGTATTTTTTATGAGCAACTAAACTGTATTTCTTTGAATAGGTCCGCGCACACTTTTCGCATTTGTACTTCCTCTCCGGTTCCAGTTCTGATTCCTGATTTTTCTTTTCCTTACGAATCGGCAGTTGGTTAGTAGGAAAACTATCTTTCTCTATATATAAGCAGACTCTTGCCTCATATTTTTCATTACATTTACGAGTTGTAGTCTCTCGATCTAAGATAGGAACAAAATTAATTTCGTAATTTTTATATTATAATTTTATTTAAGATATTTTAATTACCAATCTGGGCATACCATTAAAAATAACTTCTTCCTTGATCTCCAAGGTATCGTCACTGCTATATTCAATTACGCAAGTAAAATCCTTTTCATTATTTTTTAACAGTAGATTGTGGTGTACTGCCTGCTCTTCTAAAAGTTCACTTCTTGATTTCTCTGAAAAAAATCACAAAAATGTTAATTAGAATATTTGAATAGTCAAAATATTTATCAATATCCTATTTATATTTACACTATTCTATATTTTATCAATCTAAACTTTAAATTATTACACCTGAAATTACGGCTTATTGAATTTACAATGGTGTTAAAAGTTTTGGTCATACACCATATTTTCTCTCTTAAGTTCCTTTATATATTTCATTTAAACTTATATTTAGAGGTTTCTATTTCAATTACAAACGCAAACAGCAATAGATTTTGTGTATATTTGAAAATAAAAATATAATTACAACGCACAAGAGTTAATTTTTCAACTCGGTTCAGACTTTTGCTGAAGCGAATGAAATTCAGCGCAGACACGTTTGGCTATTTTTATTCGCATCTCGAGAACACGTGAAGATTTTAAAAAGTATTATTGTCTTAAAATTAAAGATAAGGCTTCAAAGACTAAGTGGTATGAATATATATAATATATCTTATAATATATATTCTCTCCGAAAGGTCCAA
>JAWWLR010000034.1:53112332-53123957 GCA_035041075.1 Acraspis erinacei
TTTTAATTTGATTTTCCAATGTAAAGATGGTTATTTGACAGGAAAGTGCATAGTAAATGATACAGAAAATATCCTTAAATTTATAAAATAACCGAAAATTTCGTAAAATCTGTGTAAAATTCGGCAATCTTTACAGAAAATCTATGCTGTCCCTATTTTAAATGAAAATCCCGTAACCACAACACAATTTTTTTCTGCGTGATGAGTTTTTTCAACAAATATTAGAAATTTCCTGAAGTTTAATGTTCCACGTCCACTGGTCTTATTTGAGATGGCGTAAAGCAACGTGTTTTGTCAAGCAATTTTTTCGAGTCGTTTTGTGGCCACAATAGTCGCAAATGAAATTTGGTTTAAATTCTGAGTGGATTAAACGTTTATGCTCAGTTAAGGTACTCATCCAAGCATAACTTCGTGAGCATTGGTTACAATTGTACTTTGTTTTCGATGTCGTTAAGTGATAAGAAGTAATGTGCGTTGACAAGTGACTTTTCGAATTCGTTATGTAGTCACAATGGTCACAAATAAATTTTGGTTTAAATTCTGAGTGATGAAAAAGTTTATGCCGATTTAAATTGCTGCGCAAAGTGTAACTTCTAGGGCATTGGTCGCATTGATGGCTCAATACAAGTTTCTTTGGGGTTGTCTTGTTATGCAGGCGATTTAAATGGTTATTCAGGTGACATTTCTGTTTAAATCTTTTGTCACAAAGTTTACATGCGAACTGAGGGATGACACCGCATTCGAATTTTCGATGACGATTTAAAACTATTTTGAACTTATAGGTCCGAGCACACTTTTCGCATTTGTACTTCTTTCTCGGCTCCTGTTCTGATTCCTTAATTTTCTTCTTTTTTTTACTACCCCCTTTCTTTTTAGAAGAAAAATGGTCAGTTTGTTTTATAGGTAGAAACAATTTTGATTCACATTCGTTATTGTATTTTTGATATGCAGTGACGCGATCTGAAAATTTAATAAAATGTATTTTGAAACTTTTTATAGCACAGTTTTATTTCATATATTTTTATTAAAAATGTGGTCATACCTTCGATAATTTCGTCCTTGATTTCCAAAGTTTCGTCAATGTCATATTCAGTTCCAGTAGAATGTTCGTATTCCCCCGCTGAAGTTATTCTTGTTTTTCCCCAATGTCTCTTTGTTATCTCTGAAAAAAATCACGAAAATCTGAGTTGTAATTTTGTATTAGTAATTTAATTAAACCTTATACCATTATTCCGTTTAATAGTTCAAAACTTTTTCAATTTTGAACACTAAAATTGACATTACACTATCTTTATTTAAACTTACGATACATTTTATTTCTCTTTTAAATTCATTTACATGATTTATATACTTGGATTTCGGGTATTCCACTTTATTTACAAGAGGATATTTTGTAAAGATTTGAAAACTTACAATAATTACAACAAATAAATAGTAATTTACTAATACTTAAATACATATTTCTAATTTTTTACTGACTGGACAAACATTTATCAGCATAGATTATAGAAACGAAATCATTTTACAATTCTCTTCATAAATAACGAAAGATATTTATTTTATTTTATGATTTTAGTTGTAACCCTTGGATCAGAAAAAAAATAAAAAATTTATGCGCTCATACGTACGTTTTAACAAATAAATCAAACATATTATAAGGCATTGCGCAATTAAGAAAAGTATCTTATGTCAACAACTAAGAAGAGTAAATTTACTATTTCAGAAGAACTTCAAGAACTCAAATGAAAGGTATTGTTTTTTTTACAGAAAAGTAACTTAAGCATTTAATGAAATGATGATTTTATTTTTTCTTGTGAGGCTGGCTTTATCAGAAACATATACGGCCAGACAACTCGACTTCGCCTGGTGAAAATACCTGTGAAAATTCTTCTTGCATTAAGGTAGGCTTAGAGTCACTGTATGAATATCATCACAATCAGCGATAACCCGCAGCTACATCCGATTTTATTATAAGTAATCGCATTTTCCTGAAAGTTTGGCTAGAGGAGAGGAAAACTGAAAAAAACCGCCACCTGAATCAGCCGTTTTTTCGACAGACCAGTTTGAAGACACATAAATATTCGATCCTAGCCAAAACATGGTGTCAATAATAATCGCAAATTGCATGCAGTAGGCGTGTATCGCTCAGGGGCAACAATCCGAGTACTATCCACACTAGAAATGGCTCAACACCTAGATTCCAAGCGAGTTGCGATTCACCTCGCAGATAATGCTTTCGGTAATATAATTATGTAATTTTATGATAATTAAGATGGTGCAAAGTAATGTGTGATGCCAAAGTATTTTTGCAGTTTGTTTTGTAGACACAATAGTTGGAAATAAATTTTATTTTGACTCCAGCTTGTAAATTCGAGAAAAAATGTTGTATGTATGCCTCAATAGCGGTTCCTTTGAATTTGTCTTGTGATGCACGAAATCTAAATGGTATTTCATGTGACATTTCTGTTTAAATAGTTCGCTGCAGAATGTGCACATAAATTGTGGCATGACGCCACGTTCGAATTTTTGATGAAAATTTAAAAATATTTTCCCCGTATATATCCAAACACATTTTTCGCATTTCTACTTCTTTCCCGGTTTCTTTTTTGATTCCTGAATTTTCTTCTTATTGCGACTCCGCAGTTTTTCTTTAAAGCGAAGTTTGAAAATTTTGTTTTGAAAATTTGTATATCGCACTTTTATTTCAGATTATTTTCATTACAAATTTGATCTTACCTACGGTAATTTCGTCTTTGATTTCCAAAGTTTCGTCAATGCTATATTCAATTTCAATAAAATTAGTAAAATCTATTTTATTGTTTTTAACTACTAGATTCTAGAGTTCCCTGTGGTTTTCTAGAATTATTGTAAAAGTGTTCTTCTGATGTTTATATTCCCCTGCTCATTTTATCCTTTTTTCCTCAACTACTCTCTGAATTCTCTGAAAACTATGACGAAAATGTGAGTTAGAATTTTTCATTAGTATTGTAATTTAACCTTATATAATACTTCGGTTTAAGGGTTTCAAAATGTTCCAATTTCTTCCCTCAAAATCCACATTAGAATACCTTCATTTAAACTTACGGTACATTATATTTTTCTTTTAAATTCATTCAAATATTTCATATACATAGATTTCGGATATTCAACTTTATTTAAAAGAGGATCCACTCAAAGTTATCGTAAAATAACAAGTTCCACATTTAAGAAAAGCAATTTATGTCAACTTCTAATGAGAGTAAATTTATGCTTACAGAACCTTCAGAAATAAGTACGGAATAACTACGTATACAACTATAAATAGCTATACAACTATTTAATGTGATGCAAATAAAAGTTTTTCGATTTATTACTGAATTACATAAGATGTTGTGAAATTAGTTTTTTTTAACCAATATTAGAAATGTCCTAAAGTTTAATCTTTCAAGTCCATTATTATTATTTCAAATGGCGCAAAGTGGTGTGTTTTGACAAGTTACATTCTCGGTTTGTTTTGTAATCACAATATTTGCAAACTTATTGTGAATTAACTGGTGCATGTTCTGCACGTTTATGTAGATTTAAAGCTTTCAACGAAGTATAGTTTCGTGAACATTTGTTACAATTATGTCCTGTTTTCGATGTCTTTAAGTGAGCAGCAGTAATGTGCGCTAACAATGTGCTTTTGTATTTCGATTTGTAGTCACAATAGTCGCATATAAATTCTTTTTTCTCTTCTGAGTGATCTAAGCGTTTATGCTGACTTAAATTTCTGAGCAAGGTGTAACTTCGCCAACACATATTGCATTCATGTCTCAATGCCGGCATCTTTGAATTTGTTTTGTGATGCACGTTATCTACATGGACAGTCAAAGTACGTTTCCGTTTAAATTTTTTACCACATAATTCACATCTGAACTGTGGCCTGACGCCGCATTCGAATTTTTTATGATCATTTAAATGCCCTTTCCTTTTATAGCTTCGCGCGCACTTTTCACATTTGTATCTATTTTTCAGTTCTTGTTCTGATTCCCCAATTTTCTTCCTATTTTTAATCTTTTTTTTGTTTTTAACTGCTAAATTAACAGATTTCTTTATATCTGCAGTATACGATTGTGATTCATACTCTTTATTATATTTTTGACGTGTAGTTTCCGGATCTGAAAATATAACAAAATTTATTTTGCAACTGTTTATTTCACTGTTAATCTCAGATATTTTAATTAAAAATGTGGGCCTACCTTCTAATTTTATAATCTCTTCCTTAATTTCCAAATATTCGTCATTGTTATATTCAATCTCAGTGCAGTGAGTAAAATTCGTTTCCATGCTTTTAAATAGTTGATTTTGGACTTCCTGCTGGTGTTCGAAATTTTGTATAATTGTATTCTTCTGATGTACATATTCTGCTAACGGTATTATTCTTGATCCTTCCCAATCACTCTTTGATTTCTCTACAAAAAAATCAGAAAAATGTGAATTAGATTTTCCATAAGCTGAATAATTGGTCATTATCCGATAATTAAACCTTACAGAAACCTTCCGCTTTATGGTTATAAGATTTTTCCATTTCTTAAACTATAATTAACATTACCATATCTTCACTCAAACCTTCATGCAAAAATTAGTGATGGCACATTTGATTTTCTCTTTTAAATTAATTTTAATATTTCATACACTTAGGTTTCGATTATTCTTCTTTATTTAATATATTTGGATTTTAATTATTATTTTTTATTTACGAAAGGGTTCTTCTCTACATTTTGTGAAGATTTACAAATAAAAGACTAATCTAAAATACATAAATAGTAACTTATTAAATCTAAAACACATGTATACATCCTAAGATAAAGTATAGGCAAGTAATCATGTCACAATACTCTTTATAAGGAACGGAAAATACTATTCTTATTTTATGATTTAGTACACTTGCTTGTACAGAGAAAAAATGGAAAAATGTCCACGCCTTCTCGTATTAACTTTTTAACGAATAAAAATTATGTCGACGTGTCCAAATGACAAGGTTTCGACTAGGTAAACCCAAATGAAAAGGCGCTAACTCGTAGAGATGGAATGAAAAGGTGCTACAGAGTCTCTTTGTGATCGAAACTTGACATTTGAAAATTTCGATATGTAATAACAAATGACATATTTAAAAAAATTATTTACTATGTCTGTATCGACGCATAGTAAAAATGTAGACAAGCATGTAGTGTAATGCTTAAACGTCACAATTATCTTAGATGGCGTGAAATGTTTATGTTGAGTTAAAGTGGTAAACCAAACGTAACTTCGAGGACATTTGTCACATTTGTGCGCCAGTGCAGAATCCTTTGAGTTTGGCTTGTTATGCACGCGTTCTACATGGGTCTTTAGGTTACTTTTCTGTTTAAATCGTTTGCCGCACAATTGACATTTGAACCTTGAAATGCCGTCGCATTCAAATTTTTGATGACGAGTTAAACGTGCTTTCCTCGTATAGGACCGAGCACACTTTTCGCATTTGTACTTCTTTCCCGGTTGCTGTTCTGATTTCTGAATTTTTCTCTTATTTTGACTGCGCAGTTTGTTTTTAAAAGCAAGATTATCAGTTTCTTTTATACCTAAGGTGCACAACTTTAGCTCATATTCGTTGTTGTATTGTTGACATGCAGTTGCGCAATCTGAAAATTCAAGAAAAAGTATTTTGAAACTTTTTATACTAAAGTTGAATTTCTTATATTTTCATCAGAAAGGTTTTCATACCTTTGACGATTTCCTCCTTGATTTCTAAAGTTTCGTCCACGACATATTCGATTTCAGTAAAATTATTGAAATGCCTTTGATTATTTTTTCAGCGTTGGTTTTTTTACTTTTTCCCCAAAAATTCTTTAAACTCTCTGAAAAAATGTAAAAAAATATCAAGTAGCATTTACCTATAATTGAACCTTATCTAAACCTTCCATTTTATTCTTCCTAGACGAAACAATTATTCATCCTAAATTTAATATTATCATACTATTATTTAATTATTCATTTTTATAAGGAATAAGTATAAGTATTCTTTTTTATTCGCAAAAAGGATCCTGCTGTATATTTTGTATAGACTTGAGAAAAAAGACTAATTGCAACATATACACATTAATTTATTAACTTTGAAACAAATACATATACAATAATGTTCTTCACTTATGAAAACAATATTTCTTAGCATAAATTATAAAAACAATATCATTTTATAATATTGTTTATAAGTGACTGAAGCTACTTTGTTTATTGTACGATTTAGTAGTAACACTTACTGTTACAAAAAAATGGAAAAATATCGATAACTTATCATACCAATTTTTTACCGAGTAAACAATGTCGACGTTTCCAAATGACAAGGTTCCATCTAGAAGAAACAAAATAACAAGGTGCTAACTAGTAGATGTAACCATTTCATTTGGACAAGTCAATGTATAATAACAAATGCTATATTTTATAAATGTTATTTATGCTTATGTCGAAGAAGAGTAAATTTCCTCTTCCTTGCAAATCGAGCATTATGTTGTGATTAAAAAAAAGTAACTTAAGATATACAAGCGTGTAGTGTAATGTTTAACGTCAAAATTATTTTAGATGACGTGAAGCAATGTGTGTTGTCAAGGTGCTTTTCCGATTCGTTTTATATCCGCAAATATCACAAAACAAAAATTGTGGTATAATTCCTCCGTGTTTCACACGTTTATGTCGAGTTAAATCGTGAAACCAAGCGTAACTTCGAGAACATTTGTCACATTTATGCGTCAGTGGAGAAGACTTTGAGTTTGTCTTGTGATGCACGCGTTTTACATGGGTATTCATCTGACCTTTCTGTTTAAATCTTTTGTCACAAAATTTACATTTGAACTTTGGAATGACGTCGCATTCAAATTTTTGATGACCAATCAAATTTCTGTTTTGCTTATAGGTTCGAGCACACTTTTCGCATTTGTACTTCTTTTCCAGATCCTGTTTTAAGTCCTGAATTTTGAGCTTCTTACGGTTCGGCAGTACATTAACAGCAATATTACCAGTTTCTTTTACATATACGGTGCAGAATTTTGAACCATATTTTTCACTGCGTTTTTCATCTGCACTGTCTTGACCTGAAAATGTAAAGGAATGTATTTTACAAAATCTTAATAATATAATTATATTTAAGATAATTTTATATCAAGTCTAGTCATACCTTCGATAGTTTCTTCCTTGATTTGGAAAGTTTCGTCATTGCTGGATTCAATGTCGATAATTTCGGACTTGACTCCCAAAGATTCGTCATTGGTATATTCAGTTTCGCAAGTGAAGTCCTTTTCATTATTTTTTAACAGTAGATTTTGTTTTACTCTCTGGTGTCCTAAAAGATATGTTTTATATTCCCGTGTTGATAATTTCCTTGTTTTTTTCAACTCAGTCTTTGATTTTTCTGAAAAAATCCCAAAAATGTAAATTAGAATTTTTCAATAGTGAAAGTTGATCATTATCCTATAACTAAATATTATTTAAGCCTTCTGCATTATGTATTCAAGATTTTCTAGTTTGCACACTAAAATTGACATTATTTTACCTTCACTTGAACTTATGGTGTTGCTATTATAGACCATACACTGAATTCAATCTTTTAAGTTTATTAAAATCTTTTATACTTATATGCGTCATTTCAAATAAACGTCGGAATTTAAAACAGATAAGCATTGCATTCTAAAGTTGTTATTTATAACATATTGCTAATAAGAATATTGCTATTCATAACATAATAAGATTTTAACACTTCTTTTCAAATTTTTTTACATAATATTATTTTAAAATATGCTTGCAAGAACCTTGGAATGTAAAACTTTGATATGATTCTTCTAAAAAAAATTGCATAAAGTGCATCGCGAATAAATTCATTAAAAAATGAAAACATATACATATATTCTACATTTTTTAGTACTAAATGCTAATTAAATACACGTTAAAAAATATTTTAAGCAAAGGATCGTGCACGCAATTTTGTATAAATCTGAAAATTAAAAAATTATTGCAACGCAGAAATGTTAGTTTATTAACCCTAGCTCAAAAGTATACATATTTACCTTACTGACAAAGCAAACATTTCATAACAGGTAATTTTGGAAACGAAATCAGTTGAGAGAACTCTTTGAAAGGAACTGGAAATGCATTTTTAAAGAAGTTTATTTTATATAACTTTTCAATCTAGATCGTGATTTTAAATTGCAAGAACTCTTTTGTAAAGACCTTCTTCCAGGATTTTTCGGCTGTGAAGGAGAGTAAATTTACTTTTTCGAAACCTTAAAAAAGTAAAATCGAACATAATACAGTGATCTTTACAAGATGCAACTTTAAGTATACAAACATTTAATGCCATGATAATTTCAGATGTCGTGAAGTAATGTGTTTTGATAAGCTACTTTTCCTATTCATTTTTTACCCGCAAAGATCACAAACAATTGTGGTATGACTGCTGCTGTAAACTGGTTTTAAGGTGTCTGTAACCCACGTGGGATTCATGTTACTTTTAAATGGAAATAATTTGCCACAGAATTTACATATGAACTCTGGCGTAAAGTCGCATTCGAATTTTTGATGAACAATCAAATTTTTGTTTTGCTTATAGGTTCCAGCACACTTTTCGCATTTGTACTCAATTTCTGGTTCCTGTTCTGATTCCTGAATTTTTAGTTTCTTATGAGTGGGCAGTTTGTTATTAAAAGCAAAATGATCAGTTTCTTTTAAATCTAAGGTAAACCATTTTGAATCATATTTTATATTACACGTTTGTCCTGTGGTGTCTTGATCTATAAATTAAAAAGAAATGTAATGTCCAATTTTTCTATTCATAGTATTTAAGATATTTTAATCACAAATCCGGTCATACCGTCAGTAATTTTTTCCTTGATTTCTAAATTTTCTTTATTTCGATATTCAATTTCGCAAGTAATATTATTTTCAGTATTTTCTAACAGCAGATTGTCGTACTCTTTCTTGTGTTTCGAAAGGGGTGCTTCATATTTCCCTGTTGACCATATTCTGGTCTTTTCCAATCACTCTTCGATTTCTCTGAAAAAAATTACAAAAATGTAAGTTAGAATTGTTCAATAGTGGCATAATTGATCATTATTATATAACTATACCTTTATAAATCTTTCAGTTCATGTTTCCCCGATTTCACAGTTTTTAGCATTTAAATGGATATTACTATAAATTAATTTAAATATTAATTTAAATTCTAGGTCATACACTTTATTTTCTCTTTCAAGTTGATCTAAATGTTTCATTTACGGAAGGATTCTGCAAAACTGTATAGATTTGATAATAAAAAACTAATCACAGCGCGTAATTTAAATGTATTAACTCTAGAACAAATATATAATAATTTCTTTACAGATGGCATAAACATACTTATTTATTTTAAACCGATATAAAGCATATAACCAAGTGTATTTATCCCTAAATTTGTCACATTTATGCCTTGATTTTAATGTATGTGCGTGGCGCGACGTAATGTGTTATGACCAGTTTACTTTCTCAGTTATGTCGATACCGATAAAGAGCGCCTATGAGGAGCCTCAAAAAAGTTAAATTTAGGTAATAGGAAGTGACTTAAAGAAAAAGTTTTATTATTTAACACTAAATTACTTGAGATGGCGTGCAGCAATGTGTATTAACAAGTGGTTTTTCCTCTATGATGTGTTTTTAAGGTAGCTTTCCTATTGCTATGTCGCATGTTCTAAACGTTTATGTTTGTATAAACCATATGAATTAGCGTAACTTCGAGGGCATTTTTCACATTTATGCCTCGAATTTGATGTGTGCGAATGGCGTGCATACATGTGTTTCACCAAGTTACATTTCTGATTCGATTTATATCCGCAAAGGTCGCATACAAATTCTAGTTTGATGATCGGATGTTCCGCACGTTTATCTTGGTTTAATTCATGTAAATTAACATGACTTCGAGAGCATTTGTCGCAATTTTGCCCTGATTTTGATACCTGTGAGTGTTGCGAGGCAATATGTGTTAATAAGAGACCTCTCCTATTCGATTTATATTCGCAAAATTCACAATTAAATTGGGATTTGACTGATGCGTGTTCTAAACGTTTATGTTGATTCAAGCCAACCATGAAACGATAACTGCGAGAACATTTGTCGCAATTATATCTCGTTCTCAATGTCTGTAAGTATGTTTTAGTATGTACAAGGTCAACGTGGAGATTTAAATAGGTGTTCTGTTTGAATACTTTATCGCAGAGTTCACATTTGAACAATAATATGCACGAGATTGCATTCGATTTTTTTGTGTATAGTTAAACTTTCTTCCTGGTTGTAGCATCGCTCGCAATGTTCGCATTTGTATTTATTTTCCTGTTTTAATTCCTGAATCATAGGATCATAATGATTCTGTCCTGTAATTGTTTCTGGAACTGAAAAATAAACAAAATGTAATAATGCAGTTGCTTTTTCAAAGACTTATTCAAGACATTTCATTTGCAATAACCATACCTTCGATGATTTCTTCCTTAATTTCCAAAGTTTCATCTATGTCGTATTCAATTAAAGTCTTAGCATAAGAATTATTTCCAGAAGAAATGTCCGTAAGAGAAGATGGTTCACCAATTTTTTTACTCGTACCATTCCTCGAGCCACTCTTGGAATTCTGTTGATCTGTATAAAATTATAAGGAGAAAGATAAATTATTATAATTTTCGATGATTTCAATCCTTGTTATGTGCTAAACCTTTACACAATTAATAACATCCCAAAGGAGACTATATATAAATTTGAAATAATTTACATTATACGTTTTGAGTGATAATTAATTCTATTTTCGATTTTTAATTAAAAAGGAAAGAAATTTACTTCAGACATAGATGTTTCATATAAACTTATATTTCTAGAATTATATTTCAGTAACAAATGGGTCCTGCACTATAATTTTCAAAGATTCAAAAATAAAATACTAATTACATAGCATAAATGTTAAGATATTAATTGCGGAACAAATATATAATAATTTTTCTTACGAATTTCACAAACATTACATAACATAAATTATGGGAAAAAGCCCATTCCTTTTCAGACTAATTTTTCAGCAAATTTAAACTACCAATAACATCAAATTCCGTATTTAAGAAAAGTAATTTACATCGGTATCGAAGGAGGGCAAATTTATTCTTTCGTAATCTTCAACAAAATTCATGTAATGCAAAAATGAATTTTTTTCAAATGATATTAGAAATTTCCTCAGTTTTAATGTTGCGCGTAGGTTATCGGTTTTTTAGATGGCGTACAGTAATGTGCCTTGACACTTGTTCTTTCTTATTCGTTATATAACCACAATAATCGCAAATAAATTGTGGTTTGACTGCTGAATGTTCTAAACGTTTATGACGACTTAATGCACTTAGCCAAGTGTAACTTCGCGAACATCTTTTGCAACTATGCCTCTTTTTCGGAATCATCCGTGAGTGCGTTTTAATGTGCTTTTTCAAAGTATATTTGCTAATCAATTTTAAACCACACAAATCACATAAAAATTGTGGTTTAATGGTCGCATGTTCCACACTTTTATGTCTGTTTAAACCACATAAATTAACATAACTTCGAGAGCATTTGTCGCAATTATACCTTGATTTCGAT
>JAWWLR010000034.1:53185622-53207436 GCA_035041075.1 Acraspis erinacei
CGTAACACCTGATATAACTCGTACAGTTTGTGGTGCCAAATTTTTTATCGGTGGCACATTTGAGCGCGTTTGGGGCGCAATTCAGTGGGCTATAGAAAACCCGAAAATTAAGAGTGGGGGGGGCTGGTGTAACGGACCTGTTCTGTAGCAACCCTGCTATAAAGAATAGAGATAAAAAGTTTTTTTCCTTCAAAATTTCATGGAATGATAAAAAACATAACTTCTATACATTCAACCTAAAATTTACATAATACCAATTTCTTTAATTTTTAAAGATTACTATTTTGCCTGAAAACCAATTTTAATTTTCAACTTATTAAGGCAATTAAAATATCGCTAGAATCGCCAAAAAACTTCGATTTCGAATATAATATTTCTAAATTACTAATTGCAAAACAAATAAATTCAAATTATGTAAATTGAAGTGGTTTTTCTTGGAACTCTTTTAACATAAAAATAGTTTAAATATTACTCGAATTAATTAGAAGATTTGGGATAAGCTTCGAAATGAATAAGTATTTGTATTGCAAACAGTTAGCACGTGTATGAACTACGACCTTCAAGAAGAGCGCAAGCGGCTATACACTGATATATATATATATATATATATATATATATATGCGCGCGCATGCCGCTATACATGGCTAATACTGTCAAAATCATAGTGCGAGTGTGAAAGCTAAGGATAGAGTGAAAGCGAACAAGAGAGGCGAAATAGAGGGGGGAGGACGAGAGAGAGAGAAAGAGTGAGGTTAGGTGTTGAGAACGAGAGAGGGGGTGGCGAGAAGTGGAGGAAGCGAAGGAGAGATAGTGGAGAGGAAGCGTTACCCTGGAAGCGTTACCCTGGAAGCGTTACCGTTATCGTTATTCAGTTTTACGAATTCACACCGTCAAACAAGAAATTACCACTTCAAAAATGTTGATGTTTGGTATTGTATTCCTGATAAGGTACAGAGGACCCGCTTGTTGTTAAGGGTCGGCGGAAGCTGTCTGGCGATCCCTCAGCTGCGTGAGGAGAAGTTGGGTAGTAGTGGCGGAGCAAGCAGGTTGATGACGATCAAATGAGTACTGCCCATTTCATGAGTATTATTTGAAGATGCGAATGAATTGTCTTTTTTGTTGCTGTATTAGTATAACAATCCTAATTAGTCAAAACAAATAACATGAAGGAACAGCAGAGCTCTTAGAGATAATTTGACTGGTATGAGATGATTCAAACAATTTATGAACTTAGATTTGCATGGGGATTTACAAATAAATAATTTTTTATTGAAAAATTCATATAATTTGAGAGAAATCTTTTTTTTATTCAAATAATTCTAAACTAAACATGGTGTACAGATTTGTTGTGAGTTTCCAAGTGATGCTTGTGCTTCAATTTTTTCCCACAAATTTTACATTGAAATTTGGGTATTGTTCCACATTCCAAACGCAAATGTCTATTTAATGAGGTTTTCAACTGATAATGTCGTCCACATTTGTAACAGGCCCACAATTTTACAGCAACTGAAAAAGAATATAGCGAGTTAATTAAACATTAATCTTCAGTAATTTTTGACATATCTATTTATTGTAAAAGATAAACATTGAACAAAACTAATTTATGAAAGATAGAAACTAGGGTGATTTTTTTATAAAGCAAAAAAAACTGATTTTCTAACGACAATACTCACACTAGTCCAAGTTGTACCTTTTTAGGCCAGAAATGTTTGCAAACAAAAATTCAAAGTCGGATATAAGTTAGAATGCCTCTATTTGAGTTTGGCCTTTTAATTGATTTTTTATTTCATCAATGTCTTGAAAATTCATGTATTAAAGTTTTATGAATGTAAAATTATCCCCTTTTTCATTACCATCGTTGAATCTAATTTGTAATTTATTTAAAAAGTATAGTAGAATGTGCATAACTTATAAAAATATTTACACTCATTCTTAAGGAATTTTTTTTTATCTTACCTGTTTCTCTGTAAGGGGAGCCGAAACTATCTAATTTTTGATTAATCAAGTCCCGACAATGAGTAATAGTTGCATTTTCTTATAAGGATAAATCTAGAATTATATTCTTCTAGCAAGCGACCACAACCTGGAAATTTTTACATTCTTTTTCTATTGGTATACAAATTATGGATTGTTTTTTCATACAAAGATTGTGACGGAAAATCTACTTATTATAAATAATAACTTTAAAAAACTTTTGAAATGGTTTATTCAGTTGCTTAAAAATCTCTAAAATCCCGAAATTTAAACATTAGAAGCAGAAACAAAAAATTTGCAGATTACAATACAAATAATATGAAGATTCTTCGGGGCGACCGAAAAATTTCGAAAAAGAAACTTCCCGAGAAAGAAATTTTTGCCAACATGAAATTCCCGAAATTATAAAATTGTAGGAATATAAAAATCCCTGGTGGAACAATTCCATAGAATAATGAAATTCTAGAACAGTTTTTAATATTAACCAATTTCAAAGTTCCCGAATAATAAAATTTACGATAGTTTATGTTTATACTATCACCAAATCCGAGACTGTGAGCTTCCCGAAACTAGAAAATTCTCGAATTATAATCTTTTAGAATTTGTTACTGTTCAGGAATTTTCTAATACGGGATTTTTATATTTCGAAAATTATTTAATTTCGGGAATTTTCTATTTTTAATATTTTGTTTTTCGAAAATTTTACTGTCGGGATTTTTTTTGACGGAATTTTACACTCGCCTCGATTCTTCACTTCGAGCTACTGGAAATTGAGTTAAAAAGAAAACTTAATTTCGCGATTTGAGAAACTGTTTTTTTACAAATTTAAAAAAAATCAGAACTTGGTAAAAAAATCACCATAAATTTTGCAATTGTTGAAAAGACTTTCAGAATTGAAAAAATTACAAATTTCATGTCGTGGTGGCTTGCTGCAATATTATAAAAAATGGTAGACTCATCCTGATTAAAAAAATCAAATTTTCGAAAGTTTCCATAGTCATACAATAAATAAATTTAAGAAAGTTACACTTATTATAGAAAAATGTGTTATCGATAATAATGGTAATGTAAAAGGGTAACAGGGGACCTCTAAATCATATCCTACAAATTTGTTTTTAATTTGTAGACTAAGAAGGTACAACTTTTAGTTTCCGTATTAATTTGTAAAGATCAGTTTTTTAAATCACCCTAATAGCCACTTACCTATACAGTGTTAAACACATCTGGAAAGAATATTTCATAAACATTTACAAGAATATTTAATTGATATTACAATGGCTAGATTCTAGAAATTTTGAAGAGAAAAGAGGCTTCTTGAATATATATCTTTTATGTTTTATTATAAAATACAACATTTTACAATAAAATTTTTTGCATTATCTTATATAGTCTTTTCAACTTTATTTTAAATCAATTTGGTGCTTGCATTTCATGTGGGATCGTAATCGATGCTTGTAATTGAACTTTCTTTGGCATATATAACAAGTAAAAGCTGGTTCTTTTCCACATTCGAAACGAGTATGATTTTGCAACGATCCTCGCCACAGATAATTTTTTCCACACTGCCAACAACTCCAGGTTTTTTGTGAATTATCTGAAAAAATAAATTATATTAATGAGAAGAATCATAATTAAAATAATTCATAAAATCAGCAAACAACAAAAATATTACAAACAAACATCAACTTAATGAAAAACACTTGATCTTAAACATCAAACTTTTATTTTATATTTTAGTTACTACTATACAATAATGGCCTATTCTACAGTGAAAGTAGAAATATACTCAATTGCGACAAATACTTACACATGAAAATTATAATGATCAAAATTTTAAAGTATACTCGCAAACAAAATTTCCGTAGTATTTAAAATAGCACTGAGATCATTTTCATTAGAAAATTATATTCAGAAAACTATAAATAATTTTTATTATAATATTATTTTTTGTTTGAAAGTACAATACTATTCGCTTAAAGAATCAGTGATGCCTGCAGTAAATGTCTTCGACCAGTGTACTACATTAATGTGCTTGTTGAGATCATTCTTTTGCCAGAATTTTTTATGGCACAGGTTACACATAAACTTTTTTTCTTTTCCACAATGTGCTGCATGGTTCCACATTGTCTTCTTATTAAAAAACAGTTTCCCACAAACCCGACATGGAAAAGATGGCACCCTGATCATGGCTGTAAAAAATGGAATATATAACTCATACATACGATATTAAAAGAAGAATTTCTGAAAATACATATAAAAAAATATGCAAAGCTTATCTAAGCATGTTAAGATTTTTACTTTACTTATATGCAAAGTTAAAAAGTAAGAGAGAAAATTAAAAAAAATAGATATTACAATTGAAAACGCCGGCTAATACAGAAAATATTTCACGATTTTTGATAAATTAAACAATTTTTATTTGTTTGAAACACATTTTTTTACAAAATATTATCAATAACTGATATTTTTGTTAATTTTGTGACTTCATTATTCATTATAAAAGGTCATGAATTTGTTTCAGCTCTATGGTAATTATTTAAAAAATGTATAATGGTTGAAATTAGTCCTGCTACCAGAAAAAGTTTCAAAATCATAGTTTTTGAAAAATATATCAGGTTCTACTAGTTTCTGCTATTTTTTCCTTTTATTAGCTTACAGACGATTATGGTGCATTTTTTAATGTAGAGAATGTATTGATAATTAATAATTAAAAAATTTAAAAAAAGTTAATTTTGACCAAATTATGATTGTTCTCAATTGAAAAAGTAGTGTTTTTAAATCACTCCATGAAACTTTTATTTCACGATTTTTTGCTGATGTTTTAACTGAATTTTCATTAGCTTGAAATGGAAATTTGACATATTATAGCCATTATCTAAGAAATTCTCTGTTGTCAATTATTAAATTACAAGATTTTACCGATTTTAGAAGAACTAAAAAATGAATTTAACAAAAATCTTCTAAATACAAGTTTCATTCAGGAATTTAAGGAAAATTTAATTTTTTTCGAATTTCAAAAACGTAACTTAATCGAAAATAATTTTGGTTAATTTTTCGTTTTCATTATTAATTAACACCACGATCTCTAAATAAAAAAATCACTATACTTTTTAAGGTCGGTGGCTTGCTGTAAAATTGACCAATAGATAAAAGTAAAAAATTTCAGACTCATCCTGACTAGAAAAGGTAAGTTTTTCCATAGTCGGGATTTTATTGGCCAAATTTCCATAGTTTCGGTCCGACCTAATTCGCAGCAAATTAACCAAATTAAAAATTAGGAGAAACTAATGGAACTATTTGAAAAATTTCAAAAATGATTTGTTTCCAGCTATATTCTCTTAGAAGTTTCATTTAAAGAATTATAAATTGTTTGAACAATTTCTTAATATTCAAAACAAATGCGTTAACTGTTGACATACGGGATCATTGAAAGGGTAGAGAAAACACTAGTATTTTGCAAAACAAAGTGGTCTGATTAACCAGAATTGTTTAAAAAATCAAAAATTACTTATAAAAACACATACAATCATGTACTGCATATTTTTTGGTAACTTTCAGAATCCAGAATGACATAATTTTGCTGGTCTTAAAAATGTCGAATGTGGAAAAACGCCGAAAAAAAATTAACGAACCAGAAATTTCCGGAGAAATGAAAATTCCCAAAAGTACAACAAATCTACTGATAAGGTTTATTTCCAAAATTTTAACGCTCAAATTTTTAAATTCCCGAAAATATTAAATTGCCGAAATTGCAAATTCCCACAAGTAAAAATATATTCAATATTTTTTTCCGGATAAAATAATCCTTTACTATATTTGGGGTATTTGTCTGAAGTGTGTATTATTAAATGCTCTTTTTCGGTAGATTTATTTTCTTCCAGGAATTATTATTTTGCAGAATCTTTCGATAATAATTTTGTCGAGACTTTGAAAATTTGGTAAAATTATGTCATCCCTAGAAAATAAGGATGATTTTAGGGCGAGATCAAAGTTTAGGAGAATAATGCAAAAATATAGGGTAATAGGTCAAAGTTGAGGCATCGGATGGAAAAAGAAAAAATTAGATCAAAGCTGAGCAGTGAAAGGTCAGGGGTCAAATTTAAAAAAAATAGAGCGTTAAAGGTGAAAGGTGGAGAAAGAAGCAAGAACCAAAAAGAAAACAAAAGTTAGATTAAGTGTAAGTTTAGAAGAGGGGAAACACTGTTAGTGTTATAAGTTGAAAGGAAGATTAAGGCGTAATAAAACATGTTTTAATAGTACATTAAGTAGACAGGTCATGAAGTTTTGGTTGAGAACTAAATAAAATTCTTTCATAAATACAATAGTGAAAAAGAATTTACTGAATTTGTACGAATATAATGAAACCTATTATTTTTTTAAATTTTATTTTCACACATCAAAATTATATTTGACAAAAACTAAAACTATGCTTGTACATAATTAATAAGATTCATTCGACTTCAAAATATCACTTTAAATTTTTTAAATGAAAATTACGGTTAGAAGTAATATGGTAAAATGTATGGTTTTTTTCTTTGTGATTATTTATTGGAAGTAGTGTTCGCTGAAGTAATCAGTAACCCCTGTCGAAAATGTCTTCGACCAGTGTACTATTTTAATGTGTTTGTTGAGATAATTTTTTTGCCAAAATTTTTTGTGGCAGAGGCCACAAATAAACTTTTTCTCTTTTCCACAATGAGCTGCGTGATTCCGCATTGTCTTCTTATTGAAAAAAAGCTTTCCGCAAACCCGACATGGAAATGATGGTTCTCTGGCAATGCCTGTAAAAAAATATAATTTACACAATATACATATATGTTATCAAAAGAGATTTTCTGAAAAAATATACAAGAAAATGATGCAATACTAATCTAAAATGTAAACACTTTTAACTACTACAATGCAACATTAAAAAATAACAGAGGATGTTTAAGAAATAGAGATTTATATTGAATAAGGCGTTTAATGCAGGAAATAGAACACTAAGTCATACGTCACATTTTTCTACGAGTTACGGAACTTGGGCGTAATTAGCAGAAATCAAATTAATTAAATAGAGAACGAAAAGAGAGAAAAGTGAAAAAAAATTAATCAATAAAAATAAAAACAGAAAGGATCTTATACTCTTGTAATGCACCTCTGAGCACATATTTGATTAATTTCGTTTATGATTTCATACTGTACTCAAATTTTATAACATAAATTTACATCTCTTTGTCGAATTGACAAAAAACGATTCATTGTATGCGTTTTCAAATAAATGTAATAATCATGCCCAGAACAAAGGTCGCCAGTTTTATTATTGGTCATATGAAGAATTTTTTCTTTTTAATTTGTTGTAAGAAAAATTTTTCTTTAAAAAAAACAATCCTCAACAACGGAAGATTTTTCCCAATCTCCAATTTGGTTTTTTGTGACATCACCAGTGAAGCCTTCCACATTTGGGACAGCGTACATCATAATTTTGATATTCTGAAAATGTAAAAAGGAACATTAATTTATTATAAACATAAAATGTAGAATTCCCTTTTTTCGAACTTAATGGAAAAAAGGCAGACACATTCAACATAAATGTTATGCCAATAAAATTAAATGCTAATATTTTATTTCATTTAACGAGATTTACTAGATATTGACGAATACATTTTTATAACCCCAGTTATTCAGCAATCTAGATAATACTAGAAACCACTAGAAGACAAATACAGCATTGGACAATGGACATTTAAAAAGAATGAAGCATAAGAAAAAATACGCAAGGATAAACAAATGATATAATTTTATTTATAAATAAAGAAATAAGGAGAACATACACTTTTTATATTGAGGCTCATTGAACTAAATACAAAGCGAATTTAACTAAATTTAGAAATTTCATGGATAGAATAACCGGTTAATAAAATATATAAGTACGCTTTTTATTGCCATATTTGTAATAATATGGCAACATAACTGAACGACGATTAAACCAATATTTAATGCTGATCCAAGAAATTTCTTATTTCGTTTAAGCTGCATCGATGTTTGTTCATGAGATGATCTTTCAGATGATGTTTGTGTCGGAATTTTCTTTGGCAGAGGACACATAAAAATTTCGGTTCCACTCCACATTCGAGTCGCAAATGAACATTGTAAGTACCTTTCCACTTATATGATTTGCCACATCGGCCACAGACGTAACGATCTGAAAATATAAAAATAAGTTAGAAACGAGTTAAGTCATTAACGTCTTTTTAATTTTTTAATTAGCCCATTGAAAAATTAGCTACATTCAATTGATTTAATTCAAAAATTTCAGAAATTATCGATTTTATCTATCCTTAACAAATTGCACAATCCATCAAGTGGTATGAAATAATTAAGCTAACGATGATTAATTAATTCCGCCACAAGGTTGGGAACAAGAAGCAGACAAAATATTCACAAAACAATGAAAAATCGATGGAAATTCATACAGTAGACACTCACAAAGCTCCCGGTGCTCGGGACTGATGCCCTCACTAAGCGCCCGCCGTTGGCGGATTGTTTGAATATCTTCTGCGCATGCGCATCTAATGCCACGCTCAAGGCGCATACCGAATTTAGAGGTAATGGAAGGGAGAGAAACTTGGTGAGAAAAGGCGCTTTCTGAAAAAGGAGCTTTGTGAGAGTTTATTGTATAATACAATTTTTTTTTAAACCTCGTTTATTGACTTCAAATTTCAATTTTTATCAAATATACAATCACTGTATTTACATTGTAATTATATATTTTTTAATATACTTCAAATTTGTTAGTCTAAATTTGGTTATTCGCTTGCAATAAAAAAAATATAAAAATAAAATTAATCTATGTCCACTGGTGACTAGAAAGTATTACATCTAAATAATACTTGAGATCCAAAATTTTCTCTTTGGTCCAAAAACAGTTTCTCTTTGGTAGGAACGAGAAATGCATTCCTTTAACTGAAACGTATTTTGTTATTCGGCATTAAAAACATCTAAATGAAAACTTATGTAAAAATACAATCTAACAGTCTGTCCATTTGAAAAATCTATGGATTTTCCCAATATATCTTCAGAGATGTCTTCTTTCTTCAGTTGTTGTCTTCATTTGAAAAGCAATAGTGTTCTTGTGAAATAAAGTTTATTGGGGTAAATACAAACTTAAAATTTGTTAGATAAACATTAATTCCTTATCATAAAATGACGTTACAAATCATAACAATATTGTCAATAATTTAAAAGAAAATTACAATTTAATAATTTTAAATAATTCTTTTCCTTGAAAAGAATACAACCATTCCATCCTAGAAGACGTTAATTATAATAAAAAATAGGCACGAAGGCACGAGTGGTATCAAAAAATATGTATATTATATTTTTAAATTCGAGGGACTATAAAAACTAGAAACAGATAAAAAATATCTGATAAAAATAAAGAATATCTAGGTAAACGTTGTTCTCAGGAATCATCAGTGTTGGTTCTTCATTGGAAGTCCTCCATTAGTATAATTCAACCTTAACATTATATAAACTATAATTATATATGGGCGTTTTTACAGAAGAATGATTTTTCAAAAAAGTTGAAAAAATAGTTTTGTAAATTAACGTTCATGACATTTTTAATAAATTCCCAATTTTTTATTTAAATTATTGCCTCCAATTAACTGAGGGCTCTGATGGAAGAACCGTATAAATAACTTCCTGGCGCTCGGAGTAGAGAAGCCCCTAACCGCTTGAATTTAAGCGATATTCCAATCTCGCCACCGGAAAGGTATAGCCGGTTTTTCAATCCGGGCCTTCAATTGTAGCTGCCTGCACCTTTTTAATTTTTTTTCTAGCAATAAAATGAAGAAATATTCTTAAATTTTCAAAAAATGCATTACTTTTAGCTTCTTCGAACTTTTGATTTCTGTGAGGATTTTTCTGATGTTGGCAATCGCTCTTCTTGTCTTCAGTGATAAAAAATATTACTTTCTCCGGAAACGCCCATATAAAAAGTATATTAATTTTATAAAGACTATATGAATTTTATAAAAACTATACAGTATTATTTATGTTATAAGTTGTTCTTCTGTTGATGTAGGGTAGCAACATGACGCTTGAAACTGCTTCTTTGCTTGAATCTCTTTCCACAAAAACAAACATGTTGTGGCAACTTTTGACATTCTTCTCTGATGTGTCGACTTAATGATACTTTCCAAGCGTAGCCTTTTCCACAAATTGTGCAGATGTAAGGATGTTCAGCTGGTTGTAAAATATGTTGATTTACATGCATCGTAGGTTTGATTCCAATTTCAATTATTTTCCTCGAGTCTGAAATCAAATTTTGACTGGTTAAAGTCTCTTTTCCATTTGATTCTCGTTATAAAAATAAACAGACCGAGAACGTCAGCACTGGGCTCCTTTAAAATTTTATATTTATATTTTCAAAAGGACTCCAGGATTTTAAAACTGAGAATAAATATTATACAAAAGAAAGAAAGTCTGAAATGCTTGGTGTTCGAATATGTTTAAAGTTAGTAATTAATAATTAATTTAATTATTGTTATTATGTTAATTTGTGAACTAATTACGTTAGATAACAGTTGTGAATTTTAATATCATTTAATGAAATTGAATGTGGTACAAAGTTAAAAACATTCAAATTATAAATTATTTAATCCTTCACCATGCACCGTCAATAAAAAAATACGAAGATTCAAACATAGTCCTTTTGGGAAAATTAAGAAATGTCTGTATGTACAATTTTCTCTGTGGTGCGAATTTCTTGATTAGGGCGTATTCTTCAGTGTTGTGATCTTCAGTAAAAGACGCGATGATTTCGAGCTCAGGAGAAACAGTTGAGGGTCAGGACCAAGGAACCGGTTATAACTTTCTGGCGCTCAGTCTGAAGAGACCCCTGACCCCCACCACTCTAGAGTCTAGGCGCCAGAATGTTATAACCGGTTATTTGAGCTTGGCCCGAAGTTGCTGAAAATAATTTAAATTATTTTAAAACTTTCCAAAAATTATTATTCTTCAATGAGACGATAAGTTTCTTCAGTTGGAGATAAGATTTCCTGCTGAAAAACACAGATTCTGAAAAATAAATTAAATTAAAAGCTAGTTACAAATTAAAATACAGAATTTGAGACACATTATGAAAATTTTTTATTTAATCTAAAATTATAGTAATTAAATTACAAATTCACTTTAATTATACACACTCTTTTATAATATATGCGTTCACAAAAATAATATTAGAATTTTCTTACTCCTATTGAGAGCCTCGAGTTCTTAGTCTATCGTAATTTAGGAAAATCAAATCTGGGTCGTAGGATCAACAAAATGTTAAATTTAATCAAAAATGGGATTTCCTTTAAGGGTTATTGCAACCAATATTAATTTGACTGCATTTTTTCCTGGTTTTATACATCATCATTTTTTTAATTTTGCAAAAATTAATATTGGACTTGATTGGGTGGTGAGTATGGAAAACTTGAATGTGTCGATACAGGCGTAACTTGGTGTATGGATGCCATATGTTTAATTAAATGATGCTTGTGCATGAAACGATTTCCACAAATTTCACAAAAAAAATTTGGAGGCTTTCCACATTCGATTCGCTGGTGTTTCAAGAGAGATTCTTTCCATTTGTAGCCCTTTCCACAGTTCTCACAAGAGAAAAGTCTTCTTCCTTCTGATTTGTTAACCAAACGGTTTAGTGTAACTTTATGCTGCTGATGTGAATGCTGTCGATGCATTTTGAAACCTGAGAATAAATAAAATAAGAAAAAAATTGTTATTGTCACCAATTTCATTAGTCATGTATTGTTGACGGTTTAACAAAAACATTTCTACAATTTTGAGTAAATAAAAAGGATGCACTTTTGACAAGATGGACTGAAACAACAAAAATAAGAACATTCTATTAAAATTTTCTATTTAGAATAGTGAACATTTAGACCAACCTACAGTTAAACAGAAAAAATGAAAACAGTAGTGAATGAAGTTATGGAAGATATTTAGATGATTGGTGAATATTTATGAGAGTACAGAAAGAATTTTAGAGATATTTAAAAAAGTTGTAAACACTCGTGTTGCAGACCAAAACGTTTATTCAAACATACAAACTAATTAATTATTTCAGATTTGGGGAAATCATTTCTATATTCTATATACTATTATCTTATTGAGAAGATAATAAGCTTCTTAATGAATAATGAAATACATATTTTTCTTTTTTTACTTGTTAAAGTAAACAGAGAATATCCTGGATAATATTTGAGATCTATCTTCCTTTTTAGAAAAACTTATATCTATATTTATACTTGGAAGCATTTAACACTCATTTAACACCAATGTTAATCTTTTAAAATTTTAATACTTTTAACACTGAAAGTTTTTAGGTTTTTTGAAAGCTTCAAGCGTTGACGCGTTAATCGTTAAAGCGTTCAAATTATACGAATTAAGAAATCGAGCCATCCTTGTCTAGATATTTACAAAAACCTGTCATTAAATAAAAAGGAACTACTAAATTCAATAAAGAAGAATTCAGGCTGGATTTAATTGAATTAAATTTAAATTTGGTGAAATTCTCTTCAAGCCAGTTAAATTTATTTGAATTGGGAAGAATTCGTTTAAATTTAGTTCATATCTCTGAAATTGATTTCAATTCATTTGAATACTATTCAAGTGAAATTTCTTTCAATTGATTAGAACGCACTAGATTTAATTATCTTCGATTGATTTCAACTGAACTCCGCAATATTCCATACAATTCTTTAAATTTCATTAAATTCTTTTGAATTCTTTAAAATTCAATTCATTTTCGTAGAATTTAATTAACTTTTATAAAATTTAATTCAATTCTGCAGAATTCACTTGAATTGCGTAAAATTCATTTTAATTTCACAGATTAATCATTTGAATCCTGTATAATCCATGAGAATTCCGTGGAGCCTATTGTAATTCTGCGAAATACAATTTAATCCGGTTGAACTCAATAAAATTTCATATGAGTCGATAAAGTTTCATAGAATCCACTAGAATATTTTGGAATTTCGATAATTCAATTCCCGAGAATCCAATTTAGTTAGGTATAATTTATTTAGATTTCGCTTATCTCACTTGCATTTATTTGAATTACATAGAATTCAATTCAGTGGAATGCAATTTAATTCCAGAGAATTAATTTCAATTTCGTAGGATCTAATTAAAATGTTTAGAATACAATTTAATTCTGTAGAATCGATATCAATTCAATAGAATCCAATTCAATTCAGTAAAAGCTGATTTAATTTCGTAGATTCCGATTTAATTCCATAGAATCCAACTCAATTCCGTGGAATCCAATTCAACTGCATTAATTTGATTTCCGTAAAATACATTTCAATTCCATTGAACTCACTTGAATTCCAAATAACTCAATACAGTTACACATAATCCAGTAGAATCGATTCGAATTGCGAGAATTCAATTCAATTCCGTTGAATCCATTTCAATTCCATAGAATCAATTTGAATTCTATGGAAATTATTATACTTGAATTCTATGGAATTCAACTAAACAGCATCCAATTAAATTCCGCAGTATCCGATTCAATTTAGTAGAAATCAATTTTATTACATATAATACAATTTAACTACATTGATTTGAATTCCAGAAAATATATTCGAATTCTATTAAACCCAAAAAAATTTTATATAAGGCAATGCAGTAAAAATAGAATCCACTACAATCGAATAGAATTCCGACAATTCGATTCAATTTCATAGAATCCAATTTTATTTTATTTTATTTATTTAAATTCTATAGAATATAATTCTTTAGAATCCAATCAATTCAATTTAGTAGAATCCAATTTAATTATGTAGAATTTATTTATTAAAATGAGAGCCCTTGAATTTATTGAATTCTATAGAATTCAATTCCGTAGACTCTAATGAAATTCGGTGGAACCCAATTTAATTTCGTATAATCCAATTCAATTCAGAAGCAGCCAATTTAATTCTGTTACTTTTATTTAGATTCCACTTAATTTACTGGCATTTATTTGAATTTTATAGAAATCGAATCGATTGAATCCAATCGAATACCGTCGAGTCCATTCGAATTCCGTATAACTTATTTAAATGCAGCCTAATTTACTTGAATTTATTTGAATTCTACAGACTTCAATTTCGCAGAAAAAATTCAACTCGGTAGAACCCAATTTCAGTATGTAGAATTGATTTAAAGTCCGCTGAATTTACTTGAATTTAATTGCATTCTATCGAACTCAATTGTGGAGAATCCAATCTAATTCTGTAGAATCCAATTTCATTCCGTAGAATTCAATTTAATTCTATAGAATCGACTAGAATTCGCGGAGTCCACAAAAAATCCGCAAAATTCACTTTAAATGCGTAGAATTTAATTAAATTTCGTAGAATCTACTGGATAATGTTCTAAAAAAGCAATCTTCTCGTAGAATTTGTTAGCCCAGTTCATAAGTAGCAGGTAGGAGAAATCTTGATATGTTCCAACCAAATTTTCAACTTGTTTGTCTTAAAATAGCAATTTCGGCAACGATAAGCTGCACCACATTCAGATTTCATATGAGATTGTAAAGAAAATGTATATTTGAAGCGACGAAGGCAGCGGCAGACGAGACGACCTGCAAAAATACAAATTCATTAATTTACGTTCGTGTGAGATAATTTCTGAAATCACAGAAGCTTCAACCAAAATCCAAAAGCACATCATAGAAATATTAAAAAAGTGAGGAACAAGTATAAATTTTATTATACACGTATAAAATCACTCAACATAAATCAAAATACAAAAATCCTAAGCAATAAAATCCGTTAGTAAGGTTTTAATTTTTTTTAACATTTTATATTGGCGATATGTTTTTACCTATTGTTCTACAATAAGTATATACATTTTGTACACTGTTAATATTTTTATTTACAAATATTGAAGTAGCAAAGAATCTCATATAATTCTTTTCATTTCTTTCTCCAAATGCATTCCTTTTTTGGCAACATTTTTCTAGTTTCTTTCCAAATTCCAAATTCTCCTGATTATCTCAGCTACATTTTTTTCTCGATGAGATTTCCGATTAACTCGAACACCTGCGGAAAATATTAACAATTAGTATGAGGAAATTCTAAAAACAATGTGAGTAGAATATTCATAAAACTTTAAGTTACAAATTCTTTTTTTTTTATACAAACGCACAAGAGTTAAAAAAAAAAAGAAAATTTAGAATTTCTCCAAGAAAATATCTGTGTATAAATAAATATTTTATTTAATTAAGGACACGTTTAAGAAACCCATGATCGAATATACTTGAATACTGAAATAATTTTGCGCAAAAGTAGATTTTACAAGAAAAATAAACGAAATGTTAATCAATTCTAAAAACAAGATTGAAAAAAAACTGTCAAATAACTGAATAAAAGTCATTAAATTAAAATAACTTTAAAATTTTTAAAGAATGTTATCCTGATGGACAACCAAATAAAAAAATAGTACAAAAATTCCTTTCTAGACTTTATTTTGCTCTAAATAGAATACAAAGCCGGTTTACAATCTCATTATAGAAAATAGAAGACATGTACCTAGCCTTTCCAAATGTAAACTGTATATCAAGTACGCCGTTTAAACAAATCTGTTGGAATGAAAATGAAATGGTCATTCTGAATAACAGAATTGTGTATTTTATCAAAATGATACGGTGTTTCATTTAAAGAACAAACGAAAGAAGCAAAATGATCTAGAAAGATAATCGTTATTTTTATAGCGTAATTAATAGTACTAATTCTCCATATAATATTAATACAAAAGACACAAATAATTGCCCGCTGGTCAATACATGAAGAAAAAAATAATAATATTACAAGCTTTTTTCGTATACGAGGCGCTGAGTGGATGTTGATGGTAATAGATAGTGATGCTCTGTACAGAAAAGTGATGAATGGACTTGTACTATATATGTATCATACTTATAGTTTGGGACAAGTTTGATAAATATTATCATAGACTCGAACTCCTTATATTTACGTGAATTATATTCATAAATAAAGAATAAAATGAAATAATATCAGCGGTTACAAAAAAAAAGCGTCAACTTTTATTTTGGGAAAACACCTCTTTTCTATTGTTAAAAACAGAAAAAATGGTAGTTCTCAAAATTGAGTTTGCTCACTTTTTATACGAGGCCTGCTCAGCGAGGAGAAATGTCCTCAAAGGCCACATAATGAATTTCCACTACCACTTCTCACTGCTCAAATGGGAGGTGTAACGTGCAAGTAGAAAAATCAAAACTCCGATTTGAGTCGTTTCAATGAAAGTTCACAGAATTTCTCCTCGCGGGACAGGCCTGTTTCAGACGAACAGATAAGAATAATAAGATCAAAAAAATAAAAATGACAAAATCTATCAAAATCACTTACAAATATAAAATTGGCAGTATTTTCATTTGTGATTGTATCAATTCTTTTGGACGTTAAACACTCATTTTCAAAAGACTATTTTGCTGAGAAGGTATTTTAAGGCAGAAGTACGGTGGAATACTTTCTCTCAAGGAAGTTTCCATACAACAAACAAACGCTTAAATTCATTCGAGATAAAAAAAATTAAAAATTGCACCATTTCGTTTTTTCACATTCATTCAAAGATGTTTTTCATCACTCCCTCAAACAGAATTTTAGAGGGTGTTCCGTACTTCTAGATTCGGGAGATTTTAATATAATACTATAAAAAAATCATTCGCAGTTGGACAAACCCAGCGCCTCCTTTTTAGCCTAAAATCTAAACAGTATCAGAAGGCACTTAACAGAAGGCTCTCACATTTTAAAAATCTAGTCGCTATCATTATCTTTTACTTTTTTTCGTGGAAACTGGAAATGTTTTTCGCCTAAAGTGCTATTGTCTTACAAATATGATAATACAATCAAAAGAAAATTTAAAACTGAGATTAACGAATAACATAACTCCGTCTCGTCAAAAATAGGCTTAAAAATATGTTTAACATTAAACAAAATTTTCCTTCGCTCGAAATCGTCTAACATACAATGTTTTTTTGTAAATATAAAAAAATTATAGAACTTCGCTTTGTTTTATCGTTATTTTAAATTTTCGGACACAATAAGTCAATAAATATCAAATAAATTTCCAATAGCTAAAAAATACAGTTTCCTTAATTTCGATTGAATTTTTAAAAAACAGAATGCCGTTTTATCACATTTCGTAGAAATAATGTTCGTACTTGTAAATTTTTAATTTTCGTTTAAAAAAACAACATAAATATCCTTTTTACTAAAATAATATCGAATAAAATTCTATAAGTTAAAAATGTTGAATTTTATGAATTTAGAAAAATTGGGCAAACAAAGTAAAAATTTACAAACTTTTTTCGTAAATTTGACTTTTTAAGAGATGTAGATAACAATACAGCAATAAACATAATCGAGACTTCCTTTCTTCCATTAAATTCTAATTAGATTAATTTTAAACTTCAAATGTTACCCATACCCAAGAACAGTGGAATTTTTTGTAGCCAATATCGCTGCTTTTAGCATTTTATAATCATCTAATTAGGCATAATTATCAAGCGAGACTATAATGTCTTTAACCAATAATAAAGTTACAATATAGATTTTATCTCTTACAGTAATATCCTTCCAGTAATAAAATTTCAGATAGCCAATTTATAATTCTAATTTTAGTTATCAATGTTATATGACAGCATTGTAAAGGCACGTGTATAGAAAGCCGTATTTTATAATCAAATCTTTTCATACAAATATTTTTGAAAAAATTCTAGTCGTTTTAAAAAAGAGGTGTAACTGGAAGATGTATCTAATTATCCTGCCTTACTTACAATATTCTAATAATCTCCTTTTATATGATAACACTGATTAACAAAAATGTGATATTTACGTTTTTTCCGTAGGATTTTTTTTCGTGATGAATTCAAATTTGACTTTATTTTTTGCCCAGACTTTAGGTGTTGAAGATTTTTTTAATACCATTTTTTTTAAGAATAGCAAATTTTTCTATTCGCAATTTTAGGAATTTCCTTTGTATTTCTATCCTGCTTTCTGGAATATTGGTTCGAATTTAAATGAGAATCTATCAGAATGAGAATTCTATCAAATGTACTAATGAATTTTCATTTCTGAAATTCGTGTAATTCAATTAGATAGGATTTTTAGAAAATCTGTTTATATAATTTTATTCAAATTCAAATTTTTCATAAATTTTGATCGATTTTTCCAACAAGAGTGTTACATTCTCGATAGCTTTAAGGGTTCTTATGGTTTATAAGATTATTCCGAGAACCGTTCAAGCTATCGAAAAAACAAGAACCTTTTTCAATCAAGCATTAAACAATATGTCAAAATTTTGTTTAAAAAAATAGATGGATTAAAAAAATCTTTAAAAATGTATGCATAAGGAAAAAATAAAGCACGGATTTGAATTCAGTTTGAATAACTGTTACGGAATCGACACGTTCCAAGTAATTAACACGAATCACTTTTTGTTGACCAATGTAATTATTGGCGACACTTACAATTAAATTGTATCATTTTTTTTAACATTTGACAAATTTTCGCTAACTCAATCGCCATTGGGCGTTAAGGCCTCATTAGGCACTTTAGTTTTATTTTCTAATAATATAATAATATGATAAATCACTACAAATCCTATCCTACTTGATCCTTCTTTCTCTCATTGTAAATTCTAAAATATAATCTTATAGCAAAAATTGCTGCAAGTATTGAAAAGCTTTTTGTAGATATATTAAAATTAAGATAGTACTTTAAATGGCGTAGACATAAGCTAATCATGATTTGCAAACTTAATCTAATACAAGAGGTTTTTTACTTATAAATTATAAGCATGAGTAATTTATGAATATCTCTTGAAGAAGAGAGTTTCTATCAGATAAATATTGTCTAGAATATGGAAAATTGGAGAACCCTGACACGTATGATAAAAAATGAATATTGAAAAAATACCCAAGAGTACGAGTATTAATATTTTTTGTATATTTGTGTTTATATATATATATATATATATATATATATATATATATATATATAGATGTATGCATGCTTATTCAAGTATTTGTATATTTCGGTGGTATCGAGGGTATTTGCATCTAAGACTACTTAGCAATATAATACATTTGTATACAGCCCTAAGAAATCTCCTGCAGCAGACTCATCAAAAATGATGATTTTGATTCTTGGTCTATAGTAGAAAATGAAGCGTAAATATAGCAATAGGAACAATACTATAATATATAAATACCACACTCGACTCTTGGAATTTTCATAATTAATAGATCCAACTTTGCGAAAAAAAGCTATCTACAACAGTTATATGTAACAGTCTTGTGTTCTAAATCCAGCTTATAGTTGGATTTAGTATGGAAATTATTGTGTTCATAATATCTAGCATTATTTCCACCTAGGAAGCTTAAAGAGTGGATTTTAATATAAAAATATAGCTAAATGCGGTATAGGAATCATCAGTTACGTGTATGACAGTCTGAGAATCACAAAATGTCTGTTTACATAAAAACTAGCTATCGGCTTTAAAGTAATAAAATAACTATTTGTATAGAAAAATATTTTACACTATATAAGTCTGCGTCGGAATTAAATCAAAGAGCTTTCTATGCTGGAAACAACAATCTTTATTTTGAAAAATTGGTTTTAAAGTACGTCCAGATAAAGATGAATAGAAAGATTTTCATTTCCAGCATCAAATTCTCATAATAAAAGATAAATTCGCGAAAGGTGGATCGACTTTAAACTTGAAAATGGCTATTCTATTTATTTCTTATAAAAAAGTATATTTTTAAGACAACAATTAGGGAAACGTGTCTGGGAACATCCAATAAAAAAAATGAAGCAAACTTGACCAGAATTTGTTATGGAAGAGCTCCGATTGAACGGATGTTTTTAAATCTGACTCGGGGCGATTTTTATCTATACCATGATTATATTATGATATGTCTCATGGTCTTATCTTATTTTTTTACATGAAATTCCTATAAAAACTAAGCGGCACGATGAAAAATAAATTTTTTTCGCTTAAAAATCCTTTTTTTTTTTAATTTTTTTTCGTTTATTAGATCTTTTACTGAATTATTTAATTAAAAAGTGTTCATCTGAGTTTAATTTAAAATTAGACCATGATGTATAATATACTATTCATCTAATACCAAAAAATAATACGATAACAAGTATCACTCATTGAATATAAATTTTCATAAAGCTATAAGCTCTAATATCATAATTCTCTGTTCCATTTATCACAAATCTATTCCTTAATTAACTCCAATTAGTAAAAATTAATAAGCAATGGTGATTTTGCCTTTAATTACTTTAAAATATCATCAAAATATTTTTTTAAACTTCTTATTAATTTTTAACCATTGTGTCTTTTTAGAATCACCCATCCGATTTTGAAAAATCGAAAATTCCCAAACCTAAAAATTGGTCATCGTGCCTGTTTGTTTGTTTGATTTTTATTACTAATTTATAATTTTCTTCTAAAGTCAGAAAAATAGCATAATTCAAATAACGCTTTTTTCTATATGAAATTATCAATTTTTAGAGGGCGGCAACTCAAATCAACATTTTCTTTAGGCGCCTTAATGTCCCATCAATTTTTTTCACTTTTTAATGCTAAAATTTCGGCAATTTTTATTTTTTAAGTTGTTTATTTTTAAGTTTTCTTGTCGAATAATTTTGGAAATGGAATTTTGAAATGGAAATACAGCAAAATAAGCTCTGTTACGTTCAGGATCTTCTAAAAAAATTTGTTTTCTAAAGTAATAAAAGCTCAAAATTTCTGGAATTTTAGCACTAAAAGGTGTAATATTGTTAGAATTTTTCTATTTAAACCGTTAATTTTACTTCAAAATGTGAAGTGACCAAATATTTTATAGAACTTGTATTCAAAATACTTTTTGTATGAATAAAAGCTTTTTTGACTACATATATCCTTAAAAACCTTTAAAAATTACTAGTATAATAGTGCAAGGATAATAATTAGCCTTAATTAAATTGAGTTTTTCACCTTATCTTAAAATAAAGACCAATTATTACCCTGCAATTTTTTTATCTGCCCCGAGCGAAAAACCAAAATATTTTTAACATATAAATCGGTTTCTCCATCAAGAAACAGCCTATGATAAAAAATAGTAGAAAACATTACTTAAAATATAAAAAACGAAGCGGATGTTTTTAAGGATGATTGCCTCATATACTCAAACTCACAATTAATCAACCTATATGATGATGAATCAATAATAAAATCAATCATTTAAAAAATTAATTTTGAGTTTGACTCTACAAGCCCTACATCATTAAATTTTCTAGTTCATATACTCTTCAATGTACCCCGTTTCTCATCAGCATACGAATTATTATTATATTTATCAGCAATAAGAAATGTTTTCATGATCACGAAAGAAGTTACCAATCTCGAACACAAATTTCTAAAAAAATTTCCTTCTTTTCCCCAGCATTTCCCAAACTTTTTTCGCACTTTCTGGAATGCGATAGACCTACAACTCTGCATCTTACCCCAATACCCATTTTTAGAGTCTCAGAGCAGTTTTCAGACAAATTAAAATTTCGTAAAATATTAATAAATTGAGTTTCAACAGATTACATTAGCTTCACTAGATTATGACGAGAAAATTAAAAGAAGATAGCAAGAAAGTTGAGCCAGTTTTTCATCATTTGATTTTTTGTAACAGACCTTCATCTCATAACAATGAAAGGGACATTCGTCCGTTGCAGGTAAAGAAAAGTAGCCTTCTACTCGCATCGAGGTACCTGCCTCGGATGCCGCGGCTAGGTTG
>JAWWLR010000034.1:53222261-53234518 GCA_035041075.1 Acraspis erinacei
AAATAAGTAATGGGTGTAAAATGAGTATTTGTATAATGAAATTTCTATAACTAACGAAGAAAAATAAAAAAATATATAGACAAATTAAGGTACATATTAGTTTTTCATTTAAAATCCCTGCGTCGGAGAGCACTGAATTGTTAAGTATATAAAATGAGATCGAGTATTGTAATGAAAATTCATAATTTAAAAAAACTGTTTAACATGAATAATTAAATATATATACACAAAATATAATACGTTCAATGACTATTGAATGGTACAAAACCCGATTTAAATATTATCTCCATAATAATACTCTTGGCCTCAAAATGAACATAATATAATTAACCAGAATATATTTAACACGAGTTGAATGACTGGTTGGCTAAATGATGTCTTTTTTTATGGTTATCCATACACCACTTGTGTGGACTTTTATAAGGACAAAGTTCACAAGAAAATTTGGGTTTTGCGTTGACACATTCAAATTTTCGATGTCTCCAAAGGCTTCTCTGCACAGCATAAATCTTCCCACAATCACAGCAGACGAAACTGTTTTTTTTCCTTGTTTCCAAAACAGTTCCTTGTAAGTACGGAATTTCATTGCTGAGGCCGTTTCTAGATGAATATTCGGCTGATGAATTGTAGCCCCAAAATTCATCTGAAACAATTGCAAAAAAAATTATTAGAAAAAGAAACATTCTTCTTGAGAGATTTCAAGAGTATATTGCTGCCTTTTTACATATATACTTTTTATTTATTGTAAAAAATATAACTGTAATCCGGGGATTGTGCTAATTAGTACTATAGAATTTTTTCTTTTTAAATTTATAAATTTTATTTTTATATCTTTTTCATTACAGAAATTATTCTACATAATAGTCTTACACAAATTTTTTTAAATATTGCAAACGAAATTCTTACCTCAGTATCTATTTGTTCAGAGAATAGATGCAAAATTGTACTGTTTGTTAATTAGAAAACTTGTTTTACAAAATTTTTCATTAGGATATCATAAAAATCCCTGACGTTTTTTGTTTCAATTCAAAAAAATTAATTAATGATAAAAAATGTTATTCTATTTGATGAAAAGATAAATGCATATTTTGTTTTAATTAGGAAAAAGTTTGAATTGCATTTCTATCAGCAAAATTGCCCTAAAATATTTCAAACGTATCAGAAGCTAAGGAAAAAACTTGAACCAATCAGAACAAAAATACCACCCCCAATCGTGAAAAACTATGCTCTATAGGGGTTAAATTAAAAAAAAAATAGAATTCCCACATTCTTATACTTTATCAAGACATTTAGACACTAAAATATCTTAAGAATAGCGTGTAAAACTTTCATATTTCACCCCCTATTTACGGTAGTTTTCACACTTAGGGATAGTATTTTTTTAATTATCGGGCCAAGCTTTTTAAAAGCGTCTGATTTTATCAGTTTTATTTCCAATAAAATATTATTATTTCTAATTTAAATTAACTAATTTATAGTTTGTATGTTTAAAATGGTTCAAATTAAACAAAAAATGCATTTCTTCTCCAAATGGAACAATTTTAGAGGGTACGTGATAAAAAACACTGGGTTTTTTAGAACATCCTATTGTGCTTGTTATTTCTTCTTTCCCGAAAAATGTTAACCATCATAAACAATCATAAAAAAGGGCTTCGTGGACGAAAATATTGATATTGATTTTCATATATAATATTTATATATTTTTTCAATGTATGGGTGAAAAGTGTAGGGGCAGAAAGAATTAAGACTATGGAGAAAAGTAAAAGATGAAAAGTCACAGGTCAAATATCCTATGTGAAATATCGAAGATCAAATATTAATGTTAAAAGATAATAGGTTAAAAGCCTGAGGTTATTTTGTATTCCAGGGTTAATAGTAAAATGATAGGTTAAAGGTCAAAGGTCACAGGTCAGAAGCGAGAGGTCAAAGATCAGGCGTGCAATTTTATATCAAAAATATTGCAGACGCAGATTACATCGTTTTGATTTCTACTTAAACCTAAAAAATTAATTACAAAAATTGTATATTATGCGAATCTCTCATTTTTCTAATTATCACGATTTTTTGGAACAATGAAAAATAGCTGAAGAAGATTCCAGAATTTTTTCAATTTTATTTTTTAGAGCAGAAGCATAATATTAAATTTTCGGAATTGATAAATATAATAAAATAATGTACAAATTTACCTTGCGATTCTAATTTATCAAGAATCTCCTAAAAGCAATAATCAATACTTAATTTGTATAATTAAATTTCAATAAAAATATTAATAAAATAATATCCGCTTATATTTGACTTTGCGACTAAAATCTGAAATTATTTTACAAAAATTAATAGAAAGTATCGGAATTTACGTATGAAGCATGTTCTTTTATGATGTGATATTTTAGTAAAGTGTTTAATCTAGCCCTGTGTGTGCAATATGGGCACGGATAAAGTGGTTCAATTTTACAGAAGTAGTTCATATGCTTCCTTAAACTTCTCCAATCACTGTAAGGTTTTTCACACTTCAGACATAAAAGATTTGTCTTGCATTGATTCCATACATCTCGCGGTAGAGTATTGCAAAAGAGCTGGTATTCAACTGCAACAATAAAAAATAAAATGGTTAATATTATTACTTTGCATTAAAAAAATTAGCTTTCCAAGTAAAACAGCAATTCAGTATTTTCTTGATTCTAAGAAGCATACTTTTTAGGGTAGATATACACTTTTCCCGATAATCTGAAAGAAAGTTTAGCAAATAAGAAATATGATTAAAAGCAAGGATTTGTTTATTATGTGGAAAAAACTTCTAAGAATAATAAACATATCAATGAGGTATTTCACAAATAGATCTCTTTATTTTGTGAGATTCTTTCTTCAATAAATACACTAGCATATTACAAGTTCATTTATGTAAAATTTTTAATTGTTTTCTTGTGATTATTTGTTTGCTCTACCAAAACTTACCAGAAATATTATTTACAGACTCGCATAATTTTTGCCCTTGTGGAATTAAATTTTTAAAAATCTCAATATTCTAAGATCAGAAGGTGAAGTATAAATAAAATATTATAAAAATGGCGTCTTTCGATTCTAGATTTTATGAACGGCACGTAAATGTCGTTGGAGATGCATTTTTTGACTAAATGCCCACTGACAGAGACTACAAAGAAAATTTTTTCGACCCCCACATTCATTTCGAACATGCTTTACAAGATTATGATGCAAAGTGTAAGATTTTTCACAATTCGGACACTGGAATCTCTCCCTGTTGAGGTACAAGTCCTTGTTTTTTCTCTCTTGATTTTGGTTCTCCGCTGACTTTTTCTTCAGATTCACAAGTCCTGGGTGTGAATTCCGATACCAACCCAATCCTGAAAAACATCGTTTAATTAGTATAGAACATTTAATTTGGCATAAATTTAGAAAAAATCGAAAAATAAGGTCTTTTTTTGTATCTTGAACTTGATCTTTATTGCAGGATCGTAAAACAATGCAGGCAATATACTTTTGTCAAGATGTTTTTATTTTTAATAACATAATATTTTCGTAATAAAATAACAATAAATAGAAATAACAATTACATAAATATACTTCACAAAAAAATTGATCAGTAGGCACTCACGTTAATAATTTTGATTAGAATTAGTCTCTTCATTTGATAAAAGGTAGTAAAATTCCTTTATCGTGCTAGTTTTCTTCTTGGCGGCACGTAGATGTTGTGAAGTTTAAACAAGTGTCTACGCAGGGCTACATTTTGAGAATATTTTGCTGGACAATGATTGCACATAAAACGTTTTTGGCCACCGCATTCAAATCTGACATGCCTTTTCAAAGTTTTCTTGCAAGAATAATTTTTCCCACAAGCAAAACATCGAAAAACTTCCATGCCGTCACATTTTTCTTGAGGATGACTTTCTGCGTTCACATTTGGCCAATTTTGTCTCTCATAATCGTTTTGCCGAGGAGGTAAGTTGTAGAAAAATCTTTCGTCGAAACCTGAAAGAAAATAATGTTATGATGTATACTGGTATTTAAAAATTTTCAGAATATTTAGCTTGCATCAATATATAAAATCTGCTTCCATATACTTAGAAACTGTAGAGTATACCTAGATTTCTATAAATAAAAGACTGCATGTCTTTAATATTCGATATCTACTTGGATAAAAATAAAAATAAATCATATTATTGCATTTGAAACGATTGTATTTACCGAACTTACATAACATTTACTTCAACACGTTTGACTTTTTACTATTTCAGCAGGATCTAATTTTCATTAGACATTAGAAAATCAAATTATGAAACAAATTTAATTTATAAGTTCTTAAGAAATTGATTAATTCTTATGTAATTTTTAGACTTCTTTATTTTTACAAAGTTGAAAATACATTTTGCACAAACCTTCTTAACTAGTAACAAAATAATAATAATAATAATAATGAAATAACTTCCAATTGTATTGAAAGAACTTCTAATTTTGTTTAGTCTGTAATTTACAATTTATTTATGATAACTTAAAAACGAATTCATTAACTCTATTGTCTAAAGTTTAAACTTTTATATTTTATTATTTACTATAAATATGAAATAAAAAATTATTAGAAATTTTTTGGGTTATCTAAATAGACTTTGTGAATACAATATAAATGCTGCTGCAGATTCATTTTCCGGGTGAATCCGCGATTACAAACGTAACAAACGAACTTTTTAATTCCACCGCATTCCATCTTTTGGTGCCTTTTAAGATTTCCTTCTTGGGAATATGATTTAACACAATTGGGACACTTAAACCTCCTCGTTCCTTTTTGTATTTCTTGCCTTGGATTTACTACGTATCCGGACACAGAAGGCTGAGAAGAAAACCAATAGTTTCCTGAAAAAAGAAGAATGCTTTAATTAGTAGAAATCGCGTCAAAACATATTTATAAGAAAGTAAATATATCAGGAACGAAAATTACTGAAAATTTAAACGGAAAAATTAAAAAGCGTATTAATCAATATCAGTTTTTATTGATAAAAAATGTCTTTATTTTCACTTGTGACTCTTTGACACATATATACCCCTCCAGACGTGAAAATACAAAATCTTTCCATAAATTATTTGTTTAACGAACCATTTACTGAAATTAAACCTACTTTTGCTATTAAGATACAGCTACTGTATAATATATCAGATAGTACGAGACACTTTAAAGTGACAGAGAACTACAATACAATTGATTGTTATAACAATTTGCTCTTTGGAATTCACAATCTTACATTATCGTTTTCAACAACAAAACGTAAAAAATACGCATGAAAAATTATTGCTTGTATTCATATTTGATTGTGTTGTTATTTGACTGATTAACAACCTAATAGCTCTACAGTTAAACTTATCTTATTCCTTATTATAAAAGATTTGTTCGATTCAATATTAATCGTGATGTCAAAAAACGTAAAATAAATATAGATCTACTATATTACACACTGGGTTGACATTTTCTTCAAAGAAATAAAACTACTACAATCCTTCCTCTATGAGAAAGGAAAATTTAATTTATTTTCTAAACTCCTTTTAGGAGTTTGATAATAGTTTGTTTCAAACATGTGCGTCTGAAGTTTGATCTAGCCATATTCGCACATTAAATGGGAGAAGTTCTTCACACACGCTTAAAACGTGTGCGAAGTAAACCCGCCAGCTCTTTGCGCACGCTTGAAGCGTGTGTGAAGTAAATCAACCAGTTCTATGAAATTGATAGATAGCCACTCGAAAAAACCCGGGACCCACAGGGGCTCCGCCCTTAAACCTCCATTCAAATAATTTACAGAATCTAACTTCTCACGCCCAGTTTCAAAAAATATTATGCGAGACGCGCGCGCGTAGGTGTCACATAATATACTATTAGTGACGAGTTCGCACGTGACGATCAAGATTACTTTTCTGTGCAAATTTAGTACGACACACTGGACAAATAAATCTGGGCTCAACGCCACACTCGTAACGCTGGTGACGCCAGAGTGATATCAAAAATGTGTAACTTCTTTTGCATTTTCCACAAATGTGCTCTTTCGGTTTCCTGTCTGCCTCTTCAGAACTGCCTTTCAAAATCTGAGCATTGCATTCAAATTGTTTGTGTCGTGTCAGAGAAGCTTTTAAAGTGTATGATCTTCCACAATCATTGCAAACATATTTTCGAGAAGTCCAGCAAGTATTTTTAACTAAAGTAGAACGATTTAAAACATTGAACGAAGTCATGGAACGCAAACGTCTTTCTTGAAAACCTCTCGATGTTGATGGGAGAGTGGCAATTGTCCAATTAGATGCACTATAATTTCTTCCTGGAAAGAAAAAATCAAAATTAGATTAAAAATAGAAATATATATAATTAGCGATCTAGTATTGTTAGTCATGTTATAACACATTGCAATGCTTTTCTGTTTTATGCAAATAGTAGAAATAATTTTTATTTATAGTAAATATCGTGCATAAGTTAGAAATATAATAAGGGATGCAATATTTGGTAGGAACATTTATTTAAATTTATTGTGATTTCAGAGTAATACATTTTAATAACGGCAATCAAGGACTCAGTACAAAAGACACAGAAAATTAAATTTTTGGGTAACTTATACTTTTAAAAGATTAAAATATTGTGGGTATCTTAATACCTCCATGTTAAAAAAATCGCCCTTGGAATGATCGTCTAAAAGAACCACTTTTTAAACTTCCATGAAATCTTCTGAATTTTTAAAATTCCTTAAATTCTTCTTAATTCGTTGAATCTTCTAAATTATCCCAGAGAATTCAAACAATTCAAAGAACTGAGAGAATTCTGAGAATTCCAAGAATTCACACGATTTAGGGAATTTTCGAAATTCAGATAATTCCAGGAATTCAGAGAAATCAGGTAATTCAGGGAAATGAGACTTCAACATAATGCAAAGAATTCAGGGCATTTAGACGAATTCAAGGAATTTAGAAGAATTCAAGGATTTCAAGTAGTACAGAAAATTTAGAAGAAGTCGGAGGAATTCAAGAGATTTCAACGATGCTAAAATAATTTAAAATTATTTGAAAGCGTTTTAAAGCCTAGCATGCACCTGAAAGTAATTAAAATGAATAAATAGAGTTCAACAAACGCAAAAGAATTCGAAGAAATTCAGTGTAAACTCAATAAAAAAACAGAGCAGTTCTTTTAGACAAATTTTTTTAACATAAATTAATATTTAAAACAGAGTTACACACATATTAATTTGAAGGAGTACAAATTCTCCTGCAATATGGAACTGATTATACCTAAGATAATGAATTATTTAAAATAACCAACTGAAGAAGTAGAATTCAAACACACATAACGTTACAGATAAAAATACGAACGTCGAAAAAAAAGTCAACTTTGGTATAACTAGAAAAAAAAATCAATAAAACTCTGCAATTGCTTCGTAACGATTGTACGAAATTTCGAAACGTAAATACTATATTCAATTATCTTCATCTTTGATTTTGATAATCGCTTTGAAAAAATCTTTCTCGAACTTCAAGTGGGCGGCATTCATATGTGTGTACAAAATGTCCTCGCGGTTAGTTTTAAAACGACAATAACGACACGAGTGTAGAGAAAATCCGCACAAAAAACGTTTGTGACGAATCAAGTATTCCCGGTCAGGAAAGCTACGTCCACATTTCTCGCAGTCGGTTTTATCAAACTTCTTCTTGAATTCGAGATCTTTCGAGTTCTTTTTTACTTCGCGCATTTTGTAGACATACTTAAGATTATCTATTTGAACTGAACAGGGGTTTATTTTAAATTTCTGAAAAAGGTCTCTGGTTAAAGTATCAGGAGAAGATTTTTCTTTGACAAATTTGTCAGCTTTAATATTTTCCTTCTTGGCAAGATCGGCGGTTTTCAGACTTCTTGCAGATCTCCGTGTGTCTTTTAGGTTCAAAGTTTTTCCATACCAGACGACAACATTGTGTTTTTCTATTTGGTGTTTACGGAAAGGTACTTTATCATCAAAGGAATCACCGCACTGAGAACAGAGATAAGGTCCTTTGGACAGTCTTGCTTCTCCTTTTAGTAGCTTAGGTTTTTTTTTCAAATCTTTGGTCTTATCTGAAAAAACATTTATTAAAAATTAGCTTTCATTCAGGATGCTAAGGAATTTCAGGGTAAACACTTATGACGAGTTACAAATTTTCTATTTTACACTTCAATGTTTCCTGCCCAACAGTTTACATTTATTTTGCGGGTGGGACAATCACAAAAGCATCATGCACTACTTTTTCTATCAGTTTGAAAATAAAAAATAGATTCTAAGGCTGGATTAGTTCGCTTTATTAACATTAAACAAAATACATTCTAATTGCGATATTAGTCAAAAAAAAGTTAAAATAACATTATTAAATTCTTAATACATAATTATTGCGAAGTCAATCAATCAAAATTTTGATAAAACAAATAAAATATGAAGAATATAGAACGATCAACGATTTAAAAAGATTGAAATAAAAATTCGAATTATAAGCATAATATAACAAATTAATATAACTTATTAATAAATTGCCACCTTCAACAGCAATTTAAATAATAATCGATTATTATACCAAATAAAAGTGATATTTTTCATATATCTCACAAACAAAAATATTTTTTAAAAAATAGTACTTAATATCGTCTGCTGTATCTTGTTTTCTTTTTTATTAGGTGGATTACACTACCGTTGCAAATTATTCACACAGCTAACGCGAGCGATACTAAAAATCACTGTTGAATGTGAAACGTGATTACTCGTTTAAAAATGAAACCTGAAACTTAAAATAAAAAAACCGTTGGAAAGCTTATGAAATTTCGCGTCCAATGGCGAATTTATCCTTTTTGATAATTAATTAATTTAATTTAATTAATTAAATTAATTAATTAATTAATTATTTAATTCACTTAATTAATTTTTTAATCCTTTTTGATCCTTTTAAAATAGGCAGTCTAAACGTACGGACCTGAAAAAGGAAACATGGCATTGCAAAAGGGAAGGAGGCTTGGCTCTAAAGTTCTTCGCGAAGGCTTGAATCGGGTGCGAAGTATATCGGTCGGTTCTTCACACACGCTTTAAACGTGTGCGAAGTAAACCAGCCAGCTCTTTACGCACGCTTAAACCGTGGACAAAGCAAATCGGTCATCTCTTCGCGCTCGGCTAATAACAAATCAAAAGTTTTAAAAATTTCTTACACGGTATATTCTCTTCAAAAGATCAAATGCATCCCTATTAGTGGTAACTCGACTCGGAATTTCATAAGTTTTTAAACTTTTTCTCAAAAAAGTTTCTCGGTTATTTTTTTGAACGCGCAATCACGTCTTAAAGACAGTTAAGTTAATCATTTCCGACGGTAATGAATATTGACGTAGTATTTTACTGCAGACGAGAGCGCCTTACTCTTGATTTCTTTGGAGGAAAATTAACCTTCCCGTAAACTTCCGAATGAATGACACTAATATGATTACGAAGGGTAACTTTTTGGGTAAAGTCTCGATTGCAATAATGACATACAAATTTAAATCTTGGATCATTGTGACATTCGTATTTTTTATGATGGCACAAGCTACTTTGCCACTTATAAGTTCGAGTACATGTATCACATTCATACTTCCTTTCATCTGAAGGTTTCGAGTGTTTAGAATGCACATGTTTTAAAAGGGATGATTCGAGACGAGCTGTGTAATGACATAAATGGCATTTAAATAAAGGAGTTTTTTTTCCTTCGAGATGCTGCTGATGAATAAAATGTCCTTGGCCCTGAACGTCCGTGTTCCATCGGTTCTGAAATTTCGTGTTCCATTGGCCCTGAACATTTCGGTTCCATTGACCCTGAACATTCGGATTCCCTTGGTCCTGAACTCTATTGTAGACAGACCAAAAATCATTTGTTTGAATGTCAACGGATGGCTTGTATGTCAATCTTGAGTTTAAAATTGGATAAGGTGTTGATGCCGGAACTCCCATGTAAGAATTCCATTGATCTGAAAAAATGTAATAATTGTCAATATGATGTAATTAAGGAGTTGCGTCCCATTTGTGCGTTCAATGTTTTGTGACATTATATAGCGTTAAAATGAAAGAGGCATAAAGCGAAACTAGAAGCAATGAGAAAAAAGATACCCAGTTAGTCATTTAATAAATAAATTACTCATTCGAAGTTTTAATCAGTAGTTTATTAACAAAGCTGGAAAATTCCTTTTAGCCCCTTTTTACACGATATTTTATAACTACAGAGTAATATTCCATAGAAAATTCAATAATAAATTTCTATCTACAATAATGATATTGCAACAAATTATTCACATTGAAATACTTCGTGGAAAAATTAAAATAAATAAAAATAACAATAAAAGTTAATTAGGATTTAGTCTAATAATCCAGTTAAATAGAATATTTTTTATAAACTACTATTGCCAATCTTAAGTGATCCACAGCTGGACATATAATTGAGGACCCGTAACCCTTTTACTGCTTGAATTTAAGCGAAATTACTTCCACTTTAGGTAACAGAAAGTTATTACCTATTCTTTGAACCGGGTTCTTAATACGGTTACCTTTTTATGAAGACTTAATTCTAATAATATATCACATTCAAATTTCATATAAAGTTCAGATTTTGGTTTTAATTAATTGACTAATTTATTGCACACTATAAAATTGAACTTATACTGAAATATGAAATTTGAAAATGTTGTAAAGTGAAGAAATAACAACATTTTTTTTTAAATCCAAGCACACAAATCTCTTCGAGATTTGTGAAAATTTTTGAAAATATTTTCAACAAACGCAGTTACCTGTTTGGAACGACCTATCCACGACTCATCCTCAAACCTGTTTTAGGACGTGAAAGCCTGGCCCTGTGCAACCCCCATAGTGACGTCCGGTAGTCACTCACTACCAGGGCACTGATACCTCTCATAATATTTTCTATATTCAGGAAAACTTTTCACTATGAAGCAGTTCATGTCATATATTAATAAAAGCCTTCCTTTGAAGACTTCCCCTTATTTATACAATCAGAAAATAGTTTTTTGGATTCAATAACAGCACGTTTGAACTCCCATATGAATTTTTAATGAACTTCCTGAGAAGTATAAAAGGATAATTCTTTCCGACCTATTCATAGTTTCATAAGGTACACAAATATCCTTCATTTCCATTCCGCGAGTATCAATCACTCAATGTATGTAGGTTTCCCCGTCTAACAATGAGAGGTCACGATATGTGCGTCGCCGACTCGACTGGGGCTTCACAGGGTAAAAGTTAATAAAAATACATTAGGTGCGTATTTTTTCACTCGGTCCAATGGGCTTTAAGTTTCCGAAATTAGAAGTTTGAGTATTTACGTTCGAGCGCTCGAATCGCCACTGGGTCGAATCGGCGACGCACATCTCGTGACCACTCCTTATAAGGAACAAAATACAGGGGTAACAGTGCGCTGGTGGTTGCAGGCGGCCTGTTATAAAGTCACATTCAAATCGGCGACGCACATCTAACTACCTCTCCTTATAAGGAAAAGACTACAGGGACAACAGTGCTCTGCCGCGAGTTGGTGTGAGGACGAGTTGTGGACTGACCTTTTGGAACAGAGATTAAAGTGGCCCCATTCTAGAGTGGATTCAAAGTTTTTTTTTTCACATTAAAACCTTACTTTTGCAAGAATCTTTTTAACAATTCTAAGGGCTGAAAAATGACTGTATTAAAAAAAGATATATTTTTCGCCTAGGCTCTACATGTTTTCCGGCACTCGTAAAAGTCCAGAGAGCCACTTATTTTGGGCCACTCTAATACAAAATGTATATTATCCGTCGCATCAATTCGGTCGGTATCGGCAAGTATTCATATGCTTTGACAAGTCATGTTTTCGTTTCGATTTGTAATCACAATAGTCGCAATCAAAACGCGGCTCTTGATTACACTCGTAACTTTTATGTCGCAGCAAAGTGTGCTTGTGCATGTAAGTTCGTCCGCATTTATCACACTCAAAATTCCCCCTTGGGTTATTTTTGCGATTTCCGAAATTTTGATGAGGCTGTGTGTAAACATGTTGTTCCGCTTCAGATTCTGGAAAAACCGGGATTCCTTGTTCCTGAAGTCCATGGTAATTCCCCCGAAAATCATAGGATTCTACACCGGCGATCCATAATGTTGAATATTGATCTGAAAAAATTTTAATCGACAATCAGACATCATTTCAGGATTTCACATAGAATTAAAATGAATATTTAGTTACAAACATCTAGAGAAATA
>JAWWLR010000034.1:53260717-53273945 GCA_035041075.1 Acraspis erinacei
CCGCTCATATTGTTAATAGAGTGTATAGACGGTCCCTAATCCTAGAAAAACTATAAGAATATTTTATATTATTTCGAATATTATTGACGTATATACATATATATGTTATTTTAATAATCTTTATCTTAAACAATAAACTTAAATTGTTGTTTTATTTTCTTTAAACTACATGCAATATGTGTACAATAATCCTCAAAGGCTAGTTTATTTACTGAATTATAATCATTTAATCAAAGACGGTGAGGGGTTTTTCCACTCTAAGGGCCAAAAAGTTTCCGGTTCTCTGATAATTGCCCTCAATTATTTTATTGTCATCTTTAATAAATTGCAAAATGAAAACAATTTCAGCATTTTAGTACAGCCTATCCAGAGGATTACTCTTTAAATATAATACACTGGGATAAGGAAGGAATAACAAATCATTTTTATATTCTAGCGATTACATGAATGACGAATGTGGCTTCTGATTACACACATATTGCTTATGTCTCAGCAAAGTATGTTTATGGACATAACTGTTTCCACATGAGTCGCATACATATCTCGCTTCTGGCTTTCCAGGGAAAATTTTTAAATGTCTAGAACTTATGTGACGAAGAAGATGGCTTTTCTCTTTGGCCACGTAGCCGCAAAAATCGCAAATGAATTTAGAAAAGGAAAGTTCGTCGTGTTCGATATGCTCATGTCTGAGTAAATTACGTCTCCAGGCATAGGTTCGTGGACATTTTTCGCATTTGTATATCCCTTTTATCCCCTTTGGTTCATTCTTTGATTCTTGAATTTTCGTTTCATACTTTTTGTTCCCTTTTACTCCTGCAACTTTCTTCTTAAAACTCGCTGAAACAAAAACGTAATTAAAATGAAATTTGCAATTTGTTATTTTTGATCGAGATATTTGATTATGATGTCTGTCCGGAAAACACCCGACAGTGATACATATAATGTTCGGAAACAATCATTATGAATCGGAAAGTATATGGTAATGAGGCTATGCGTGATACTTGGTGACCAAGACTAAGCATCTCGCCATTCATCGCAACTTATTCAGCAATTTCTGACGAAACACCAGAAATTACTGAATAAGCTGCGATGAATGAACCAAAAATTGGAAAAACATTCATGTTTCCCAAATTAAAGTATCCGCTAAAAGGAAAGCGATTTCAAGACGTAGATGAAATAAAATAGAATCCGAAGAAGTAGCTATTAGCCATTCCAATAGGTAACTTCAAGGAGTGCTTCCAAAAATAGGAGGATTCTTAGAAGAAGATTGTTGCTTCCAAAGGGGATATGCTTTTCCAGGCAAATCTGGCATTATATAGTTAAAGTTACCTTGCGTGATTTCTTCACTGACGTTTGCGCAATTGATATATTGAACCTTGTAAGGCCGATTCGTGTTCCACTTCGATTCGACAGAGTAATTTGCTGTACTTAGTGGATCTGAAAAACAAATAGAAATCATGAATAATGCACGTAGGAAATGGATATAAAATTTTTAATATTTTGTATTTATTTCTTTGGAATTAATGAGGATATCCTACTTTGCACAATTAGGAAGACAGGAAAAGAAAAAGTGATCATGCAGAATTCTGATACAATTCTAAATGAAAAGAAAATGTCTCAATCGTTAAAAAAATATTCTTTTATTAGTGAACTTTTGTACATATTTTATTGAAAACTTTTAAACACTCTTAAAAACTATCATCAATAAAAATACCATTTGAAAAGTTCCAGGTGAAAAATAATTCAACGTTAGAATTAAAAAATTCTCACATTGAAATTCATATATTTTTCTGTCTTCCAATTTCTTAGATTTTTTTCAATGTGTATTTGAAAGATCTCCTGCCTTTCTCTTTTTTTTTGTTTCCTTAAACTTTTTAGTTTTGTTATATGGTGCATTTTTATCAGTTAAAACTTTTAGATGTTTAAAACAAAGTATTTTGCAAATATGCTCTGTTGTTGTTTTTTCATCAGAATGACCTACAATACCAGAAAAAATGGGAACTTTTTGAAAACTTTTTTGGATTTGTTTTATTCCACATTTTATTTAAAAAAGTGTGCATTAGCTACATACCAAAAACGTGTCTTCGCCCATTTTTAAATAATTCTAAATGCACTTTAAAAAATGGACATTTTCTTTGTGATACGAATTACAAATTCTACAAAAATTAGAATTGTTTAAAAATGTAAAACTTTAAAATTCATGCGTGACCTGAAGATTCTGAAAAAAATTTCTTTTTTTTAGTCCCAATTTGTCCTTCTAATGGTAAGTTTTTCGCACTATTAACTTTTAAGTTTTAAACAATGTTAAGCCTAATTACTTAATAAAAGAGCTATTCACAAAAATAATAATTTTATTATTTAAAAATAAATTTTATAAATAAAGACTAACCAAATCAACAAGATTGAATATGAATTGCATAATATATATATATATATATATATATATATATATATATAATGCATAAATTATTTTTAAATAATGGTTGAATTTTAATAAGGGGTGGCTTATTTATTCAAGGAAAATATTATCTACGACTCTGGCGTTTCCAATGTTAAAAGTACATTTTTCTATGACAGAAATCGTTAAAACCAGGTTTTTGGTAAGAAACTTATTTTCAAAATTGGAAACAGAAGAGTTGTAGGAAATCTTGTCCCCGAAAAAATAGGCCATGATTTCTAAATTGGTATGAAGCGACAGTAAAAAAATTCAGTCGCAAACACTACTCTTAAAACAGTTTTCTTTCGTAAGTTTGAAACTTTTTTTTAAATATATATTTTTTTCTTTCATAAGACGTGACTGATAATATTATTTCAACTTTCTAATGCTTAAAATAGAAATTGCGGTTCAATAGATTAATTAAAAAATCAATTTTGGAATAAAAAAAAGAGGTAACTTTTGAAAACATAACTACTAAAGATGGCGTCTAACGATACGCTTGGTTATGTTTTATGAAATAGCAAACTTTGTTTTTGAAAGTAACTATTTCCGCAAAATTTTAACTTAAATTTCGCTCGTGATGTCTCGCAATTTGCTAAATGTCCAGGATTTACCTGGCTACGAAGATGACTACCATGTTTTGCCGTATAACTATAAAAATCGCACTTAAATTGAAAATATGTATCGTGTTTTTGACGCTGATGTTGAAGCAAAGTACGTTTCCATGCATAGATTCTGTCGCATTGGTCACACTTGTATTTATTTTCGGCTTCATTATTTGATTCTTGAATTTTCGACTCATACTGCTTATCCTCTATTTGTCCTGCAGCTTTTAACACAGGAATACTTGAAACTAAAACCTGAATAAAATTTAATTTGCAAACAGTAACATTTTTTTATTGAGACACATCATCACTGTAAAACGGGGCTGATTTCGAGAATTATTTTGAATTTTCTCGTTGAAAAACGGTTCGATAACTTGTAGGCAAATGTAGTAGGCATTTCAGCAGGGTTCGACTGACACGGCAAGTACCTGACTGACCAAACATTTTTATGTAATGTTTTTCTTCGGTTTCCAGGAATTCTACAAAAGTTGTACAAAGGGTTAGGGTAGTTACAGACAGTCGGTAGGTCAGGGTCCACTAGAAGTCAGACGGTGACTGAAATGACTGACCATTTTAGCCTCGAAGACTAGGTCAAATAACCCCGAACAAAATCTACGTCCAACACGAGTCTAGCCCTTTAATTCCATGCACCTCCCGACTGACCTGACGACCCTAGTATTGTAGGATTCCTGAAAATTGAAGAAAAAAAATCCATAAAAACTTTCTGTCCGTCAGGTACTTGTGTCAGTCAATGCCTACCGCAATTATTGAGCCCTAAAGTAGGCAGAGGGAACTAAAGGACTAGGTTCGAGTTCGACGAAGATGTATTGGGGGCTATGCAAACTAGTCATCGTGACTAACATTGCCAGTCATGCCAGTCACCATAACTAACACTGTCAGCCATGTCAGTCATTGTGACTGACACCGTCTGCCATGGAAGTCATAGTGACTAAGGCTGTCAGTCATGGAAGTCATCGTGACGAGACTGTCAGTAATTGCAGTCTTCCTGACTGACTTTTGGTGAGCCCGACTGTACGATAAAGTCGGGAACAGAAAATCTCTTTGAAAATACAATTTTACCGTCCATGATTTTTTCGTTGATATAAAGACATTTGACTTTAGTACATTTTTTCTGGCACGACAGATACGTGGCCCAGAAATCGACGGAGTAATGATCTAAACACAAATTCTAAAGATTAGATGTGTACATTGGAAGTAGATATTTAAATATTTTATTTTCCAGGATATTAATTTCTCTAGTTAGGAGGCCATAATAGGTAAGACGCCAGATGTATCGTACAATTCTGAATCAATTTCAACTTCAGAGAAGGTGCCTACAATTTAGAAATATTATTTTATTCGAATTTTTCAATAATAATAATTATAATCGTAGAATAATAAAAGGGGTTTCTTATGGTATTCCTGTGGTAATTTTAGTAATATAAAAAATCAAGCATCTCATCATCATCATTCAAGGCCATACATGGAAAATAATGTTGAAAAACTGTCTGAAACTAAAAGTTGATTAAAATTTAAGTTAAGAATTACTATCTATTATTATTATCAATAAATTTATTATTTTTTTGGATTTTTCTTTCCTATGAAGTTACCTTTAATGCCTTCTTCCTTCATTTCGACGTTTTTAATCAATTTTATGAATTTATTGGTTTTAGAGAGTATATACCCTTTCCTTTTGGTTGTATTCTTAGGATATGCCAACTTTTACAATCAGTTTGTCCTCATTTTTTTGGTGAAATTATTTCCTTGATCTGAAAAAATTTCGAGTTTTGTTAGTTACCTATTTCTCATAAATAAGATTGTATGGATAATTGAAAGGCAGTGAGAAAGACGCAGAAATAATTATTTTTCTTCTACGTTCCGATTTGAGTCATAATTTTATTAATTTATTTATCTTCATTACACCAAAACGTACAAATTTAACTTAAATAATAAATCGTTTAATTTTAGAACGAAGTGAATATACACCTAGAAGCTAATGAATACATTTTTTTATTTCCTAAGGAGCCGATTCATGATGATTCTCGTTTAAAGATGCAAACTTATTTCCTCACTTATTTATAAGAGCTTATGAGACTGAACATCTTGTTTTCCCTTTTCTTGAAAAAACGCGTTGAAAAAATTTAAATATATAATGTTTTTAAATCTACCATATAGTAAGCAATAGAAAAAATGGATCGCGCTTTGAAATCTACTTTACACTGGCCATCTAAAACTTCAAATGATCGTTTGATAACAGTTTTTAAGCGAATATAAACTTTCGCAATTGATGGCCTGGATCCTCAAATTCTTATTCAATTTACGACCCACATATGAATTCTTCAGAAGTGACTTTGTCGAGCTTTAAATTACTTAAGTTGACATGTAAAGATGTGACAACACCACGAGCCTTGGTCCCCAAATCATAGACGTAACTCTCAATAAAGTTATAAAAGATCTGAAGTCCTGCCGGGTAGCATATTTTCAGGGCAAAATAAACCTTAAAAAGTAAATCAAAAGCAGCCACTGAGTTGTTATTACGAGGTTTAATGAGCCAACCATCTCCTTGAACAAAGTACGAATTTGCGCCATTTTCTTCTTGTGCACAAACAATATACGGTGGTATTATTATGCTACCTGCAGCACTTGCTTCTTGAATGCTCTGTGGTAAAGGTGTCCCCGCCTAAGAAAAAAAGAGATGCAGAAATTTGAAAGATAAAAATATTTAAAATTTAAGAAATTTATATTCGATTAAAATCAAATTCAAAATTCTTTTTAACGTCCAATAATCAAATTAGTTTATAGAATTCCTGAGAATAAAACCAAGAATCTAACGACCATAAAATGCTCATATTGCAAACTAAAAAAGATCAAAGAAAAATGAGGTTTTGGTTTTATTTTATTATTTATTTTCTTCGCTTTCTTTTCGGAAATTTTATGCATTCTAAATATATTTTTTGAGACACTGGTTTGAAAAAATTACTTTTGGCGTTATCCATTAATGACATCACGCTATTATCTTTATTTCCTGCCCCCCTCACTAACAATTGTATCCATAGATAAAATTCTCGAAATTGATCCACTCCTTTATTAAGTGCGCAACGTTCTTTTTGGTTGAAAATTCAAAGGCTTTGTTGAACGCTCAAATATTTTGTAGAAATTATATGTCCTTCTGGACCAAAAGATTCGTTCTTGGTTGCAAATTTTAGCTGTTTTCGGTAGAAATTGCATTTATTTGTGTTAAAAAGAACACTTATCAATTAAGCTGCTTTGGTTAATGATTCAACTATTTAAAAATTCGTCTTTTTTGTTTAACACTCCACAACACGCGCTGTATCTGTCAGATCCATAGTTGTGCGTTCTTCGTCATTGGTTAGGCGCGTGGAGCGGGACGTCGTCCCCCTCCCTCCTATTCCTCACGCTCGCGTTGCTCGTCAGTTCAGTCGAGCATTGGTGGCCAACCTGTGTAGCTAGGCGTGTTTTTTAGCACTGTATGTCTCACAGATACGGCGCGTGCTATAATGTAAGTATTCCAAAGTGTTCAATTATTTAATTGAAGCCTTTACTTTTTTTTAGTGAAAGTCGTGTTACCTAGCGATTATAATTATTTTTTTCGGAAAGGGTATTTGTACCTGATAGGTATGTGACTCTTTTTTTTAACTACTTATTTCATTTTAGATCAATGTTCTGGATAACTTAATTTTGTTTTACCTACATTTTTTGACTAAAACTCAGTGTTTTCTTATTTGTAGATTCAATATGGCGACAAAAAGAGAGTGTGATCTCAATGAACATGGTGACATCCACCTGATTAAAGAACTTCTACTAGATGGCTGTGGCATGAGTGATGATGGACAAGACTCCCAAGATGATGAAGAACGCCCTCGTTCTTCAGCTTCAGGACCATCGAACCTCATCCGAGAGGTTCCTGAAGAGGACCTTGACTCTGATGAAGAAGAAGAGATTGAAGAACGGGAAGAGAACTCTGACACTGGACAAAGTGATTCCGACGCATCAACTGGCAGTGAAGACGACGAGAGCTTTTTTGTTTGCCACAAAAAGCAGGGAAGGAAGGTAATCGACTCGATTTCATGGAAAAAAATTCCATATCCATGTAAGAAGAGGGGAAAGCCTAAAATAATAAAAAGACTCTCAGGCCCTATTGGCAGAGGAAAGGGGACGAAAACCATTTTAGAATCGTGGGCTTGTTTATTTGATGACAGCATGCTGGAAATGATTGTATTTTTCACTAACCAATATATTGAGAGCATACAAGATAGATATTCACGTGCCAGAGAAGCTAGGCACACTGAAAAAATCGAGATCAAAGCATTTATTGGCCTTCTCTACATTGCTGGAACGTATAAAGTACGGAAATTGACCCTGGCAGATTTATGGGCTAGTGATGGATTTGGGATTGAGATATTCCGTCTTACCATGGGTATCAACAGGTTCCGTTTCTTACTTCAAACTCTAAGATTCGATGACAGGCAAACAAGAGAAGAGCGAAAAGCAGAAGATCGTCTTGCCCCGATCAGAGATATTTTTGAGAAATTTATCAAGAACTGTCAAGAGTGTTATCATGTGGGACAAGATGTCACCGTTGATGAAAAATTGGAGGCATTTAGGGGTAGGTGCCCCTTTACGCAATATATGCCATCAAAGCCAGCTAAATATGGTATTAAAATATTTGCTGCCGTCGATTCAAGTGTGTATTATACATGTAACATGGAAATATACGCAGGTAAGCAGCCTGATGGGCCTTTCCAGGTCAGCAATAAACCTGTGGATGTCGTTCAACGTCTGGTTACCCCTCTTCGTAACTCAGGTCGTAATGTCACTGCCGACAATTGGTTCAGCGACATTACTCTCCTGCGCACCCTGTCAACAAATTACGGCCTATCCTATGTGGGGACTCTGAAAAAAAATAAATGGCAAATCCCGAAAAAAATGAAAAATTTGAAAAACAGAGAGGCCTACTCCAGTATTTTTGCATTCAACAAAGAAGGCACTATGGTTTCATATGTGTCCCAAAATAATAAGAATAAAAAGAATGTGCTTTTGATATCTAGTATGCATATGGATGGAATGACTCACGAAGAAAGTGCAGAGAAAAAAACAACGGAAATAATTACTTATTATAATCAACATAAAATTGGTGTGGACATGGTAGACAAAATCTGTTCAGCAAATAATGTCCAAAGAGGCACAAGAAGATGGCCAATGGTGATATTTTCCACCATTTTAAATGTTGCGAGTATCAACAGTCAAGTCATTTGTCTGGGGAACAAACAAAACGTGCCTAGTCGCCGAGTTTTTCTTCGCAACCTGGGAAGTGAGCTTATAAGAGATCAGTGGATTATGCGATTGCAGCTCACAAATTTGCCACGCAGCATGGCCTCACGTCTTCGAGAACTACTTCCCCGTGATCAAATACCACAGACTCCAAGCAACTCTATAGATACTGATGCGGGTAAACGAAAGCGCTGCCAACTTTGCTGGGAAAATGAAAATAAAACGACAAGACTCACCAAATATACGTGCTATGAATGTGGCCAATATTTATGCCTGCAACATTGTGACTATTTTTGTGTTGGTGGCTGTCAAATTAATCATGGCAGTGATGTAAATGATTCAGAGTGAAATTCTCTAAGAGCAAGGGCTTGTTGCGGATATTTTCTTTCTTTTCTGTATTATTTTCATTACCTACTTCGATTAAAGAATAAACTAATATTGTTTTTTATATTTATGGCCTTCTTGTCTGTGCACTTCTTCATATAGGAAATAAAAAAAATTTAGTTTCATTGTTTATTTTCCCAATTATCTGATCGTGTATCTCCCAGATACGACGCGTTTATCGGTCTTCTACCAGGGGGCGCGTTTAATGGAGTGTTGAAAAATGTATTTTTCGTTGAAAATGTAATTATTTTAAAGAAAATTTAACAATTTTGTTAATCATCGTTTCTTGCTTTGAAACTTTGATAAAAATTCAACTCTAGTGAAAAATTGAACTATTCGGTTAAAAATGAAGTTTTCTGTTAAAAATAGAACTGTTATGTAGAAAATTCAAGAAATTGGGTGAAATTTTGTTTCCTTCTTGACAAAAAATTCTTTCGCGGTTGGTAACTCATAGTTTTTTCGTTGAAAAATGTATTATTTGAATGAAAATTTAATTATTTTGATGATGATTCAAAATTTTTGTTCAATTCATCCTTTTTGCTCGAAAATGCACATGTATGAACATTCACATATTTGGTTATAAATACACTTCTCTGTTTAAAATTCAACTATTCGCTTCAAATTTTGCTTGCTTCTTGGTCGGAAAATTCTTTCTTAGTAGAAAATTCATCTTTTTTGTATAAAAATTATATTATTTGGTCAAAATTTTAATTATATTGATGAAAATTCAACAATTTTGTCATAAAATCATACTTTTTGTTTTAAAATTCAATTATTTTGTTCAAAGTTCAACTATTTGGTATAATATTGAACTATTCAGTAAAATATGAACTTTTTTGTCAAAAAACCAACTATTTTCTAGAAAATTCAAGAAATTGGATAAAATTTGGTTTTCTTCTTAACAAAAAATTGTATCTTGGTTAAAAATGTATCCTTTTTTGGTTGAAAAATTTATTTTTTCGTTGGAAATTTAATTATTCTCATGAAAATTCCACAATTTTGTTAAATTCATACTTTTAGCTTAAAATAAAAATGTTTTGTTGGACATTCAAAAAATCATCTTTTTTGGTTAAAATTTTAATTAATTTTAAGAAAATTTAACCATTTTTTCACAAAGTCATCCATTTTGGTTTAAAATTTAATTGCTTTGTTAGAAATTCGGGAAATTCGATGCAATTTTGTTTCCTTCTTGACAAAAAAATTCTTTTTCAGGTTAAAACTTTATTATTTTGTTGAAAATTCAACTATTTTGATGAAAATCTACCAATTTTGTTAAAAAGGAATACTTTCTTGTTGCGAATTCAATTCTTTTCTTGAAAATGCAGGTATTTGGTACTACAAAATTGAACTGTTCAGTGAAATATGTACTTTTCTGTTGAAAATTCCACAATCTAGTTGAGATTGTGTTTTCTTCTTGACCAAAAACTTCTTTCTTGGTTGACAATTCATCTCTTGGTAGAAATTTAATATTTTTGTGTGTAAAATACCATTATTTTCTTCCAAATTAATCGACTTTGATTGAAAATTTAACTACGTTTTTGAAAATTTTTCTTTTTTGTTAAATAAATTTATTATTTGGTAGCAAATTTAATTCTTTTGATGAAAATTCCACAATTTTGTTTAAGTCATCCTTTTTGCTTGAAAATTCAAATGTTTGGTTGCAAATTCAACTATTCAGTTAAATATAAATTTTTCTGATGAAAATGAAACTCCTTCCGTAGAAATGTAATCTTTTGGTGTTAAAAGTACAATTATGTCTTCAAAAATTAATCTTATTTGGTTGAGGATTCAACTATGTGGTTGAAAATTCACCTTTTTCGGTTCTTGCTTCAAAATGTCTATTTTCTAATAGAAAATTCAATTCTTGGTGGAAAATTTAAATATTTTGTAAAAAAATGTATTTATTTTGTTGGAGACTCATCACTTTAGTTAAAAATAAATTTTTTTAGTTGCAAATCTAACTATTTTGTTTAAAATTTCTTCTTTTTTGAATATTTATTCCAGTTACGGTAAACAAATTATCTTTTTTTTTAATTTAAAGATATTCATCTTTTTGGGTTTTTGGGCTGTACTATTTTGTTGAAAGTTTGTTATTTTTTGGTTCAAAATTGACTTTTTCAACGGAAAATTTTACTACTCGATTTTTGGTTGCAAAATAATATGTTTTAGTCAATAATCTATTTATTTTGTTGAAAATCCATCTTTTCAGTTAAAACTAGAACTAATCGCAATTGAACATTTAAAAAAAAATTATTTAAAAAATTTTGAAATTAGGATTTAAATTTATTGCGCAACTTATGCAAGTGGGACCTTTTGCGGAAATTTATAACAGCTAAAAGAAGTTAAAAAGAGTTTTGAAGAATTTTATAATATTTCGATTATGAAAAAAGTACTTACAAATCGTACCAAAAAGGTACTGGGAACATCAATTTTCTCCTTCTCTATCATTTCTGCTTCATCCGAACTTCTTTGCTAGAATTATATTAAAGTAAATACAATAACAACGATAATTTCAACAAAAATTCAACATTGCATGTGACTAGAAAATAATTTAATATTTTGAATCTTACCCTCTTCTTTCCTTTCATCTTTCCCTTTCCCTTATCGCCTTGTTGTGACAGCATTGCATTATTGATTCGTAGCAAGTCCGCAAGAATAAACAAGGCCCGGAGATTTACTGCAAAAATTAAAAGTTTAAAATAAAGAGCAAATTCAAAAAAGATATTTCAGTCGATTCAAGGTTTGTCTTACCATCGGTGATGTTTTTTAAGCGATTGTATACGTCCAGGCGGTTTAATTTAGCGTATTCCAAAATTCGTGGACAATAATAGGATGGAAATCTGGCCAGGAAATTGAAACTTTTCTCTTTAAAGAAATACCGAAATTCGTTATTAATCTGAAAAAAGTTGTAATTAAAATTTAAGAATTTGAGGCTCAAACACTAGTCGCAATTAGAGAAAAAAGAAACGAAAAATGATTCTTACCATCTCGCCATTGTAGTCTAATAATCGCGGATATTCATGTAAGATCTGCGAGATATTTGGGCTCTTTTTAATAATCCAGTCTCTCCGATTTTGTAGTGTTTCCTGTAAATGAGTGGCGATATTCTGTTTGTTGCTGTCCGAAGGATTTGTACACTTCATCCAAGCGATCTGAATCCAAAGGAAATTTGATCATTTCAAAATGGTGTCAATAGTTACACAGATTTTGAAAAATAGTAGCAAAATTAAGGGGTGACCGGCAAAACCAGCGGATTGAGAATTTATATTTTTTTTGATCAAAATGCATTTATTTTTTTGAAAATTTGTTTTTCGTTTTTTTTTAACAAAACCAAACTTTCTGATAAAAAATCAACTATTCCAGTTGAAAATTATTCTCTGGTTGAAAATTAAATTATTTTCTTAAAACTCGTTTTTTTGTTGTTGAAAATTGATGTTTTGAGTCGAAATTGAACTAATCCAGTTGAATATTTTATCAATCGAGTTGAATATTCATCTCTTTGGTTGAAAATTAATTTTTCAAACTGAAAATTTAACGATTCAATTTTAGATTGAAAATATATCTATTTTCGCCTAAAATTAATGTATTTTGCTCAAAATTCCTCCTTTTTGGTAGCAAAATGATTCTTTTTGGTAAAAAATTCATAATTTTAGTTGAAAATTTATCTCTTTGCTTGAAAATTGATTTTTTTGGTGAAAAATACATTCATAATTTTTATTGATAATTCACCTCTTTAACTAATAATTGCACTACTTTTTTAAAAGTTCGTACTTTTTTTGTTGAAAATTAATTTTTTGAACTATAAATCCAATTACTGAATGTTTGGTTTAACATGAATCTTGTTGAGTTTAAAATTAATGTATTGTTGGAAATTCATCTTCTTGTTTAAAAATACATTTTCTTATTTTAAATACAAGAGTAAGGTTGAAACTCTTTTTTTTCTCTCGACGTTAAAATATTTTTGAGTAGAAAATTCGTCTTTTTGGTTAACAATCAATTTTTGTAAGATTATCATTATGTTTTTTTACTTGAAAATTTAACTGATGCAATTGAATATTCCATAATTTTAGTAGAAAATTCATCACCTAGGTTAAAGATTAATTTTTTAATTTAAAATGTAAATTTTAAATTTTTTGCAGAACACAAATTGTTTTTTAAATTAAAACTAATTTTCTTATCCAAAAAATTAACTATTCAATTTTGTGTTAAAAATTTAAAGAAGTTTAATTGAAATTAATGTATTTTATTAAAAATTCGCCTTTTTGACAGAAAATTTATCTATTTGGTTGAAAATTGAAACCTCTACAAGTTGCTTAAATTTTAGTTCCATTTTATTTAAACCCTAAATTTCTCTAGAAATTCATTGAAAATTCCTTGAAATCCTTTGATATTTTTTATCCCATTTTTCAATCCCTTACAAATATTGAAGTTTTCAGAATCTTCTAAAAATATCCTAAAATATTTCAATTTATTAGAAATCCATTGATATTTTAAAATATTTGAAGTACAT
>JAWWLR010000034.1:53273955-53290165 GCA_035041075.1 Acraspis erinacei
CTCTTAAAATTACTTTAGAAAATTTGGAAATTTTGAAATCCTCTGATATCAGGCGAAACTTCGTGAAATCTTAAAAACTCTATTAAATTACCTGGAATTTTTTAACGTACTTTAAAAGCTTTGAATCCCCATAAATCCTTTCAAATCCCTGAGATCAGTTAAAATAGAGAATTTGTTGAAATTTCGTGAAATGTTAAGGAATTCCTTGAAATTTTTGTATTTCTTTGAAATCCCTTGCCATTTCGACTTTTGAGGAGTCAAAGTAAAAAAATAGTCATAGAAAAAATCAAATCAAATAGGAGTTTCCAACAAATTAGAATCAATGTCATTGTTCTCAAAATAGTAGTAGGATATTTGCATCAATTAAAAAAAAAACTTATTAAACAAATAGTTATAATAATTATTTATTTAAATACTTATTTTGCATGGTATGTCGTTGCCCTAATTGTACAAAAAAAATTATATTCAGATTCCCTAAAGGTAAATTAATATAAATTAATAAGACAAACCTTTGTATCAAGTTCTTCTTGGGATAAGAGGTTAATGTTAGATACAACAGGGGTTGGTTTGCTCGAATCAAGAGTCTTAGTTTTATATTTTTTCTGAGATGGACTAAGAGTTCTGCGAACATTCCATAGTCTGTACTCGATAAATCCTCGCCTCGTTTCTTCATCATAGTAGTGTTCCTACAAATTTTAGATTCGTTATATTTGGTTTTTAACCATTGTTTAAATAATAATTATTATTATCACAATATACTTACGTATCCTTTCTTAGTACGCGTATTTCTCAAAAGGGGAAACTCTGTAACGATTGCCTGTGCCAGGGCAACTTTTGCCTCGTCAGGAGGATAACTGCAAATGACAGTAATTCTTAATTAATTCCGTCATTCCTAACAAAGTTTTCTAGGCTGCAGCAAACTCAATTTTTCATTTAAAAAAGATCCTCCTTTAAAACAAATCTAAAAGAATCTCCGAACAGGAAGAAAAAGAGAAAAGAAAAATGTATTTGATCATAATAATAAAAATAAAGAAGACGAATTAAATTTAAAAAAGAGAAGAAAGGGGATTTATCAGTTATCTTCGAATTTTTCTTTCCTCTTTTGTACTTCTGTCAAGAGATTTTTACAAAAAATTTGTGTGAAACAAGGATTTTTTTTAAATTACTATAGGAGCATTTTATGGTGTTTTTTTCCAATTTAATCCTTGAATTCTTGGTTTTATTTTCAGGAATTCTATACATTAACTTGATTATTGGACGTTAAATAACATTTAAAAATTTATTTTTATTAAACTATTTTAAATTTGGTGATCTTGAACAGAAGGAATTTTCAACATCAATCGTAGAATTTTAAATTTCAAAAGTATGTACAAATTTGAGCAATATTTGAAATAAATATATTCTCAAACAAAGGGCTCAACCTATATTTTCAAAATTTTATAGGATAAGCGAAAAACTTCCCCAAAAATCGAATTTTCAATTTTTTTTCAAAAATGAAGTGTTTTTGAGATAAATTAGTGATAAACTGAACCCTGAAAACTTGAATGGGGAAATTTTATTCGGTTCTGTTGAGGTGGACGTATGATCGTGAGAATAAAAAACTTTGGACGGTGATAAAAAAGAAAAATTTTAAGTTAATAATGTGAGAATTTTAATTCCGCTCCAAAACCTATCAGCTGTTCAGCTTGATGTGACTGCGCATGCGCACATGAGCTTAAGTACAAATTCACGGTTAGGCCCTTATAACATGCTAACGAAAAAAAATGTAATCAGATTATAAAAAAATTGTTTCTTCTGGATGCGTACTAGCGTTTTTTACGTTTTAAGCCAATAATCATATTTTTTAAATTCTGAAGTAAGCCCTTAAGGCTAGCCTTCAAAAGATTAATAAAAAAAAATCAATTCAGAGACCGAGTCTAAAATATTATTCAATTTTAAATAAATTTTAATACTCAAGCATTCTTAAATATTCATAGATTGGGAAGTTCAAATTTAATAGTTTAAACTTAAACCGACGCTTAATTTTTTCATTAAAAAAGTAGAACCAAAATTGAACAAATAAAATTTAAACAAATTCAAGGCATCTAAATTCAAGAATTTTAAACTAGAGGACTGTAAAATAAAAAAATTGTACAAGCAAGCGTTCAAACTGAATAATTCTGAATTTGAAAGATTATCATTTGTACTCATGAAAACAAGAATTCTTTAGGATCAAAAATATGTAGAACCCAAAAATTCCTACTGAAACTCTCGAACATATATAAGATTCCAAATTAAAGAATAAAAAATCGAAAAATATTATAAAGTACAAAAAAATGCATTTAATAAATTTAAACAATTTTTAACTGTAAGTCATTAAAAATAGAAAAATTTTTAATTGGAAAAAGCGTTCAGCACAGGGATTCGGATGAAATTAAGAGGCATTTTCTGATATTTTCCAGTTATTTTACCTGAAAAATTATGCTAAGTGTGAAAAATTATTTTTAAAATAATGCAGATCCAAAGTAAAATTATATTTCTTTTCGTTCTTTTCGATATAAAATATATAATTACCATATAATTTGGCATTATGTCTTCATACCGTCATTATGTTTCCATACTTTTTTAGACTGAGCTTAGTTTTTAGCCAAATTCTTTTAAATTTATCGAAATAATTTGCAAATATAAAAAAATGCCCGTTAATATCATTCAAATCCCTGGTTTCCCAACTTTTGAGTGATTCTCACAAAAAATAGTTACATCATTCAATCAAAAATAATGGCACTAATCATTTTTTTTTTTAATTCTTTAGAAATTCGCCTTTAAAATAAACCCAGGAACAATAATTTTTTTACTCATATTTTAATGACTTCGCTATGGTCGATCTCTTTTCTTTTCAAGAATGCCAATATGTTTTTAGATATAAAAAAATTATTGTATTTCCCGTTATACTAATAAATATAAAATATTTATACTTTACAAAATAATAATTACCAGCTACCATGAACTTTGATAAGTTCTGAGATAAGGATTCGCATCAAGGCTCTCCTGTTATTTTCTGTGAATGAACCATTGGCAGCCAAGACCAGTGCTTGACCCTCAGCAACACGGTGAAGAAGTGTAGCTCTCACGGTTCCAAAACGCTGCAAAAATTTTCCTCATAAATCCACAGTAAATATTTTAACTAAAAAAAAAAATAGAAAATTCATCTTTAAAAAAATATCTCACCGAAAACATGTGTAATGACACCTTGCTAGTACCAGTCCCAGATTGAGTATTTCTTTTTTCCTGAATATCAGACCGTACCCTTATTCTTTGAGAAGCGTTAGGTTCATCATTGCATTCAGAGACCAGAGATCCATCTTCTTGTACAACAAATTCTGTTCTGTCCATGTTCAGTTCCATTAGGTTCAGATCCGCTTCCGTTAGGTCAAGGAAAGAACAACAGCTCATTCCTTCGTCTGAAAAAAAGAGAATACAAAATGAGGGGATCAATTTCAGATTTCGATTACTGCAAAAAAGTTACATTGAAAAAACTGTATTTGAATGTGGGGGCTACCTTTCTGAATAAGAAATCGAAAAATATATAATTTATGCATTATGTACAGAAACTTTGTATTGAGTGGTTCAAGAATAAGCAAAAAAGGCATACATCCATCTCCAGTTTTACCTTGAAGTCGCCTCATCACATCCAGGGACCTGAGGAATTAAAATTTTTTAATTCACTTTAATTAGACTAATTTTTATGTAAGAATATCCTGCACTTTACTTTTAGTGAATCTAAATTGAAATTAAATGAATAAAAGGTACCTAGAATTGGAAACAATTATTTTAATACCTGAACTCAAGATAAAGTTAAATAAAAAATTTATTATTGTAACCTTATACAGTAGACTTACATACATTTATGTATATTATATAGATATTTCTACACCTATTTATGATTAATACCATTTTTATTACTTAACTTATTTTTTGAATGAAGTCTGATTCTATAAGAAAGTCAAAATTATTTTCAATTTGAATTCGATATAATTATTTTATATATATTAAATCCATTTTCAGTCATTAATAATAATAAACATGGCCTTAACGTTAACTCTATTATTAAATGAATCTTTGAAATTATTTATTCTTAATTAATTAACTAAGATATTTTTTGTATTCTCACTCACTCTAAGCCAGCCAGATTTCATATAAAATCGAGCAGTTTGACAATGGTGATGACCTGAAATTGTTTCGAGCCGAAATATATATTTTTTCAATGTAAAAATAAGTGACCCCTATTTTTTCAAATATAATGCTTAAGTGATTAATTAAAAAAATGTGTAACTCTGTAGAAAAAACTAAACAGTTAATTTTTTCAAAAAGTCCACCTTTGATTAATTTTAGATTCATAGAAAAAACCCTTAATATAGAAAAACTCTTTTTTATCATTTAAAGTTTAAATAGAAAAATTAATGAAATTATGATTTTTGCTGCTCTGTTTTTAATAATCTTAAAGCTCAGGGAAAAACAGAAAACGCAAAAACTAGTAAAGAAATAAAATCAATAAAAACGTAACAAAAATAGTATTTTCATAACATTTCTTACTTAAAATCTAAATTCTTTATCTGCTTATTCTGTAAATTAACACTGTTAAAATATTTTTAAATTTATGAAGTGGTATTGGAAAATTTTACGAAATTAATTAATTGTAACGAGATTTTCGTAAATTTTCTTCAAAACTTTTTTTACAAGTTTCCGAATTTTTAGATACATCTCAGAAAATTTCGTAATTGTATTAAAATTTTGCATAAAATTACGAAATTGTAAGTGAAAATAACGAAAATTGTAACTGAATTTTGTCAAATTTACGCATCTTGTAATTTAATTTTCTGAAATTTATCAAAAAACCCGAAAATATAATGACCAACACAGAAAATTTTCAAAATTTCAAACTACGAAAAAAATTAAACTACCGAAAAAGTTTATTAACGAAATTGAGATATTCCAAAATTATATAATTTTCAAACCCACAAAATTTCAAATTGCCGGAATAATAAAATCCGAAATTACCGAAGCTTCAAATTCCCAACAAAATTATATTAAATATTTTATTGGGTAAAACAATGTTTTATTTAAGCATGAAAAAGGGACGATATAAAATAAAATAGATTTTTAAATATTAATATAAATTTTTGGGGGGAATTTGAAATTTCGGCATTTTGAACATTCTAATTTCAAAGCTTCGGAAATTTGATAAATTTTATAGTTTAATTACCTTTTACATTTAGCATATTTTAATTTCGTTACTAAATATTTTGGATAGTTTTATTTTTTCCCGGTAATTTTAAATTTGGCAAATTTGTATATTTTCAGTGTTTTGAACATTTTGCAGTTTTATTTTTCCGCAAAATGAGGTTATGCCATATAAGTTTAGCCTCTGTAAGATATAAAACTATGATCTAAAAAAATTGATATTTAGAAAAATTTATTTTATATTATACAAAAATAAATTTTTCTGTATGAAAGGAGAGTTTAACGATTACAAAACTCACTAGTTATTTCCCTCAAATTATTATGAATCCAAAAAAATCAAATTCGGCCTTTTTGATACAATTTTTTTCTCATTTGTTCCGAAAACTTTTCATAATATTTTTTTTGAAATTTTCATAATTCACCTAAATATTCAAAAAGCTATAAGTTCCTGAATTTTTTTTATCTATGAAAACCAAAAAAATATTTACATGGTTCATATTTTGCCTTGAAAAAAAAGGTTTCGGCACTAAAAAATGCCGTGACTTCCCCAGGGTCCAACTGCCTGATGTCAAATTAAATATGTCAATTAGTAGTTTCTTAAACCTAAACGTATTTCTAAAAAATAGAGGAAATATTTGACTTTGGTATTTCTTTTTTAGTCAATAATGAAGAAAAGAACTATGTTCTTAATTTTAAGAAATATAAATGTCTGGATGGTGCGTTGTATAATGACGATTAAGCTGATCCCTGCGTTTAAATTTGCATTGACAGTAAATGCAGGGAAACCCTGGCTCCTTTTCGCCACACTCATAAAGTTTGTGGCGACACAGATGCCTTTTGTTGACATAACTTCGAGGACATGCATCGCACTGAAACTTCTTTTGAAAAGAAGTGTTCATACTCTCCCTTCTGGGTATTCTAATCTTCCAAGCGGGAATGCAATCTGAACTCAGGTGTTTCAAAAATGCAGCTTTCAGATTAAAGATTTTATTGCATTTGTAGCAAATATAGGGTCCCTGACTCTTCCTCCCTCTTCCTCTTTTCAAATTTACAGCAGCATTCTCGAAATCTGAAAAATTCAATAGAAATCTATTAGTGGAAAGTTAAAAATTGCATTTTAAGCTCCAAACTTTATTTCTACATCACTAAAAATACCTACAATGCATATTTCAAATACAAATCAATCAATAGTATAAAGTATTACAAATTCATTAATTTACGTATCAATATTTATCTTATAAACAACTATCACTTTATTAATTCCAAATCAAATATACATTTTTGTGTCATCAGTAAGCTATGCATAGGAAGAAACAGAGAGACAGTGACAAAATGTTATCATTTTCGGATTCTGTGGGTGATGAAACTTAAAGTAAACTTACTGAAAATTTTGTAAAAATTACACATTTCCTACGCCGATTACGTGGGAGCATAGGATTTCTGTACGTGTTAATATAACATTTCTGTAACTCGAATCTGTAAAATGAAGAGGGTTTAGATGCAATACTACAATAATCATAATAAGTTCTTACAAGCGAATCTCTATAACGATTACAGATTCATAAGGTATTAAGATCTTACATGAAAGAAGAAAATCTGCCAATTTTACAGGATACAGTATGGAAAAAGTAAAATTAAAAAAAGTTAAAAATAGAATTCAACATAAAATTTCTTTACCGCTTAGAACGCTTTTTAAAAATCAATTATCAAATAATTGTCGAGTACTTTTTCTCAAAAAGATTCTCGAATTTAGTTTCAATCTTTAAGTAACAAGCGCAAAAGTTACTTCAACTCTCCGTATACAATGAAGCAACATTATCATAAGATAAATTGACACTATTAAATTTTTTTAAATATTAAATTCAGTAATTTAAAAAACATTGTTTTTAAACTGACGTTTTTAACTGCTTCCTTGGAACGTTATCTCATTTTACGGGCCTAAATATATATAATTATCATTGTTATAAACATAGGGTGGTGCACAAAACGTTTCTTTTTTGGACTTCAAAATTAGCTGAGGAAAATAATTTTGGTCATAAAGTTTTTTTTTAAATTAAAAAAATTAAATCGGTTGATATCTTTTGTTTGTTCTTTGAATTTGAAAATTAAAAAAAATCTTCTTGGTTAAAAAATTACATGGTGATTTTATTTTATGTACAGTTTTTGCTAGTTAACAATAAAAAAGTAAAAATTGAAAAACGTTTGCATACAAATTTGTTTACCTCGTCAAAGCAAAAGAATAACATGTTCTTTCGATTAAAGCTAAAAAAATGTTAGATTCGACATATTAATATTTAAAAAACAACATATTTTTGCACATTTTTGTAAGTTATAATTTGTATTACTTGTTACTAGCAAAAAATCTAAATACAAAAAAATTACTAACATTTTTTAGAAACCCGAATTCTTTTTTTGATTTTAAAATCTCAGCCGATTTCGAAATAAAAAACTTTAATTTCGCATCACCGCAGTACTCAATGAGATTGCGAACAATGTTAATATTTCACTATGAAAAAAAAAATATTTAAAAAAAGGGATTTTAATTGAACGAGTAGGTACAATTATCAATTTTTTAGAATAGTTATTTATAACGACGTTTACCATAGATATGAGCGCCAAGTATTCGCGAAACAATAAAAAATAGTAGGTAAAAATAACGATAATTAACAAAATTACAAACTTAAATTATTGATTAAAAAATGTAGTGTATTCTTTAATGAAAAATTATCATTCATTATTTTTTATTAATGATTATTATACCATTAATTATTATTATTCTCTTGTTAGTTTTAAAAATTAAAAAAAAAGCTTTTTGATTCAAAAATTCTCCAGCTTGAACCAAAAAAAATTTTGCTTCTTCAGGAAAAAGTGCACATTTAATTCAATTAAAAAACAAGATGTGTTTACAAATTTTCAAACATTGTAAATTCAAATTCTTTATTATTGGTCACTGGCAAATCTTGAACATTTAAATAATTCGATTAATGTTAGTATTTTTACTCTGAATAAATTCGCAGAAATCCTAGGTTATGATGGAGAGAGCATATCAACTTTTCTGTAAAATGTACAGAAATTTTAGTACAAGTTACAGAAACATCTGTAGAATTTAAGGAATTATCTGTCATATTACAGACTTAGGATACTCTTTTTAAAACGTATTGCACTTTCCTGTCAAGTCAAATAACATCCACAAAATGTGAAATTAAAAGGATAAGTCCATATTTAGAGCAAATGCACGTAAATCTGTGACATTGCTAAAAATGCTGTCAATTCTACAGGAAAGAACTGTAAGATCAACAAAAAAAGTTACGCAATCATTATATTTGACTGAAAATCCTGTAATTTTAGCAGACTCACTTTTCTCGTTGTGATGTGCTCCAAAATATCCTCGACTCCGTTGTGTTGTGATGCGCACTTTTAGGTTAGAATCACATTGTCACATTCAGAACCACACAAAAAACAATATTTCTTCTTACAGAGCTTGAATCAATTTGACTAACTTATCGTTATGCACACTCGGAAATACACAAACACTCATGATAATATCATACGATTATTCACATAGTAACTTTTCCGGTCGTTTGGCGTCGTGCGCGACAGGCCGTTGAATTGGAGCTGTTACTATCCCATTCCCATTGGGATACCTTGGATCACATACCGGGATTCGGGATTTGCAGCGCGCATTTTTCTGCGCATGCGAGCACTTAACTGGTAGAATCTGTCAAATCTACAGCAATATACTACTATAATCAATTTGCGATGCCTGTGAACAATGCAAATGCTTTTTTTGTAACACATGCTTGATTTAAGAACTTTCTGGGATCTGTAGATATCAAGCGATCGCAGCTCATTGCGTTGACAGATATCCAGAAAATTTCCGGAAATTTTTGAACTATATAAATTTCCTTAAATTTTCAAATTTGTTAAACTTTACAATTTTCAAAGTTTTAAAAATTTTCTTCAGGGTGCGCTGAAAACCCTTTATCAGGTATTTTAAATTCATTTTGAGTTACACTTCAGCATTCACTTCGTTGAATGCTTAGGGGGAAAACAATGTACGAAATGCATGGTACAAAACTTTCTTTGTGTGTTATCTTCGTAATGAATAATAATTACCATCATTTTATTATGTCATTAAATAGTTCTTAAAAAAGAAAAACTATTTTTAAATACACTGATATAGAAAAAAATACTTTTTAGGAAGATATTAGCAAAATAGGGCAAAAATTGACCGAATCCCATGCATTTGGCCCCTTGTTTTCCCCTCGGCAATCAACAAAGTGAAGTTAGCTGGTGCTTGAAGTGAAAATACGTAATTGAAACATCATTTGTTACAATAACGGTTTTAGCAAAGGGAAACAATTTGGAGTTTTGCTCCAAATTTAGGATTGATTCATATTTTCAAAATTTCTGGTAATATGTAAATTTACCATAAATTTCCGTAATTATCCACGATTTAAAAATTTTTAAATTTAAAAAAGTTTAAAAAAATCTCAAAATATGAATTTTCAGCTTTGCTCCAAATTTATATTTTAATTAATATTTTCGAAATTGCTGATAATTTATGAATTTATCATAAACTTTCCTAATTATCCAAGATTTTAAAAACTTAAAATTTCAAAAAATTAAAAAATATTTTCAAAATATCATGAATTTGCAGTGTTTCTCTAAATTCAGAATTGATTCATATTTTCAAAATTACTGGTAATATGTAAACTGACCACAAATTTCCGTAATTATCCAAAATTTAAAAAATTTAAAAAAGGTTTAAAAAATCTCAAAATATCAATTTTCAGTTTTGCTGCAAATTTAGATTTTATTCATATTTTCAAAATTGCTGGTAATTTATGAATTTATCATAAATTTCCGTAATTATCCAAGATGTTCAAAACTTAAAATTTCAAAAAATAAAAAAATATTTTCAAAATATCATCAATTTGCAGTGTTTCTCCAAATTTAGAATTGATTCATATTTTCAAAATTGCTGGTAATATGTAAACTGACCATAAATTTAGGTAATTATCCAAAATTTTAAAAATTTCAGGAAGGTTTAAAAAATCTCAAAATGTCAATTTTCAGTTTTGCTTCAAATTTAGATTTTATTCATATTTTCAAAAATGCTGGTAATTTATGAATTTATCATAAATTTCCATAATTATCCAAGATGTTCAAAACTTAAAATTTCAAAAAAATATTTTCAAAATATCATCAATTTGCAGTGTTTCTCCAAATTTATAATTGATTCATATTTTCAAAATTGCTGGTAATATGTAAACTGACCATAAATTTCCGTAATTATCCAAGATTTATAAAATTTCAAAAAGTTTTTAAAAATCTCAAAATATAAATTTTAATTTTTGCTCCAAATTTAGAATTGATTCATATTTTCAACTTTGCTGGTAATTTATAGATTTATCATAAATTTCCGCAATTATCCAAGATTTTAAAAACTTAAAATTTCAAAAAGTTAAAAAAAAATTTCAAAATATCAATTTTCAGTTTTGCTCCAAATTTAGATATTATTCATATTTTCAAAATTGCTAGTAATTTATAGATGTATCATCAATTTCTGTAATTATCCAAGATTTTAAAAACTTAAAATTTCAAAAAGTTAAAAAATATTTTCAAAATATCATCAATTTGAAGTCTTTCTCTAAATTTATATTTGATTCATAATTACAAAATTGTTGGCAATTTAGATATTTACCATAAATTTCCAAAATCTTCATAATTATCAAGATTTCAAAAAGTCGTTAGTATTTAAAATACTATAATAAATATATTAATAATAATTAATGTAATATTATAATAAGATAATATTTTGAAAATGTTAATAAGTTATTCTAATTTAAAAATTGTAAATGTTTAAAAACAAATTTTATTTAAAAAATGTTCAAATCTTTCAAAATTTCAAAAATGTTTAATGAAGTTCAAAGAAAACCCTATATAGAAAAATTTACTTTTAACAATGGTCAAAAAAAGAGAAACAATTTAGATTCTTGCTCCAAATTCAGACTTGATTCATATTAAAAAAATTATCGGTAATTTAGAAGTTTATCATAAATGCCTATACTGTCAAAAATTGCCTTAATTAAAAAAAAATTTAATTTTTTAAATTTTATTATAATATTTACAAATTTTTGAAATTTTCAAGTATTGAAAAATGTTTGATAAAGGCTTTATTTAATCTTTCGCTCAGAAGAAACTCCTTTATAGAAAATTTACTTATAGCAACGATGTAAAAAAATGAGTGAAACTATTTGAAGTACTGCTCCAAATTTAGATTTGATTTATAATAACTAAATTGCTGCTAATTTCCAAATTTATCATGAATTTCCCAAATTTCTGTATCCATGAACAATTTTCAAAATTGAAAAAGTTATTATTATTTTACAAATTGCTGGTAATTTATAAATTTAATACAAAACAAAATGTCTAAAAGTTAAATGATTACACAGAAAACTTAAAATTTTGCAAATATTAATAAGTTATCATTTGAAAATTGTAAATATTTTTAAAAATTTCAAAAATGTTTGATAAAGGTTTTTTTCAATATTTCGGTCTAAAGAAAACCCTTCATATTTACAAAATTTCTTATAATTTAGAAATTTACCATAAATTTCCAAAATGTCAAAAACTTCCCTAACTATGAAAAATTGCTAAAATTTAAAAAATGTAATTGATATTTAAAAATTTTCTATTTGAGATTTTCAAAATATTAAAAACGTTTGATAAAGCGCTTTCATCGATTTTAAAAACCGAAGAAACCCTTTTTTTTAGAAAATTTACTTATAAACATGGCCGAAAAAAAAGAAAACACTTGGAGTCTTGCTCCAAATTTATATTTGATTCATATTTGCGAAATTGTTGGTAATTGATAAATTTACCATAAACTTCGAAAAATTCCGTAATTATTTCAAATTTTCTGAATTCCCATTCATATAAAAATTCAAAACTTCCTCCATATGATCACAAATCATGTCTGCGTTACAAAATGTCTCAGCCACCATGCATTTTTAATAGAAAATATCGTCTGCCTCAAGAAAACTGGGATTTTTTGCGACTCGTGTATTTTTCAGTACTCGACGAAAAAGTCCCACTTTTTTCCCTTGAATCATAATATACTATTAAATACGTTCACAGGTAACTAACCAAAATTATACATCAAGCACTACATTCAGAGAAGTAATATTCACCTAAACAGCCACTTATAGCTACTTTTTTTACTCCTAACTAACATATTCATAAATTTCTAAACTAATAATTATAATTCAAATCAAAATTTCAACATTTAAATTTTGACTGATAAATACAAATCACATTTCAAACTAAATTTCAATTCTTTGGGTAATTTTTTCGAAATCACAACATTTTTAATTGTAAGTTGGAGACGTTTTTTCTGAAGCGGAAATAGCACGAAATATATTTTCTAAGGATACAATTGATATAATATCTTCTAAACTTATTATTAACTAACGTAAAAAATAATGATCGGAACTTAAGATGTTTGAGTGAATGATGTTGAACAATTTAATTAATTCAAACATTTTTTATAACTACCCAGAAGTTATTGCAAATCATCTTTTCGATGAAAATTATTCCTAGACTGAAAATTTAAACAATTTTGCAAAAATTAGTTTAGAAATTGCAACCATTTTCAATTCTCGATATAAAAACGAAACTCTGATGATATAAGGTTTACCCTCTTATATATCCTTTTCAACGTAAAATAGAAATATCCTACAATCTATTTAATTCAAAGACATTTGATGTTGAAGAAGAAACTTAATTCTAGAATAGCAAATATTTTCGCTTTATAAACCAACTCTAATTATACAAATTTGAAATCCTTCTTTGCGATGAATCGCCAGATTCAATATTATATTATCGAAACATGATTTTCTTTTAAAACAAAAAAATGATTGCAATCTTTTATCCCGCTTGATGGAAATTTAATTCATGACGAGACAGAAGGTATCTATGGTAAAATTTACGATAGCAGAATCTACATTCGAAAAGAGGCTCTTGACCACACAGGTAGCGTTTATGACGAAGCAAATCTCGATGATTAACATAACTCCGATGACAAGCGTCACAAGGATATTTTTTTTCCAAAATTGAAACAATATTTGCCGATAATGTTGGTCTTTGCCAAACTGAGACCTCTGGTAAAACATTAACCTCCGGTAACAGATTTACCTCGGGTAAAATATTTATCGATGGACTGACGGTGATAGGAACTTCTTCAGTTGTCGCCAAATCATTAGAATAATCATTAGAAGTTTGTTTTATTTTGGGTCCTCTTTTCTGCAGAAGACGAGGAGGACGCATAGTGCATTCTTTTGTTTGGTGTCTCACAAAAGGAACTTTCAGGGGAAATAATATTCCGCAATCTGGACATATGTAGGGTCCTTCACTCGGCCTTCCTCTTCCTTTTTTTGAATTCCTTAGTGGAAGCAAGGGGTCGTTCGAAACACTTTGATCATCTGCAAAATTACATCAAAATATTTAATTAATAACCTTTTTCACATTTAAAGTTAAGGACGTACACAAAAGCACTATCAGTTATCACAAAAAACAGATTATCTCATATTTTATAGTATTGTAATAATTTATAAATAAGTAACTTTGTCAAATTGTGGTATGCAAATCCAGTATTTCATACTATTTTTCGACAAATTTACTTTTAGACTTTTTTAAATAAAAGAAACAAGTAATTTTGTATTCTAAGGCATTTGACGAAGCACTTTGAAAACCTGAAAATAAAATAATTAATATTTTGTTTATCATAATTTCTGGTTTACATATATATTAGGATCAATTTACAAATAAAAGGAGGGCTTGATAATTGAGAACTCGGATCAAAGATAACTTTCTCGTGCTTGAATCTAGACGCCAAAGTTATAATCGATTCTTTGATAAGGTGCGTCAATTATTCATTTTATTATTTCATCATATAATGGAAATTATTAAAAGAAACTTAAAACATAAAATTATATGATGGGGGCGTGAAAACATAATGATCTTTAAATTTTGCTATCAATTACTTTCAGTTATCCATGTATTTAATACGAAATAAGATCAGATTCAATAATAATTTATTTATTTATTTTAGAAGACATAGGCGCAATAGTCCTTATTAATAAGATAAATATTCTTTACCAAAATAAACTTGAATTAGGTGAGAAATTCCGAATGAACAGCGCATTCATGGCGAAAAACATTGTGATTGTGTCGAGACTTGTAAGCGCAAAATTTACAGAAAAATTGAGGAGGTTTGTCGCTGCATTCAAACTTTTTATGGCGTTGCAAATTACGATAATTGACATATTTTTTATCGCATTTGTCGCACTCATATTTTCTTGTTACAGGATTCCAAAATTTCGAAGATTTTTTCCGTCCAGTTGTTTTAAAAGCAGTCTTCTGTTCTTTAAAATCATAGGTGTTCTCAGTTCCATGTATCAAAAATGGCATTTCGGATGAAAATACAGCCCCTGAAATATTAAATATAAGATTAGTTAGTATAAAAATATATAATTTTTGCAACCAATCTAAGCTGAAACATTTACAGTGTCTTGTACCTAAATAAAGGAAAGAAGTGCAGAAATGATTTTATTTTATTAAATCAGAAACAAATACACATCTCTATTCTATATGTATAATATAGACTTATAAAATCGTGCGATATTTTACATAATTTATTTAATTATAGTGTATTGTAGTTATTTCATTATAATTATATTATTTAAATCTAAAAATGTATTTGCTAAAGCGATGTTAAAGCTGATAGAGATCGAAAAAAACAGGCTCTCACAATCGAAAAATATAATAATTATTAAATGAATTTCAGAAATAATCTTCCTTTTAAATCATAAAATCATTAACCAGAAATCTACAGTATTCGACTTACGGATGATAACTCAGTTTTTACACAGTCGCAAAATAAAGTTTTGTAATCATAAACAAAAAATCAAATAAGTGTCAGTGGCTGTACATCGAAAATTGTCCAACCATTATTAAAAAGTTGGAAATTAATCAGTTGACCACCATTTAATTTGTTTAAAAAAATTCGATTAAGGAAAAAAATCCAAAAGAAAAACGGTTCATTACGAATAGTTCTACAAAAGTTTCGATTCCTTTTTTCAATATATTACAGGCAATGCTGCAATATATAAAAAAAACAGGAATTTTTTGTGAAACTCTTGAAAAGGTACCATTTTTATTTTTTCCGTATTTTTTTCAATAATCAAATAAAAAATGTTTGTTACACATTTATTTCATGAAAAAATTTGGGCCTCCCAACAGAAATCTTTTTTTAGATCACAAAGAACGATTCAACACTAAAATGTTGACAAAACTCAACTTTCGTTTATAAATTAATTTTTATTATTATGCAAGCTTGACATTAAAATTAATATTTCTTATCAATAAGTATGAATAACTACCATTCAAAAATTAATATTATACTTAATATATAACTATAATATATTTAACTATTTTCTTCAATGCACAATTTTATGAACTGTAAAAAAATGGTACTTTGTAATTAATATTTTTTTCCTTTAAGCTTAACATTTTTCTTTAGTCTTCAAAAGCACTTCACTCAATCTTTTTAATTTTTGATATTGAAAAATTAATTAAAAATTTGTTGATTCAAAAAATGTGGAGTTTTAGAACGATATTCTTTTGAAATATTCCTCGTTGATTTTTCCATCTTTTTGAAATTCAAAAATCCACCTTCGATAAACCTTAGTACATAATAAAAGAAGATTTTAATAACAATTAAAAATAACCGCATTTAGCAACAAATGAATCCTGCGGCCCATTTGTCCCGGTAGAATAAAATAAAAATTAATCTTCGATTTTTTTTAGAATTCGAAATGTTGCGAAGCTCGATGTCTCTTAAGGTGATATTTCCGTTTAAATTTAAGTCCGCAATCGTTGCATGTAAATCTAGGTTCCACTTCGCACTCGTAAGTAGTGTGACGCC
>JAWWLR010000034.1:53308956-53324523 GCA_035041075.1 Acraspis erinacei
TCAAGGAAATTTATCGAAATAATAAGCTGCTCTGAAATTAAACTTAGTAACAATTACCATTTAATGACAGCAAAACAAATATATAGAACACAGAAAGATAATTACGGAAACCGGAATTAATTTGTAATTGAATGAATGTTATTATGTTAACTTTACATTAAACAGAATATTTTTGGGGATGTAAAAAACTAGTTTACTGTAACACAAGTTCTTTTATTAAAAAAACACATACGAAAAAATATTCTTTTAAATAGTAAACAAAAAGCTTAAGCAAGCTACGTTTCTTATATTAAAGAATTAGTTCTATAATCAGGGTGAAAGTACATCCAAATCCATTCGGTGCGTATTTTTTCTTTCGATCAAATTCTGAAACCTGGATATTTTGGATACTAAAACCCATTGAATCAAAAGAAAAAATACGCACCTAGTGGATTTTCATTTATTTTCGCCCTGTGAAGCCCTAGTGGAATCGGGAACGCACATCTTGCGACCTCTTCTTGTGTTTTAAACGAGGATATCATGTTTTCCGTACTGGCCTTCAGCAAAATGAATGCTAGCCATAGGCAAGTGCGAAATTTTTTTTTGTGTAGTTTAAGTGTAACTATAGTATTTCAAAAAAATTTAATTAGTAATTCACTAATTACTTAAGATTCTGCATGCTCAACACGTTTATGTGTATTTAAATATCCTCTCGAAAGGTAGCTTCAACAACATTTTTCAAATTTGTATTTTCTTGTGATATTTTTTCCTGCGTTATCAGATTCAGATGCATGTCATCTAGTGTCGATTAAGATAATTTTTTCCTTCAAAATATTTTAAGCTGAGTGGACACAATAATTTTCAAATGCCTTGTCATTAATTTTTTTATCACTCTTCAAAACTTGTTTATAACTATAGCTTAGTGTGCATGTGTCCCACCTGTTCTTCTCTTCCCGTCTCTGTTTTGAATCTTGAATATTTGAATGGCTTTTGGCCTGGGCCATCAGGTACAACTCGTATGATCTAAAAATTGAAAGAAAGTGTTATTTGGATTCTTGCAGAGATCATTTTTTAAAGAAATTTAGTTTGAATATGAGATTTTACCTTCAATCATTTCTTGCTTGATTGCAATGCTTGGTTTGAGAATTATTCTACTGGGCATATCAAAGCCTAGAGACCTGCGCGCTTTTTCTAGTGTTTTGAAACCTCAGCTTCATTTCTTGAAAGTCCTTTCTTTTCGTCCTTTTCTTGTAATTTTTCAATCAATCTTTGTCTTGCTGAACTAAAAAAATTATATTAGATTCCTGCTCGTATCATAGAAAAAAATTGAACTGACAGATCATGCTCTTTCTTTGTACTCAATTGGTAATTGTTTATTTTAACGACTTTTCCAAAGTTCAGAGTAAAATATTCGAAACCTTTTGGAAAATCTTTTTTTTTACTCTAAAAGTAAAATATCATTCGTGGGAGCGTAAGAATTTGAGATGCTAATGAGGAATATAACTTCGATAATATTCGCAAATGGTATTATCAAGATTAATTCGAAAAAAAGTTAGTAAATTGGCAAAAATATACATTATTGATAAGTGCCCGATTTGGAAAAAGGTAAGGGTTTAACAGAACTTCTCCTTTACCTTTTTCAGATCGAAAATTTACAATTTTAAGTTAATAATTGTATTAACGTTTATAATTTATTAATAAAATAACATTTAGTTAACAAATAATTTCAATGTTAATTATAGCCATATTTAATCGGTACGATTCTAATATTTCAAATGAATTAACAATTAGAGAAATTCATGAAAATAATTAAAATCTATTAATATTTATATTTTAGTATTTTTTGAGTTGGAAAAGGGGTTGGATGTGACAAAACTTCCTCCTTCGCTTTTCGAGCTTAAAAAATGATCATTTTAATTTAAAAAAATATTTCACAAACATTTACAATTTAGTAATAAAACAAAATTTATGTAACATATTGTAATGTTAATGTTAATTGCAGATATTCACAATTCTTTAGAAAAATACAAATATATTGCAAAAAATTAATTAAATTGAGTTTAAAGTGAAAGTAATTCCGCGGAAAATCAAAAAAATTGAAGAAAATCAGTCACTGAAAAAACTTTTGGTTATTTTTGTATTTCAAAAAAAAATGCTAATGTTTTTTGTTCTACCCCAACCGATATATTACTTTTGTTCTTAAAACAGGGTTTTGCAAAGAGTTCCAAACCATTTGCAATATACTCCAAAATTCGGAAAAGTATTCAAAGTAAATAATTACCGAAAATTTCAATCCTAGTATACTTTTTAAATTATTTTGGGTAAAATGCCGAAATAATTTATCATGTACGCAAACAGAAGTTCCAACAGACTATAAAATCTAAAATTTCTAAATCTACAAAAAAGCATTTTGAAGATTAAAAAAACATGTAATAAGAAAATTTAAGAGACAAAATAAGTTTAATATCTAACAAGAAAAGTTACATAATATTTCTCTTAAATTTACGAATGAAATTTAATCTCAAGGTTAAATGAAAACAAATATTGAAGAAAATTTAAGACATTGAATAATTTTCGGAATAAATAAACCCTTCTTGCGAAAAGACTTTTTTCACATCGATGTCTGGACTTCACGTTTATTACTCATTTCACAATAAACATTTTTGACAATATAAGTTTCTAAATGGCGTGTAAGTATATTTAAGTTCAAGTGAAAACTGAAGTTTAATCTCATGACAATATATGATTTTAGAGATAGTAATTACTAAATCTAATGGTTTACAGGAATGCGCATTTAATTAGATAGTATGGAGAGAAATTATATGACTCAATAAGTGATCTTTGCGTTTAGATTTATAATCGCATTTATCGCAAGCAAATTGTGGTTTGACTACTGCGTGTTCCAAACGTTTATGTCGAGCTAAATCGTATGGCCAAATGTAACTTCGAGAACATTTATCGCAATTATGCTTCCTTTCCAATGTCTTTGAGTTCTTTTTCTGATGCACTCGACCTATATGTTTATTCATGTGAGTTTTTCGTTTAAATAGTTTTTCGCAAAATTTACATTTAAATTGTGGAACGACGCCACATTCGTATTTTTGATGACTATACAAACTTTCCTTCTGATTATAGCTTCGGGCACACTTTTTACACTTGTACTTCTCTTCCGGATTTAAATTCTGAATTTTCGTCTTCCTTTGCCTCCGAAATTTGTTACCTCCAACTTTTTTGGTCTTTTGATCTGCAAATTAATCAAAATTTTAATTGGTATTTTGTATATCATAGTTTAAGTTAATATATTTTATTTACAAAATTGTTCATACCTTGGATGATATCTTCCTTAATATCCAAAGTGTCATCAGTGTTGTATTCAATTAAAGTCTTGATAATAGAATTATCGTCAGAAGGAAGATTGAGCTCTTCCCTCTCGTGACTCAAGAACACAGTTTTAAAAGCCATAAAGTGATCGCAGTGAATAGAAGAATATGGTTCATCATCTCGTCTCCTTCTTGATTTCTTCGACTTATTCTCGGCATGTTTTGCGTTGACTAGAAAATTGTAACGTGAAAAGTTCCAATTAGTCATTTTCGATTATTTTAATCCTTACCCTACAGCAGATATCGACTTAATCAATAACCCATGCACAATCACACTACATTACTCAATGACGTTAGAGAAATATTTTATGAATCTGATTTATTCGTCTTCTATTTCTAATAAGGTTCAAATGTTCGCCATTTAAAATATGGATGAACAGATTTGCTAAATCTTCGAGAAGCATTTCGAAGATACCTTGAAGAAGCAGCGATCTATGAGAAACTTAATAGATTAAAGAAGAACTGAAGGGCACATAAATATCACAGATTATGCCTACCCTTCAATGCATTTTTGTGATTTTTCCGAAAATTGTAGTTTGTATGCTTGAAGAAAAAGCTACTTTTTCAGTTTAATTCCTGAAAATAAACATTATGCACAATCTTTGTTTTAAACTAACAAACTAGGATTTAATCTGATGGCAAAATAAAAACAAATTGGTTAGCGAATGTACTATATTTATTTACTTCCGGAATAAGGCAATCCTTTTTGCAAATACTATTTTTTCAAATCGATGTCTCTAAGTAACTTTGGATTCGCTGCAGGCCAAATTTTATCGAAAATATAAATTTCTAAATGGCGTGTAAATATATTTGAATTAACAAAAAACTATACGAAAAACTTCTGACAATAACCGAGTTTTGAGACAATATTTAATAAATATTAATAGCCTACAGCTACGAACATTTCATTACATAGCTTGGTGTGAAGTGATATGTTGTAACAAAAGAGTGTTTCGTTTAGTTTTGTCAAAAATGTCAAAAATAAAAGGTGTCAATTAAATGGCATCGTCAAATGTAGATTCTAGAAAATTTGTGGCATTTAATCCATAATTTTGACGACTTTTAACCTGATTTTTGACACACGAAATCATGTGCCTAGATATATGACCTTTCCGCTTAAATAATTTGTCGCAGAATTTGCATCTGAATTGTGGCATGACGCCACATTCGAATTTTTGATGATAATTCATATGGGATTTCTTTTTATAGGTTCGAGCACACTTTTCACATTTGTATTTTTTTCCTTTTTCCACCATTGATTCCTGAATTCTTTGCTTTTTCTGGCGAAGCAGTTTGTTATTAACAATTAAAATATTATCTTCTGTCATGCCGGCAGTAACCAATTTTGATACGTATTTTTGATCACGTTTTTGACCTTTAACCTCTTCCGTCTCTTGATCTGAAAGTTTACCAGAATTGAATTTGCATTTTTGAATTTCACAGTATTATTTAATACATTTAATTGCAAGTCATACATTCTTCATTCGAATGAGTTCTATCAGAAGAAGGATTGTGCTCTTCCCTTGGATGTCTCCAAAAAATAGGTTCAAATTCCAAAAACTGACCAGAATAAAGAGCAGAATATGGACCATCATCTCGTCTTCTTGTTGATTTCTTCGATGTACTACTGAAATACTTGGCGTTAATTGGCACACTCTGTTGATCTAGAAAAATATAAGGTGAAAGATACAATTAGTACTTTTCGATTATTCTGATCCTTATCATATAAATTTAAATAATAACTTTATTGTTTGATTCCTAAAAATAAAAAATTAAATTTTAGGCCTGAAGCCAACTTAACACGAATGAAATTGGTGACGAAAACTGTTTTGTGGGATCGATTAGGTATCTATTATAGATCCAAAATCCATCGGAACGCAAATCCTAGCTGCTCCTATTCTCTAGTTATTAAGAATTAAATAAAAATTAAGTGTTTATAGACACTTTTTCTGAAAATTTAACAAAACACTATTACACTTCCCATCGATTTCTTCAACTCACTCATGGAATTATTGGTGCTATCTAGAAAATTATAATGTGATGGTGAAATTAGTAGTTTGCGCTGATTTTAATCCTTATTTTATAGAGGATCGAGGGTTGATTAATAACTTATGAATAAGCACATTACATTCTTTAATGCCAATAAAGAAATATATTTTGTAAATTTGATTCTTACGTTTTCTAAGTCTTCGAAAAGAATTTTGAAGATGAAAAGAAGAAGGGGTGATATATAAGATAATAATTAGCTGTTATTAGATCAAAACAAATTGAAAAATTTGATTCCTGAAAAGAAATGAAAATCTTAAGCTAACGAAATATGACTTCATCTCATGGTTAAATGAAAGCAAATTTTTCAGCGAATAGAAGGAATATATTTATTTACGCTATACGTCAATTTTTTAAAATTTAATTAATTTATTTCAAGTTAGTTCCTGGGGTAGGTAGCCTTTTTTTAAAGTTAGAGCTCATTTATACAAATAATAACTCTTCCAGTTGGCAGTTTAAGTACTATTATTCTATCTATCCTATGTTAAGTTATTACAATATGTAGAGTTTTCAACCTACTAAGTATTAGTCTCTTAAACACAATTTTTATTTTTTTAGCTAAGAAGTATTTCTGTTCGTAATATTTACTAAATTCCAGTGCGTTGTCTTCCATAAGATATCATTATCACTAATAAATATTTAAAGTATGAGTTCGATGTTCTGTAATTTTGGTATCTTCAGCACTACTTTCTTATCACAAAGCTTGGACTACCCTTTGTGATTCCTTTCATTCTCTAAATTTTCGAAAATATAAAATTCTAAATCGTGGATAATTTACAACAATACCCGATTTTTTCTATAAAAATTCGCTACAGACTGGCGGTATGCAACTACATATCATTTTAAATGTTTCCTTTCCTGATGACCTATAGTCTCTTGGAAATCATTTCAAAATCGTTCTCAATCAATTTGAATACCCTAGGTCTTCTTTCAAGGGTATTAACAAAATTAGTCTTTTGTATTGCATAAAATGTAAAGCAATAGACAAAAGATTAGCCTATTCAATTATTTGAGATGGCGTAAAGTAATATGATGTGACAAGTCAACTTTTTGTTTCGTTGTATAGGAACAATAATCGCAAATAAATTGTGGCTTGACTGCTGCATGCTGTAAACGTTTATGTCGAGTTAAATCATTGGGCCAAATGTAACTTCGTGAACATTCGTCGCAAAAATACCTTATATTCGTTGTCTGTAAGTTTTTTTTTAGATGTACAAAATCCACGTGGCTACGAATGGCATTTCTCCGTTTAAATCTTTTGCTGCAGAATTGACATTTGAACTGTGGAATGACGTCGCATTCGTATTTTTGATGACTATTCAAACTTCTTTTCTGGGAATAGCTTCGCGCACACTTTTTGCATTTGTATTTCTTTTCCTGTTTTGATTCCTGAATTTTTTGTTTCTTTTGGGGGCGCCTTTTTTTAGGAGCCAAAATTTCATCTCCTTTTACATCTACCGTAACAAACTTGGACTCATACCTCTTTTTACCCGTTTTTCGAGGAATCTCTTGACCTGCAAATTTTACAAAATCTAATACGGAACTTCTTATCTCATAGTTTTAGTTGCGATATTTGGAATGCAATATTTTCATACCATGGATGCCTTCTTCCTTGATTTCGACTGATCCATCATTTTCGTATTCAATCATGCAAGTTAAAGTGTTAGTATCGGAATTATCGTTGGCAACTTTGGTAGTAGTTGTACAAGAATATGTCCCACCAAATGGTTTTCCTGTTGATTTCTTCGACTTACGCTTAGTGTGCTGATCTAGAACAGAACAACACGAAAGTTAAAATTAGGCATTTAAGTAATTTAACATTAAAAATTTAACTAATAATCTATACAAAATTACATTGCATTACCTAATGAATTTTAATCTCCTTCTAAGGAGATTCAACATTTGACACTAAAATAATTGCAGTTTCTGATACTTCGAATGGCAATTCGAAAATGATTCTATCAACAAATGACCTGCAAGACCATTAAAAAATCAGAAAGACAATTTTTCGTTGAACCCTGAAAATAAAATTTAAACCATTTTAGTCTTAAAGTAAAAAATTACGTTTTAAAGGTGATTCAAGGAAGCAGTGACCTATTAGACAATTCATAAATAAAAAAGAACCTAATTATATGATTCCTAAAAAGAACATTCATAAACTATTTGAGTCCTAATCTAACGAAATAGGATGTAATATCACTTTTAAATTTTTTTAAATCAGAAAATATGAAGAATTTTTTATTTCCTGAATAAGTAAACAGTATTTTACAGCGACTGTTTTTTTTAAATCGATGGCTGTCACTTTCTGACCCTTCTTAGGTTTAATATTGTCAAAAACGTTACATCTCATAATATTGGGTAAATATATTTGCATTCAAATGATAACTACAGTTAAATCTTTTGACAAATTATGATATGCTTGACCACAAATACCGTCGGGTGACATCTCTGTTTGAATCGTTTGCCGAAGAATTCAAAACTGAATTGTGGCATGGCGTCACATACGTATCTTTGATGATAACTCAAAGTTTGTTTCCAACTATAGATTCGAGCACATTTTTCAAATTTGTATTTCACTTCCAGTTTCGATTCTTGAATTTTCTGCCTCTTTTCGCTCTGCAGTTTGTTTTGACTGCCATTTTTTATTAACAACGTCGCAGGGAATCTATTGATCTGAAAAGTTAACAAAGTTTAATTTGCAATTTTTTATTTCACACTTTTAATTAAGATATTTTTATTTCAAATCTAGACATACATTCGCTTATTTTTTCCGTAATACCAAAGTTTGGTAATTATTGTATTCAATTATACAGGATAAATCATCTGCATTAGATTTATTGTCAAATTAATGTCAATAGTTATGTAAGAGTATGCACAACCATCCGGTCTTCCTGCAGATTTCTTCGACTTAATCTTGTTCTCTTAACGTAGAAAATTATCAGGTGAATATTGAAATTAAGAATTTTTCACGATTATAATCTTTATCCTGTAGCAGGCTTATATTTAATTAATAAGCTACGTATAATCGCATTAAATTACTTAGTGGCATTAGAGAATTATTTAACAAAAATTCTTTCATTTCCTAAGGTGATTCAGTATTTAAAAAAAATTACAGTTTCTAAATCTTTGCGAGCATTTTAAAGATGATTCTAAGAATTAGTGACCTTTAAAACAATTAACAAAAAAACTTCATTGTTTCGTTCCTGAAAAGAATACCTATAAAGAAATCTAGTTTTAAACTAACGGAATAGGATAAAATATCACTCTTAAATGAAACAAAAGTAGCGTTCAAGAATAATTGTTTTATTTCTTGAAGAGGTAAACCCTCTTTACACTTTTTTTTCAATCGATGACTGTACGTAGCTGTATGATTCCTTTTGGGTTGAATATTTTCAGAAATATAAATTTCTTAATTACAAAGAAATATATTTCTGCTTGAGTAAAAAGTATAGTTAAATCTTATGACAAAGTATGATTTCAAAGATAATAATTACTAATACTAACGGTCTGCAGCGATAAACATTTAATTATAGATTATGTGCATTGATATGCTTGACCAAGTAAGGTTTGCGTTTAGCCTTGTAACCGCACATATCGCAAGCAAATATTTTTTTTACTGCTGCGTGTTCTGAACGCTTATGTAGCATTAAATCACCTGGCCATTTGTAACTTCGCCAACATTTGTCGCATTTATACTTAATTTTCGATGTCTCTATGTTTGTTTTAAAATGTTTGTTAGCCACGTGGCGAGTCATGTGACATCTCTGTTTAAATCGTCTGCCACAGTATTCACAAGTGAACTTTGGTATGACATCACATACGTATCTTTTATGATAAGTCAAAGTTCGTTTCGAATTATAGATTCGAGCACACTTTTCGCATTTGTATTTCTCATCCGGTGTCGATTCTTGCATTTTCTTCCTCTTTTTTGGTCTCTGTAGTTTGTTAGCAGGCAAAACATCTTCATCATTTTCAACCAGGGTAAACATTTTTGACTCAAATTCTTCAGTAACCATTTCGCGGGGAATTCCTTGATCTGAAAATTTAAAAAAGTGTGATTTGCAATTTTTTTATTTCATACCTTCAATCAAGATTTTTTTATTAGAAATCTAGACATACCTTCGCTGATGTCTTCCTTGATTTCCAAAGTTTCACCATTTTCGCATTTAATGTTGTATGATAAATCCTTGGCATTAGACTTATTCTCAAAAGAATTATCAGGTATTATGTAAGAGTCATGCTGAGTATCGAACTGTTGAGATGAGCATTGATCCTGAGTCCGTTGATCTAGAAAATCATCAGGTGAATGTTACAATTAGGAATTTTTCATGATTCTAATCCTTATCGTGTAGCAGGCCTATATTTAATTATATGATAATTCTTCCAGTTTATACTAAGATGATTCAGTATTTATAAAAAAAACTACAGTTTCTAAAGTTTCGCAAACATTTTAAAGGCTATTCTATGAAGCAGAGTGACCTATAAGACCATTAATAAATGAAAAAGAACCCAGTTATTTGATTCCTGAAAAGGATAGGTACAAGCAATTCTACCCTTAAACTAACGAAATAGAATTTATTATCATAGGCAAATGAAACAAAATAAGGGTCAGTGAGGAATTGTTTTATTTCTGGAATAAGTGAAACCTTTTTTACAGTGGATATGTTTTAAATCGATGACTGTGCATCAATTTAGGATCCCTTTCAGGTTTACTATTGTCCAAAATATAAACTTCATAATCTTTAGCAAATATATTTGACTTAAAATGAAACATAAAAGTAATTCTTATCATAAAAAAACTATTTTTTAAATAATATTTGCTCAATAGTTACAGTTTGTAGCTATGCACATTTAATTACAGAGAATGGTGAGAAGCGATATGTTCAAACGAGTAAGCTTGGCGTTTAGCTTTATAATCACAAGTATCACTTGGAAAACATTTTTTGCATACGTGCTTTATTTTCGGAATGTTTGCAGATATTTTAGGGTGTAATTTCTCTATGTGACGACGAATGTGATGCTTATGTTTAAATTCATTGCCGCAGCTTTCACACCTAAACTGCTACATGATGATTCAAAATTTGGTGAGGAATCTCTTGATTTAACAAACTATGCTTTGAAATAATTTATTTCAAACTTTTAATAAATATATTTTCATTTCAAATCAAGTGATACATTAGCTAATTTTTTTCTTGAGTTCCAAAATTTCGCAATTTTCGTATTTCATTATGAAAGTAAAATTCCTGGCATTATAATTATTATCAGAGGAAACTTCAGTAGTTATACAAGAATATGGTCCCCAGTATGGTCTTTCTATGGATTTCTTTGACTTACTCTTGTTAGGTTGATGTAGAGAATTATAAGGTGAGAGTTAATGGCGTTCGAGAAATACTTTACAAAAATTGATTCATTTTTTACTTCTAAGGGAACACAATATTTCACAAACAAAAAAAGATGATAGCTGTTAAATCTCCGCAAACCATTTCGATTCATAAGTAGAAAATAACTTTGGTTTGATTCGTAAAAAGAACAGTTATACACAACTCTAATCGTAAACTAACGAAATAGGATTTAATAAAACTGATAAATGAGTAAAGGAGCAAATGTGAGGAATTTTTTCATTTAGGAAAAACACTTTTGTTACAACGGCTAGTTTTTCAAATCGATTACTTTACCTCAGTTTATGATTCCTTTAAGATTCAGTTAAATCTTATGCCAAAAAATGATTTCGGAAACAATAATTTCAGAATACTAGCGATCAGCAGCTTTACTCGTCTAATTATATAGTATTATGTAAAAGGATATGCTGCAACAAACTATGTTTGATTTTAGCTTTATAACCACAAATATCGCAAGTAAATTGTGGTTTGACTGCCGCGTGTTCTAAGCGTTTATGTCGAATTAAATTTTTTATCCAAACGTAACTTCGAGAACATTTTTCGCATTTATGCATTATTTTCGGAATTCTTTGCTTAGATTCTTTTAAATGTACTTCGTGCATGTGGCGACTAACGTGATGTTTATGTTTAAATAGTTTGCTGCAGAACTCACAGCTGAACTGTGGCATGACGTGACATTCGAATTGTTTCTGGTTAGTCAAAGTTTGTTTCTGTTTATAGGTTCTAGCACACTATTCGCATTTGTATTTTTTCTCCGGCTTTGATTCTTGAATTTCCTGCTTTTCTTCATTATCTGAAAATAAAACAAAATATAGTTTGAATTTTTTACCTCATACTTTTAAATTACGAACTTTTACTAAAAATCTGGACATACCTTGCCAGATTTCTTCCTTGATTTCCAAAGTTTCGTCATTTTCGCATTTAATTATGCAAGTTAAAGTCTCGGCATTAGAAATATTGTCAGAAGAAATGTAAGAATTTATACACGAATATGGCCCACCATGTTGTCTTCCTGTTGATTTTTTCGACTTATTTTTGGTCTTTTGATCTACAAATTATAATAGGAATGGCAAATTAGGAATTTTTCATGATTTTGATCCTTATCCGGCAGCAAGCTTAGATTTAATTAATAGCCTATACATTATCGCATTAAGTTACTTAATGGTGTTAGATAAATATTTTACAGGAAATCGTTCACCTTCTACTTCCAAATGAAGCTAAAGTTCTAATAGAAGTACAAATTTAGTTTTATAGTAATTAATCAGATTAATTCTTATGATTAAATAAAAATTAATTGTTTGGTGGATCTCAGGAGTTTATTTGTGTAATAAGGATAACCTTTTCCGTAATTAACATTTTTTTCAAATCAATACCTGTGCGTCAAATTCATGAATGTCCGTTTTCTAAACGTTTCTGTGGATACAAGCTACGTAAAGAAAGATAACTTTCGGAACATTTATTACACTCATGCTTCCTTTTCCTTGCCTGTAAGTTCTTTTCAAGATGTATATAATACACGTGCCCACTCTTATGAAATTTCCGTTTAAATTATTTTGCCTAGAATTTACATCTCAAATTTAAAAAAGTTGTGGCATTCGAATTTTTGACGATTTTTCAACTGTGTATTAAGTTTAAAAGTTTAAAGCGCACTTTTTGAATTTATATTTATCTACTACTTTCGATTCTTAAATTGCCGGCTACGCGGATATTTTAAGATGTACTTGGTCTATGTGGGGATGAACGTTAAGTTTATATTTGAATCCTTTGCCGCAAAATTTACAACTGAACTGCGAATGACCTCGCACGCGTATTTTTGGTGATGAGACAATGAATGTTTCTGTTTATAGTTTCTAAGACACTTTACACATATATATTTCTTTTCCTGTTTCGATTCTGGAATTTTCTGCTTCTTTTTTGTCTGAAATTTCTTAAGATCATCACTTTCACCTATGGTAAACAGATTTGACTCATATTTTTTGCTAACCATTTTTCGAGGAATTTCTCGATCTGAAAATTTAACAAATTCTGATTTGCAACTTTTTTCATAGTTTTGTTTAAGATACTTTGATTGCAACAACAATACCTTGGATGATTTCATCCTTAATGTCTAAAGTTTCGTCAATGTCATATTCAACCCGCACCATTTTGTCTTCCTGTAGATTTCTTTAAGTTACTCTTAGTCTGTTGATCTAGAACATTTTTAAGTGAAACTTACTCACTTAATTTAATCACTAAAGTTAATCACCTAATAGTGTTAAGGAAATATTTTACAAAGATTACTTCTTTTTCTATTTTTAAGATGATTCAATATTTGAGCAAAAAATACATTTTCTAAATATTCGCAAACGATGATGAGCAAAAATAATTTACAAACGTAAAAGTAATCAAAACAATTTTTTATATTTATATAAATATAAAATATCTTTAAATCATCTATCCCCTCATCTGCACAGCTTTGCACATATCTCGTATATTTTGAATTATATATTCTTTCATGTGATAATCTCTCGATCACCTCTCGAATTTGTGCTTCTTTCCCGGTTTCTTCTATTATTTTTTTGACTTCCTTAAGGTCGATCACAGAAGAATCATATGCATGCTGTTCATGTTAAATCAACTGGGAAAAGGAAAGTATTTATAATACGAAGCGAAATAAATTTCTTCTTAATCTAAATCTTAATAGACACGTCCTCATTAGTAATTAAATAAATAAATAAAACATAGGTATATTAACTACTCATCGTTTGAAAAAATGTATTTATCCTGATATGGATATCAAGAATAAAATAAAAACAAACGAATGTGCAGGATACAGTTCATTCGAAATCAATATTAAGTTAAAAGAAAATATCACATGAAAGAAAAATTCATAAACATGATTATTATATTAACTCACAATAGAATACATTAGTTTATGACTCAGAAGAAACCACAATAATCTTTAATAGTTAATAATAAAACATAAGGTTCCTTTACGCAAATGAATGCAGGCACAAAATTTTCCGGTATCCAAAATTCGTAGCCTATTCTAATCAACTATATTCTTTTCGTATATATTTCCAACACACGCTAACAAATGGCACTTGACTTTAATTGTGAAAACTATGAAAATTAAAAAAATTCATTAAAAAAGTCATTAAAAAGTCGATGGAAAATAAATTTACTCTCGGAAAATATAAACAATACAAATAACTTTAAATATAGAAGGTTCTAGAAGTCATAGATGTTCTAGAAATGTTCTAGAATGTCATAGAATGTTCTAGAATGTTCTAGAATATTCTATAGATGTTCTAGAAATATCCTAAGGGCTAGAGCTTCGTATGCGTTTCGGCTTCATATGGCGTGAAGTAACGTGTCTGCCCAAGCTACTTTTCTTATTTGTTTTATGTCCGCAAAAGTCGCAAAAAAAATCTTGTTTGACTGGTGCATGTTCGTTACGTTTATGTCGAGCTAAATCTGCATGTCTAATGTAACTACGAGAACATTTGTTACAATTATAGTTTTTTTGCGATGTATCTAAGTTTGTTTTCAGATGAATACTAAATAAATGGGTCCGAAGGTGGACATTTCGTTTAAATCGTCTACCACAGAATTCACATCTGAACTTTGGAATGACACCGCATTCATATTTTTGATGATTATACAAAGTTTTTTTCTGGGAATAGCTTCGCGCACACCTGTTGCATTTGAATCTCTTTTCCTCCTTTAACACCTGCATTTTCTGCCCCTCTTTCTGAGGAATCTCTTCATCTGAAACTTGAAATTAATCTAATTTGAAATTTCTTGTATTACAGTTTTAGTTAAAATACAGTTAAACTCGGAAATATCGCCGGTTTGGAGGCTGGAGGTCGTGGAAAACAAACCCGACAGAGTGCCGCTTCTGATGAAATCGCGTTTGTTTGTTCACGTCTGTATGCACACCGCCCACGCCCCGCAGCACCTTTTACTCCTACCGGCGTCGCAGCGTCAATTCTCGGAAGGGATGTATCGTGGGGCGTTATATCCGAGTTTGACCGTTTTTTCATAGAAATAATCATACCTTCAATAAATTCTTCCTTGATTTCCAAAGTTTCGTCGTATTCGCATTTAATAATGTAAGTTAAACTCTTGGCATTAGAGTTATTGTCCGAAGAAATATCAGTAGTTACAAAAGAATATGGCCCATCATCCCATCTTGCTGTTGATTTCTTAGATTTTCTTGTGGCTTTATGTTGATCTAAAAAATTATAGGGCAAGATTGATTAAAACTAGTAATTTTCGATTATTTTAATCCTTATGATGTAGTAGATATATAAATTAAATTGACAACAAGAACACGTAACATCACTGGAGGGTGTTAGGAACTATAAGACGATTAATAGGTAAAAAAAAAAAAATAACGAAATAGGATATGTCAATGTTAACTGAAAAGTTTTATTTTCGGAAAAAGTAAGGCCTTTAATGCAACGAATATTTTGCTTTTAAATCTATGAGTGCACGTCACTTTAGAATTCTTTTCAGGTTTCATCTTTATCGAAAATATAAATTTATTAATATTCGGTATATATATTTGATTTTAAATAAAAATTACATTTCAATCTTATGACAAACCACGATTTCTTATATAATAATTACAAAAACTAGCAATTTACAACCATCCAACTTAATTAGATGAAATTACGTGCAATGATATGCTGCAACAAGCGATCCTTGCGTTTAGCCTTATAATCACAAATATTGCAAGTATATTGTGGTTTGACTGCTGCGTGCTCTACACGTTTATG
>JAWWLR010000034.1:53351904-53364149 GCA_035041075.1 Acraspis erinacei
ATATCATTAAAATTTCTTCATTTCATACTTTTACTTATGATAGGTTTAATATAAATCTACTAATACCTTGGATGCTTTCTTTCTTGGTATCGAAAGTTTCATCGATGTCTTTTTCAGTTAAAGTCTTGGCAGCAGACATACTGCCAGAAGAAATGTGAGAAGTTATTTTCTGCTTCAATTTGGTCCGCAGTTTGCTGAGGTCCAAAATAGCAGCTTTTCTTATACTTAGGGTGCATACTTTTGAATCATTTTCTTCATCAGTTTGTTCGACCTTAACTTCCTTGGTTTCTGGATCTGAAAGTTTACCATAACGTAATTTGAAAATTTTCATTCCATACGTCTAATTAAAATAGTTTCACTAGCAATCCAGACATACCCGGGATCATTTCTTCCTTGATTTTAAAACTTTCATCATTTTCGTATTTAATTATGCAAGTTAACTTCTTATCATCACAATTATTGTCAGAAGAAACATCACCAGTTATACAAGAGTATGGCCCACCATGACTTCGTCTGTATCTCTTCGACTTTCTCTTGTTCTGTTGATCTGGAAAATTAAAACGTGAAAGTTACAATTATAAATTTTCGACCATTTTTATCCTTATCCTACAGAAAACATAGGTTTAATCAACAACCCATACGAAATCACAACCATTTCTTGATGGCATAAGAAAAATTCTTTCGTCTTTTATTTCTCAGAAGGTTCAACTTTTCACAGAAAAAAAACAGACGAATAGATTTTCGTAATTTTCGCAAAGTATTTTGAAGAATATTTGAAGAAACAGTAACTCACAAGCCATTCATAAATTTAAAAAAATCTTGTTTCATGCTTAAAAAGAAAACTTCAATGAAAATAAATTTTGCAGTTATTGTTAGAAATGAATTTATTTACAGATTTAAAACTCTTTGTTTAAACTATTCGTTTCAAATAGATGTCTGTGCGTCACATTTATGACTCATTTATAGCTTAATATTGTCGAAAATATAAATTTACAAAAGGCGTACCAAAGTTCATGTGACAATTATACTTAAATATTATGATGATAACCAATTTTTGAAACAATATAGTTGCAACATGTTCTACAAAATTATGACGATTTGATGCTCCTGTACCAAATATGAGGTTAAGAACATTTGTCACAATTATAAAATAGAAATGCACTAAGCTATTGATACATAAATTTTTACGAAAAGCAATCGGATGCATTCATCACTTGAAGAACAATAAATTCTAGAACACTTGTCGCAGTTGTGCTTCAATATCAACTTCTTTAAGTTTTTTTCTTTCTAATGCTGGCAATATATTCGAATTTTTGATGTTGATTCAAATGCTTTTTCCATCTAAATCTGCGGGCACACTTTTCACATTTGTACTTCATTTTCGAGTTTAATTCCTCAATTTCCTGCTTCAATTTATTATTATTTTCCGATTTTGATTTCTTAATTTTTTGGATAACTTTCGTCTGCAATTTGCTGCATACTTTTGGATCATATTTTTCATCAGGTTTTCGGTCCTTGACTTCATTCGTGTTTTGATCTGAAATTTTACCAAAATGTAATTAAAATTTTGTTATTTCCTACTTTTAAATAAGGAAGTTTCACTAAAAATTTAGATATACCTTGGATGATTTCTTCCTTGATTTCCAAAGTTTCGTCATTGTCATATTCAATGATGCAAGTTACAGTTTTAGTATCCGAATTATTCTCAGAAGAAACATCAGGACGACCATGCTCTCTGGATTTCTTCGACTTGCACTTGGTTTGCTTACCTAGATAATTACAAAGCGAAAGTTACAATAAAAAATTTTTCATCATTTTATTCCTTATCCTATAGAAAATATAGATTTAATTAACATCCCATACACAAACATATAACCCTACTCAAGGGCACCAGAGCAAACATTTATACATCTGTATTATTTCGTCTTTTTTTCTACAGATGAACAATTTTTCACAAAAAAAAATAGACGAACACATTTTCGATATCTTCACAAAGCTTTTCGAAGATGAATAAAAGATGCAGTGACCTACATATATAAGCTAATTAATAAATTTAAGAAAACTTTTATGATTCCTGAAAGGAAAAGTTAAGTAAAAATTAATATTGCAGTAATCGGCAGAAACGTATTCATTTACGGAATTTGAACCATTTGCTGAAATAATTTTTCAAATCAATGTTTGTGCGTCACATTTATGTTTTCTTCAAAGTTTATTATTATCGAAAATACAATTTTATAAAATGCGTGTACATATATTTTACTTCATATAACAAGTATCCTTCAATATAACGATAATGACCAATTTTTGAGACAATATAGCTATAACATGTTCTAAAAAATAATGCCGATTTAATTCTTCTTTAGCCAAATTTGAGTTCCTGGAAATTTTTCGCATTTACGCAACAATTCCCACTTCGATGCACAATAAATTAATTCGTTTGGCACATTCCTAAAATAAAAATTCACTAAACCATTGAGAAACAACATGTTCACAGAAATAAATCTGAGGCATACACCCTAGGAACAAAAAGGTTTTCAAATAGCTATAGAAATTTGCTAACGATTAAAGTTTGCAAATTAAACTACTGGAAATAATGCTAATCCTTATCCTACAGAGGATATCGGTTTAATTCACACCCCATATGAAATCACGATGTTTCTTAATGGCGTTAAACAAATTATTTATAAATTTAGATTCTTTCGTCTTCTATGTCTCAGCAACTTTTCACCAAAAAGGCAAAGAATAGACTTTCTGAATTTCCTCAAAGTATTTCGAAGAATATTTGAAGCAGCGATAACTTACAAGCCCATTAATAAATATAAAAAACGGCTTTTTCATTCCTGAAAAGAAAAGTTAACTGAAAACAAATTCTGCAGTTATTTTCAGAAATGTATTTATTTACGGAATTAGAATATAAATTTACAAAAGACTAGTCAAACTTCATGTGATAATTACACTTAAATATTACGATAATAACCAATTTTTAGACATTATAGCTATAAAATGTCCTGAACAATTATGTTGTTTTATTTCTTATATATCAAAATGTGACTTCCAAAATATTTCTCACATTTACGCAATTATTCTGACTTCGATGCAGAATAAATGAATTCTTTTTTCACATTCATAAAATAAAAATGTGCTAAACTATTGATAAATCAATTGCACCAAAAAGCAATTCTAGGCATTCTACCCAGAAATAAGAATATGTTCAAATAGCGATAAAAATTTTCTAACGATTTAAATTTGGCATATGGAATTAGTTGAGATGAATTGAAGTAATATGTTTTGCCAAATTACTTTTATATGTCATTTTAATAGAGCAATAGTCGCAAATATATTGTGTCTTGACTGTGTGTTCTACACGTTTATGTGTATTTAAACCACCTAATGAACGATAAATTCTGGGACACATGTCGCAATAATGCCTCAATGCCGAATTCTTTAATTCTATTTTCTGATGCGTGCGGCTAATATGTCTGTTTACGAGATATTCATATTTAAATCGTCTCTCGCAAAATCTACATATGTACTGAGGAATGACGCCGCATTCGAATTTTTGATGACGATCTAAGCTTGTATTCAGGGCATAGCTTCGCGCACACTTTTTGCATGTGTATTTCATTTGCTTGTTTGATTCCTCAATTTTCTGCTTCAATTCGGCGCATTGATTTTTAACCTCCAAAAAAGCAGTTTCTCTTCTGTCTACGGTGCATACTTTTGAATCATATTTTTTTTGAAATTTTTGACCTTTAATTTCTTTCGTATTTTCGTCTGAAAGTTTAACAAAATTTAATTTGAGTTGTTTCTCTTCATCCTTTTAATTAAATCAGTTTTACTTAAAATTCGAATATACCTTGAACAACTTCTTCCTTAATTTCCAAAGTTTCGTCAATGTCGTATTCAATCATTGTCATGGCATCAGAATAATTATCAGAAGATATGTCAGTAGTTATATAAAAATATGGCCCACCATGTCCTCTTGTGTATTTCTTCGATTTTCTCTTGCTTTGTTGGCCTAAAAAATTACAACGTGAAAATTATAATTATAAATTTTCGATGATATTAATCCTTACTCTATAAAAGATAGATTTAATTATTAAGACAAACACAAAATCACATTACATTACTTAAGGTTGTAGACAACGTAAATCAATTCCAGAAGTTGCCAATCTTACAATGATTTATAAAATCATTAATTTGATCAAATCCCAGAGGAGGTATCTAAGCATACTTTAGAAAAAAATAATTTAGGTTATAATTCTTTATTAAACAGTAATTATTTAAAGCTATTGCTTTCTCTTTAGGAAAATGCTACAATTCGTATTATTTAGTCCCAATGATCAAAGCCTCATTAGGATTAAATAAAAATTATAACTTTTCGCTAATGAGAAAATAAAAACTAAAGCTCTAAATAGCTACTGTTAATTGAAGAATTATAAAATCAATTGTTATTTCTGAAGAACACTTAGAATTCTCCGAAAAAATTTGCAAAAATTAATAATAGATCTACTTTTGACGATTTTATAGATTATCTTGAATATAGGCGACTTTTGAGATTTGTTGCTCGTAGTGTACATCCTTAAGGGCGACAAAGAAATTATTAACAAATTTTAATTCTTCCGTCTTATATTTCTAAGGAGGTTCGACTTTTCACCAAAAAAAAATAGAAGCACATGTTTTCGAAATCCTTGCAAAGCATTTCGAAGATGATTTAGAGAAGCAGTGACCTACAAAACCATTAATATTTTTTAAATGGTTTAATTCCTGAAAATAAAGGTTAAATCAAAACAAATTTCGCAGTGATTTTCAGAAATTTATTTATTTAAGAAAATAGAGTCCTTTTTTAAACTAGTTTTTTTTATACCGATGTCTGTGCGTCACATTTCTGCAAATATATTTGACTTCATGTGAAAATTATACTTGAACATTACGGCAATAAATACATTTTTAGATAATACAGCTGTAAAAGATCATACAATAAAAATTAACTAAACCATTACGAAATATATTTTCACAGAATGAATCTGCGGCATCCTCACAAAAAGTAAAATTTCTTCAATTAGCAATAGAAATTCGCTAACGATGGAATTTTCGCCAATTGTATAAGTTGTCATGACCTGAAATAATATGCCTGGACAAGGGAGTTTTTTGTTTCTTAATAATAGAACGATAGTCACAAATAAATTGAGTCTTGAATACTGCGTGTTCTAGCCGTTTATGTCGATTTAAACCACCTAAGGAACGATAAATCTTAGAACAGATTTTGTACGTATGCCTCAATACCGTCTTCTTTGCGTTTTCATTCCGAGGAGCGCGATTAATATGACTATTCAGCATTGTAAATTGTTTGTTGCAAAATTTACATTTGAACTGTGGTCTGACAGTGCAATCGCATCTTTGATGACGAATCAAACTTGTTTTTGCAGAATAGCTTGGTACCCACTTTTCGCATTTGTATCTGTTTCCCTTTTCCTGTTTTGATTACTGAATTGTATGCGTCTTTTGGCTCCGCACTTTTCTAGCAGGCAAAATATCTTGATCTGAAAATTATGGAAAATGTAATTTGAATTTTTTCATTTCATACTTTGAATTAAGACAGTTTCACTTCCAGTTTTAACATACCTTGGATGATTTCTTCCTTGATTCCCAATGTTTCGTGATTTTCGTGTTTAATTAATATCATTATATCAGAATAATTATCAGAAGCATTAATAGTTACAAAATAATATGGCCTACCATACCCTCATCTGGGTTTCTTCGAATTTCCTTTTCTTTGTTGATCTAGAAAATTACAACGTGAAAGTTACAATTATAACTTCTTATATTTCTAAGAAGGTTCGACTATTCACCAAAAAAAGACGAAAATATATTCAAAATCATCGCAAATAATTACGAAGATGGCTTGAAGAAGCAGTGACCTATGAGACCATTAACAGACAAAAAGTGTCATTCCTGTAAAGAAAAGTTAAATGAAAACAAGTTTTGCAGTGACTGACAGAAATTTATTTATTTAGGGAATTCCGAAACTCTTTGTTTAAATTATTTTTTTCAAAATCGATGTCTATACGTGACAATTATCATTCCCTTAAAGCTTAATATCGTCGAAAATTTAAATTTCTAAATAGGGTTCAAATGTATTTGACTTCACATGACATTTATATTTAAATATTACGATAAAATACAAGTTTTTGTGAGATAATAATGACTAAATACTACCAGTCGCAAATCGAGCAAGTTAATTGTGATATGACTGTTATAGCATGTTCTAAAAAATTATTTCCCTTTCAATCTCCTATAGCCAAATTTGAGTTCGGGGGCGTTTTTAAAATCGGACTGAGGAATACTCCTATTAAATACAAATGTTTTAATTTAGAAATAAAAATTTACTAAGGATTAAACTTTCGCGAACTGAATAAGTTCAGATGAAGTGAAGCAATATGTCTGGCCAAATGACTTTTTTGTTTCTTAATAATAGAACAATAGTCGCAAATAAATTGTGTCTTGACTGCTGCATGTTCTACACGTTTATGCGTATTTAAACCACCTAATGAACGATAAATTCTAGAACAAATGTCGCATTGGTGCCTCAATACCGTCTTGTTTGAGTTTTTTTTCTGATGCACGCGATTTATATGTCCATTTAGGTGATATTCTTTTGTAAACCGCTTGTCGCAGAAATTGCATTTTAATTGTGGGATGACGTTGCAATCGTATTTTTGATGAGCAGTCAAACTATTTTTGTGTTTATAGATTCGAGCGCACTTTTCGCACTTGTATCTTTTTCCCGTTTCCTGTTTTGATTCCTGAATTGCCTGCTTCTTTTGCCTCCGCTTTCTGCCGGCAGGCAAAACATCCTCTTCTATTTTATCTACTGTAAATAATACTGTTTCATATTTTATATTATCCATTTGTTGGGATAAATCTTGTTCTGAAAATTAAAGAGAATGTAATTTGAAATTTTTCATTTCATATTTTCAATTAATGTACTGTTACTACAGATCTATACCTTGTTCAATTTCTTTCTTGATTTCCAAAGTTTCGTCATTTTCGTATTTAATTATGGAAGTTGACTCATTGGCATCAAAATTATTATAAGAAGAAACATCACCAGTTATGTAAGAGCATGGCCCATCATGCCCTCCCCTGGATTTCTTCGAGTTTTTCTTGCTCTTCTGATCTGGAAAATTAGAATCAGAAAGTTACAATTATAAATCAGTGTAGAATTTTAATTATTATTATATAGAAGATACATATTTAATTAATAACCCCTAAACAATATCATTACATTAGAAGAGGAGATATTCGAAATCTCGGAAAACCATTTCGAAGATGATTTAAAGAAGCAGTTATCTATAGGACCTTTAATAGGTTTAGGAAAAACTTTTGTTTGATTCCTGAAAAGAAAAGTTAAATTAAAACATATTTTTCAGTAATTGCTAGAAATCTATTTATTTATGGAATTAATGAACCGTTTGTTTAAACTATATTTTTTCAAATCGATGTATGTACATTATATTTGTGATTTCTTTAAATTAAATTTCTATAGTTTCATTTTTAAATGTCCCCTCCCTATGCACAATCAAAAAAGCACCAGACTGCAGTAAATATTATATTAATATTAATTTGAAAGAAAGTATCTAAGCTTTCAACAATTAAAGATTTTACTAACGAAAAACAGAAGTCATTCGTTAATGTAAATTAGTCCAGAAAGTAATAATTTGCTATAGTAAATAATAAATCATAAACACCCTTTACGTATGGGAATGTCGCATAGCAATAATCTGAAAACCTAAAATGTCTCAGTTTGAACTGCATAAATAAAATTTGTCCATGGATAAATAAGTAGCATAGTTTAGTAAATCTAATAAAAACAGTTTTTAACATATATACCTTTTCAATAATAGATATTTTATAAAATAACAAAAACCAATTTAACGTTAAAACTCGATCAGCTTATACTTTAATTATAAAGAATTGCTGAGATTTTTGTGTATGGTACCCAACATTGAAATTATTAAATTTCTCGGCACTATTTTATTGTACATGATCGACGACAAATGTGAATAAATCGATTGCCTTCGCCAGGTGATATTTTACAAAAGTGATCTTTCGGATTTTACGTTTCAATCTTGAACAGCTTTAACTAGTAGAATTATAACTCTTTTTTAATCGCCACTTTATTTTAGTTTTTCTCATATAATACTTGCGAAACCCGAAGGCGAAATTACGCATACAAAGGTTCATTTTACGCAGAATTTAATAGGCTTTCGAACGGGTGTAAAAGAATATTGTTATCTACATTTCAGACGAAGCTAACGAATATCAAAGTCAATGTTCATTTTTAATAGGTGGCCCAGTTAGGGCTGTGATACTATTTATCATTAGTGTATTATTCTCATATAAACTACAATTTTTATTAAAATTTTATATCTGGTATGGTAAAACTGGCATGGTCGGAATTGCAGAACATTCGCTTTATTTTCAACTAAGAATACAAAAGTGAGAATTCTTCTGATATCTTTTATGGTTTTAATTATTTTTCTGATTGAACGCAGCCCAAACATCACCTTCTTGAAGACTAAATCGAGTCGGAATCGAACCGAAGCATTTTTAATCGAAGATGGCGTAAAGTGATATGTTTTGACAAGTTATATTTCAGGTTTGTTTTATAGCCGCAATAATTGCAAATAAATTGTGGCTTAACTTCCGAGTGTTTTAAACGTTTGTGTAGACTTAAACCACCTGAGTAACTGTAACTTCGAGAACATTCATCGCAATTATATCTCCCTTGAGGGGTATTTGAATTTGTTGGCTGATGCACGCGACCTATGTGGGTATTCATGTGATGTTTTTGTTTAAATCGTTTGCCGCAGAATTGACATTCAAACTTTGGGATGACACCGCATTCGAATTTTTGATGAACAGTCAAATTATGTTTTTGTGTATAGGTTCGCGCACACTTTTCACATGCGTACTTCTTTTCCTGTTTTGAATCCTGAATTTTATGTACCATTTTTCGGGCAATTTTGTCATCTGAAAATTTAAAAAAATGTAAGTTACTATTTTTTATTTCAAAACTTTGGCTAAGATATTTCAGTTACAAACTTAGCCATACCATGGACGATGTCTTCCTTGATTTCCAATGTTTCGTCACCGCGGTGTTCAATTATGAAAGTTGAAGTCGCGGCATCAAAATTAGCCTGAATTGGTCTAATGTCGCATTCGTATTTTTGATGAATTTTTAAACATGCTTTTAATGTATAGCAGCGGGCACACTTTTCGCATTTATACTCATTTACAATTTTTCTACAAGAAGATAGGCCAACATCTGGTCCTGCTGTTGATTTCTTTGACTCGCTTTTTCTCTCATGACCTGGAAAATTATAACGTGAAAGTTACAATTAGTATTTTTGGATAACTGTGATCCTTATCCTACAGCAGATACAGATTTCATTAATAACTGATACAGAATTAAATTACATGTTACAAATGTCTCGTGCACTAAATATTTAATCAAAATGGATTACCAGATGCTACCTGAATCCCAGAAAAATAATTATTTCATTAATTCACAATAGAATACATTGGCTAATGTGTATTTGTAATCTTTTTATTATTATTCATGTGACTTTTACACATCTAGATTTTTCCGTAGATCTTACAACTGAACTTTGGCATGACGCCACATCCGAATTTTGTATAATTAAATAAACTTCTTCTCTCCAATAACTGCCTCTTCATCTGAAGATGTAACCAAATTTAGGTTACATTTCTATAGTTCATAGTTATATTTCAGATATTTTGGTTACAAATCCACTCATACCTCCAATTATTTCTTCCTTAATTTCTAAAGTTTCATCAACTTCGTGTTTAAATAACACTTGGCACATGTGTTATTGCATGATTAAATGCTAGTTGTAGCGAAATAATTTATACCAGCATCTAGTTTTCTTGCAGAATTCTTCGGATCACTTTCAAAGATTTCTTGATCTACAAAATTATAGGTAAAATTTACAATTTGCAGTAGAAATTTTATATGGTCCTAATTATTATCCTGCACTAAACCCTGACATAATAATATATTTTTAGTCTAAAATTTAAAAACTTCTCTTAATTCTTCTCCTAATGTGTACGTTGAAAGTTACCATTTTAAATTATTAAGTCATTTCACAGTACTAAATTTCTGTAATTTTGTTTCCGAATGTACCCCTGCACCAATTTTATGTTTAAGATGAACAAACACAAAAGCATTACGCAGTAAATATGAAATTAATATTCAGGTAACAGAAAATATCTCACTAACAAAAAAAAGTTTTATTTTATTAACTTAGAACAGAATACATTTATTAATGTATACTATTATGCAGTAGAAGCTGCAATCACGTACGTGAAATTCAAATCGGTTTTTGATATTGGAATTCGATGCTTGAAAAAACTTTCTCTAATGTGTGAATAAAGCCGTAAGCCATTTATGATAATTGATCTTGAATAAATTGAAGTTATATGTCCCATTGAATTTTATATCACCGTTTTTTACACTATGAAACAGGTAATTATTTCTTTTCATTTCTGGATTATAAAGAAAATATTTTATTTAGTTTAACTTTTGTATTACTTTCTATTGCTTTTTAAACTATGATTGTTTGTCAACTTTAAGTTTTTTCTTATGTATTTGGCATTTAACTTTAGCATTCGAAATTTTTTTTTATTTTAGTTTAATTCAACCTTGCAAAAGACACCAAGCTGTGTCGAAACTTCGGTTAATTCTATGGATTTGGACACTTTTATTTATTGGAAAAAAAGTTTCAGTTTTTATTTGGAACGGATGACCAAAATAATTTTTCTATTTCTCCTCATTGAGAAATTCTTTTACACAAAAGCATCATGCAGTAAATATGAGATTAATATTCAGATAACAGAAAGTATCCTAGGGTGTGTATCCTACATTTTTGCGCAGGCCTTTTAAAATTAAAGGTCAAAGAATCGACAATTATAGTTTGGTGATTGTGAATTCTCTTTTTTTAAAGCTCCTTCGGCTTTAAAGAATACATTCTCATCACGTATATCGTGCTTCGCACTCGGTTTTCTCCAAGATGCGAACTTTTGTACATTATGTTCAACTTTATTATATCAAATGTATATTATTTTTATTTCAGTACCTCGGTTTAGGCATCTTTAATGATGACTTTAATATTTGTTTCTTGTTTTGCATTAAATTTTATTCTTAGCTACCCTGAAAATGTATATCATTTCAATAAATTTATATACATCCGAGCGTAAGGTAGTTCTCAGCAAATTTGTAGATACAATTTAAGCAAAAGATCTGGTCAAATAAAATGTTATTTTTGCTTGTGTGGCTTTTCAAAAAATTTAATTTTTTAAATTTCAATTTGAAATGTTTTTGACGATTAAAAGAAAATATACTCATCAGATCCAAAGATAATTAATAACAAATTTATAGATCATTTTTGGTTGAACAACTTTCGTTTAAAGAAAAATTTAAGTCGTTCATTTCGAATGTTATTTTTTAGGATTAAAACAAAAACAACGTGTCCTGTCAACTGATGAGCCACTTTCGTTTATTCATTTTTTATAGCTTGCGTCGTTTGTCCAAAAATTTTATTTTTAATTTTTAATGTTGTTTTTACGAACAAAACAAAAACTGCGTATCCTATCGAACAATTATTAATCGAAAATGTGTAGCTCTTCTTTGGATGAACAACATTTGCCTTATTCCTATTCTTTCTTTTCATAGCTTTTGTTGTTTGTCCAACATCATTTAAAAAATTTTTAATGTTATTTTTTATGAATAAAACTAAAAATAAGTGTTCTATCAAAAAGTTGCCAATAATAAATTTATAGATCTTTTTTCAGTGCGCAATTTTTGCCCAATCATGATTCACCGTATCTTGAATATTTTCACCGCAAAAGGCAATTTCTGATTTTGTAATTATTTCTTGTGCTGTCAAACTTTGAATTTTCGATTTTACAGAAAAATTAAAAAGGTTGTTATGGTAATTCTATACGTTGCACAAAATGAAATGCTTTCGTTCCTCTGACTTTTTTCATATCGTGAATTATTTGACCTAAAATGTCTATTTTCTTTTATTTTTCGGAATTTTGTATACGCTATAATTCCCTGAATTTTTTAAAAGAAAATAAGTCATTTGGATAAATTGCTCACTTTTTGAATTTTCGTCCATAATGTCTGTCTAACGAACTTGACCTTTAGTTTAGGACAC
>JAWWLR010000034.1:53367486-53379877 GCA_035041075.1 Acraspis erinacei
ACTATGGGGGGGGGGGTCATATTTTACACAAATCTAAAAACTTCGCGGATGATAATGTAAAAAAGTAATATTTTATTAACTTAGAACAGAATACATTCGTTAATGTATACCTTTATGTAGTAAAAACTACTATAAGTAAGATAAAATTCAAATCGGTGTTTGAGATTGGATTTCGAAGTGTCAAAGAACTTACTATAATATATAAATAAAAATAACGTGGAAAACCTAAGAATATCACAAGTATATAGAAGAGCCGTAAACCATCTATGATAATTGCTTGAGAAATTTTCATCGTAATTATTAAATAAATGCAATTATTACTATTTACTTTCTTTAACAGATAAGTGTGTATTAGTATTGAATAATAACTCAGAATATCGACTTCCTTGACCTTTTTTTCTGACGCACCTGATCTATATTTTTATTTATGCCAATTTTCTATTTAAATCATTTATCGAAGAATTTACCCAAAATAATTTACATAATTATGAATAATAAATTATACATTTACGAAAGTTAATTCGTGGCTATATCGATGGAGAATAAATTTACTTTTTCGAGAACTTCAAAAGGTGAAATTGAGTATTCTGTAAGGATTTTCAAAGACATTCAAGACATAGGATTAATATAAAAAATCAGGCCGTTGGTTAGGCAAATGCTCATTGCTCGCAAGTTTGAGCGCGCCTAATGCGCGCGATTGCTGGTTTTCGTACTTCGCGCCCGGCCTTTGTATTTCCCCCACATTTTTGCACAGACCTTTTAAAAATAAAGGTCAAAGCATCGACAACTGTAATTTGTCGATTGACACTTCTCTTTTGTTAAAGCACTTTGGGCTTTAACGAATATATTCTCACCATCTACTCTAATGATAATGTAAAAAGAGAAATTATTAACAATTGAGATGTTTTGTAGTAATATGTCTGGACAAGCTACTCTTTAGATTATATTTGAAGTCACAAATATCGCAAGTAAATTGTGGTTTGACAGATGCATCCCCTGAAACTTTTTGTCGATGTTGCGTCAGTACCGATGTCTTTGAGTCTGTCTTCCGGTGCACCCGTTCTATATGACGATTCATGATATGATTATGTTTAAATCGTTGTTGGCAAAATTTACATTTGAACTGTGGCACAACGCCACACTCATATTTTAGATGCTGATTCAAATGACTTTTCCATTTATATCTGCGGGCACACTTTTGGCATTTGTATTTCCTATCCAAGTCTGTATCGTGAATTTTCTGCTTTTTATGGGTACGCAGTTTGTTCTGAACGGCTAAACTAGCATCATCACTTATATCGACAGTACACACTTTTGACTCATATGTTTTATTGCTTTTCTGGTCTGCATCTGTCTCTTGATCTAAAAAAATTTTTTAAAATGTAAGTTACATTTTTTATTTCATAGCTTTGTTGAAAATTTTTTGTTTGCAATAGTCATACCTAGGACAAATTCTTCTTTGATTTCCAAAGTATCATCAGTTTCGTATTTAAGTAAAGTCTTGGTTTTCGAATGCTCACAAGAAGAAATGTAGGCAGTTGCAAAAGAATATGGTCCACAATCTATTGTTCCTATTGATTCATTCGTCTTATCCATCGAATCCTGTTTATCTAGAAAATTATAAGATTGAAATTGCAATTAGTAATAAAATGAGTAATTTTTATACTTAATAAGATGGACACTCAAAAAAGCACCATGCAGTAAGTGATTAATTATTACTAATTTACAAGAAAGTATTCAGCTCCTAAAAAACGTATTGTTTTATTGCCTCAGTATAGAATACATTCATTAATGTATAAGATTAGTATAGAAATTCCAATAACGTAAATGAACTTCAAATCGGGTTTTGAGATTAGAATTCGCCTTATAGTAAATACCTACTTCTTCATGTTTATTTTCTGATTTACATATCATAGTTTACGTAATTGTAAATAATAAATTATAAATTTATAATAATTAATTTATGTTCATATCGATGGAGAGGACAGACTCCATTTCAAATCAGGTAGTTTCTACACTTGATATGACAGAATCTCTTGGGGACAAAATATGTTGTTTTTGAGAAGAAATTAGGCGATACATATTTTTGAGAATTGCGAAAAAAACGTAGTTATTCGTATTTGAATTTTTTTCGTCATTGTTCAGAAAGAAAACTCCAATTTTTTTTACAGTTATATGAATTTTAAGATAATTGAGATATTTAAGGTTTCTTCAAACATTCAGGTTAGGTTTATCAACCAAATGGCGGAGGTTTTCTTAAAAATAATAAAATTCGATTTTCTCAAAAACAAACACCCATTCATGATATCTTGTACCATTTCTAAAAAAATAAAAAAATTCAATATTTTTTTCGGGAAAATGCGGTTGCAGCAGATCAGTCAATTATTTTAACTGTATAAATCTGTTATTAACTATATTATAAATTGCTTTTCTGTGCACAGCTTCAAAATCCAGACACATTTCATGTTTGGCATTTAAATTTATTTTTCGAGTTTCCGTCATTATTGTGAATCTAAACTTGCATATATATTAAACTGAAACATAATAATAAAAAAATAAACAGACATTTTTGAATTTCAATTGTTCATTTATATATAGAATTTAAAAAATACAAGTTATAGGACTAGAAACATAAGGACAACTGCTTTGAACGCAACAAGATATCATAAATGAGCACAGTAATTTTTTGTGGAACTTTTTCAACTGTGCTAAATATTTTCTTAAAATTTTTTCGTATCTGCTGTTGTAAGCAAGAAAAAAAATAGAATTTTACGAAAACAAATTATTCTGGCCACAAGAGTTATTTAGCCCGTATAAAACTCACAAGATATTTTCCTTATAATAATACGAATTCAACAAAAAAAAAAATTGACAAAAAATATAAGAGATGGTTTTTTGAGAAAATGGACTTTTAGTATTTTCAGAAATAGACCGCCATTTGGTTGATTTTGAACATTTTCCAAAATTTCTCGCGGTTTTCGTAAGCAGGCGATAAACTGCCGCAATGCCGACTGTAACTTCGCCAACATTTGTCGCACTTATGTGCAAGTACCAAAGTCTTTGAGTTTATTTTTTGATGCACCAAATTTACATGTCTATTCACGAGATATTTATGTTTAAATCGTTTTTTGCATAATTTACATTTAAACTGTGGCTCGACACCGCAGTAATATTTTTGATGACTGTATAGACTGTTTTTCCGAATATAGTTTCGGGCACACTTTTCGCATTTGTAATTTTTCTTCAAATCTGAACCGTAAATTTCCTGCTCTTTACGGATACGCAGTTTGACCTCAACTGTCAAAACAGCAGCATCTCGTATATAGATAGCACACAATTTGGACTTATATTTCTTATTAATTTTATAGTCTGTAGCTGACTCTTTATCTGAAGATGCAAAAAATGTTTGTTAAAATGTGTTATTGCATGGTTTTATTGAAATAAATTCAATTGCAAAAAGTCTTATACCTGAGGCGAATTCTTCTTTGATCTCGAAAGTTTCATCAATTTCGTATTTAACTAAAGGCTTGGCACTCGAATTCTTGCAAGAAGAAGTGCAAGTATTTGCACAAGAATATGGTCCACGATCTAGTCTTCTCCATGATTTATTTGTCTCACTCTTGAAATTCTGTTTATCTAAAAAATTATAAGATTGAAACTGCAATTACTTGTAGTACTTTTAGAGTATTTTTTACCTTATCTTGCGCTAAATCTTGACAGAATTATTAATAACAACAACATATAGCAAACCAAATTTCTCCTAGAACAGAACTTTTACTATAAAAGATTTAATTAATTAGAAGAATGTCATAAATATATCAGCTTATCATTCAGAAACGTCTCATTGTTTGTAATTTGCATGTCGTAATTTGATATTATTTAAATATCCCACAGGATGAAATGTCTGTAATGTCATTTCCAGACGTACCCCTGCACCATTTCTATGATTAAGAAGATGGACACACAAAAAAGCATCATGCAGTAAGTATTAAATTAATACTAAGATACTAAATTGGCCCTCAAAAATTTATTGTTTTACTAACTCAGAATAGAATACTTCAAATATAATAGATACTTCAAAACGGTTTTTCATATGCAATTTTCCTTATGGTTAATACTGAATTCTTTGCAATTATTTTCTGATTTGCATAAAATAATTTGCGTAATTATAAATAACAGTTTATACATTTATGATAATTAATTTATGCCCATATCGATAGAAAGTATATTTACTTTATTGGAACCTTTAAAAAGTAAAACTGAGTATTAGGTAGTGAAATTGACAAAAATTAATTTATTTCGATATGTGACCGTGCACCACTTGTATGCTTAAGATGGGGAAAAAACCATCATGCAGTAAATATTAAATTAATATTGAAGTAAAATACATCAACATCTCATTAAAAAACGCATTACTTTATTAACTTATAACAGAATATAATTGTTAATGCATACTATAATGTCGTAGAAACTGCAATAACGCATATGAAATTCAAATCGGATTTTGAGATTGGAATGCACTGTGTAAAAAAAATCTTCTATTATGCATGAATAGAAATGTGAACAAATTAAACAAATAACTATTAAAAGATCCACAAGCCGCCTACGATAATGGTTTACAAAATTTTCATCCTAATAAATTATCCTATGGAGTAGTCTATTTTTAAAATCAAAGAAGGTAAGGACGAAAAAAGAAGTATGCAGTTAATTTTAATTGAATTTAAAAATCAATACAATATTTACAATTCATTAAATTAACACAATTATTACTATTTACTTTCTTCATTAGATTATTATGTATTAACATTAGGTAATAAATCAGAGAGAATATACATAGTTTGTGACATTTATAGTTTAATATCGACTTCCTTGTAATTCTTTTCTGATACACCTAAACTATATTTCCATGCATACTTATTTTTTATTTACAAAGAGTAATTTAAGGTAAAGCAGTAATACAAAAAGAGGGATTATTATTACTTGAGATGTTTTCTAGTAATATGTTTGGACAAGTCAGCCTTTGATTTCATTTTGAAGCCACAATTATGGCAAGTAAATTGTGGTTTGACCGATTCATGTACTAAAAGTTCATGCCGATTTAAAGAATTTGACCGAGTGAAACTGCGCCAACATTTGTCGCACCTTAGCATCTGTACCGGCGTCTTTGAGATTTTTTTCTGATGTACCAGATCTACATGTCTGTTCACGCAATGTTTTTTTTTAAATCGTTTGTCGCAGAATTTACATCTGAACTGTGGCATGACGCCACAGTAATATTTTTTATGGCTGTACAAACTGTTTTTCCGACTATAGCTTCGGGCACACTTTTCGCATTTGTACTTCTTTTCCGACTTTAATTCTTGAATTTTCTTTTTCTCTTGGGTTGGTAGTTTGCTCTTAATATCAATAATATCATCTTCTCTTATATAGACAGAACGGGATTTTGACTGATAGTAATTCATTTTTTGGTCTATAATCGCCTCTTGGTCTGAAGAGTTAACAAAATATAAATTAAAATTCTTTATCTCGAAGTTTTATTTCAGACAATTTGATTACGAATCCGCTCATACCTTGAATGATTTCTTCCTTAATTTCCAAAGTTTCATCAACTTCGTATTTAAATAAAATCTTGGCACACGAGTTATCGCAAGATGAAATGCTAGAAGTTTCAAAAGAATATGGTCCAGCTTCTAATTTTCTTGTAGAATTCTTCAAATCACATTCGGAATTCTCTTGATCTAGAAAGTTATAGATGAAAGTTACAATTAGTAATAGTAATTCCCGATGATTTTAATTGTTATCCTGCACTAAACCCGGACCAAATAATTACAAATAATAACCCGTATCAGGTATTCCTGATATTACGTTTCAGGTGTGAGGTTTGTTCAAAGCGTTAAGTACCGCGCAGAGCAGTGCGCATGGGTAAGATTAATAAACCCGCATGCGCGCGAACCTAATTCGTATTATTCGCGAACTATGAGTCCCCTTTACTAGCCTAGGTCAGTAAAGTATATCCACTACTGACAAATACCTACTTTGATGCTCTAAAATAGGCATAAAAAACGAGGAAGCCATATTCGTGTTAAATAAATATACTTAGTTGAAAATTTTAAAACTTCTCGCTTGCTTGCACGTCTTTTCCTAGAAGTTTCTTGCCATATAAAAAAAATGTCTGCAATTGTATTTTCAGATGTACCCCTGCACCAATTTTATGCTTAAGATCGACAAATAAAAAAGCACCATGCAGTAAATATTAAATTAATATTCAGGTAACAGAAAGTATCTCACTAAAAAAAAAGTATTATTCTGTTAACTTAGAAGAGAATACATTTGTTAACGTATACTATTATACAGCAGACACTGCAATAACGTAGATTAAATTCAAATAGGTTTTCAAGATTGAAATTCGACGTGTGAAAAATCTTATTTCTATAATGTATGAATAAAAATAAGGTGGACAACATAAAAATATCAAAAGTAGAAGAGCCGTAAGAATTTTACGATAATTGCTCACAAAATTACCATGGTATTAATTAAATAAATGCAATCATTACCATTTACTTTCTTTAATAGATTATTCTATATTGACATTAGATACAAAACAATAAAGAATATGTAAAGAATATTACATCTTATAATTTCTCGCATCTATATTTCAATATCAGCTTCTTTGCGTTTTATTTCTGATACACCTGAATATATTTACTATTTTGGAAACAAAAATTTGTAATATAATAAATAGTACTAATTCTTACTTAAGATGTCTTGCAGTAATATGTCTGGAAAAGGTACCCTTTGTTTTCATTTTGCGGCCACAAATATCGCAAGTAAATTGTGGTTTGACTGCCGCATGTTCTAAAATTTTGTGTTGATATAAAGAAGTTAAACGACGGTAACTTCGCAAACATTTGTCGCATTTATGCGTCAGTGCCGACGTCTTTGACTTTGTTTTTTGATGCACCATGCCTACATGTCTATTCAGTACAGCTGGTTCTCTAAATCGTCTGTCGCAGAATGTACATTTGAACTGAGGGATGATTCCACAGTAATATTTTCGATGAGAGTACAAACTGTTTGCCCCTTATAGGTTCGGGCGCACTTTTCGCATTTGTACTTCATTTCCGAATCTGAAGCCAGAATTTTCTGGTTTCTATTACTTTTCTGGTCTGTAGCTGTCTCCTGATCTGAATTTTGTTTAAATGTAATTAAAAATTTTTTATTTCATACTTTTATTCAAGAAACTTGAATTACAAAAATCATACCTAGGACTAATTCTTCTTTGATTTCCAAAGTTTCATCAATTTCGTATTCAAGTAAAGTCTTGTTCGAATTCTCACAAGTAGAAATGAAAGTTGTTGGATTAGAATATGGTCCTCCATCTAGTCTTCTTATTGATTTATTAGACACATTCTTGGAATTTTGTTTATCTAGAAAATTATAAGACTAAAATTACAACAAGTAATAGTAATTCTAGAGTATTTTAATTCTTATCCTGCGCTAAAGCTTGATAGAATTACTAATAATAAACACACATTACAAACTATATTTCCTTTGGACATAAGTCATTATAATAGACTGAATTATTAAGATTAATAGAATGTCATAAATATATCAGCTTATACTTAAAAAACGACTAGTTGTTTCTTAGTTTTTCTCCAAGAAGTTTCTTATCATGAAAAAATAAATTTGTAATATGCATGCTGCAATTTGATATTATTTAAACAATACACATGATCAACTGTCTCTAATGTTATTTTCACACGTACCCCTGTACCATTTCAATGATTAAGAAAATGGAAACTCACACAAATATCATGCAATAAGTTTTCAATAATATCAAGATATAATAACATATCTAGCTCTCAAAAATGTATTGTTTTACCATACTAGCTCAGAATAGCATAAATTCATTAATTGCAGATTTCACATCTAAACTGTGACTTCACATTACAAATGAACTTTTGATGATTAGTCAAATCGTGTTTATGTTTATACATTCGAACACACTTTTCACATTCGTACTTCTTTTTCGTGTTTGATTCGTAAAGTTTCTTTTTCTTTTGGGTTCGCTGTTTGTCAGCAGCAAAAGTATCATTTTCTCTTTTACCTACAATAAGCAATTTCGATTCATATTTTTGGTTACATTTTTCTCGAAGGACCCCTGACCCTGAAAATTAAAGAAAATATACTTTGAAATTCCTAGTTAAATACCTTTACTTAAGATAGTTTTAATTTAAATCTAGAAATACCTGGGATGATTTCTTTCTTGGTATCTAAAGTTTCATCGATTTCGTATTCAATTAAAGTCATGTCAGCAGACTTATTGCCACAAGCTAGGTAAGAAGTTATTTTCTGCTTCAATTTGCCTTGCAGTTCGTTAACGTCCAAAATTGTATCATATTTTTCATCAGGTCTTTGTTCCTGAACTTCCTTCTGCTCTTGATCTGAAAGTTAAATAAAATTTAATTTAAAATTTTTCATTTCATATTTTTAATTAAAATAGTTTCATTACAAATATAGATATACCCTGGATCAGATCTTCCTTGATTTCCAAACTATCGTCATTTTCGTATTTAATTATGCAAGTTAAATTATTGGCAATAAAATCATTGTCAGAAGAAACATCAGCAGTTATACAAGAATATGACCCACCATATTCTCCTCTGGATTTCTTCGCCTTTTTCTTGCTCTGTGGATCTAGAAGATTACAACATGAAAGTTGCAATTATAAGCTTTCGATGATTTTAATTCATATCCTAAAAAAAATGTAGATTTAATTATTAAAACTAGACTAATTAAATGCATTAGAACAATTTTATTTATAATTTATAAATCGTTTGCTTCTATTTTTAAGAAGGTTCGACTTTTCACAAAAAAAAATATAGTCAAACAGATTTTCTAAATTTCTGCACGGAATTTCGAAGATCCCGGTAAAAAGGTATGTATTGAAATGGGTGAAAAATATTTTAAACATAGGAAAAAACAAAATTCTTTCGTTTCAATGTGTTGTGAATTTGGCCGTAGGAGAAATTCATCAGGATTCCCTTGTGTGTACTTCGAGTCAAAAATAATTATTCTGTATTAAAATGTTGGCAATTATAGTTAACGGAAGAAATGATATTGACTTCAACATTTGTCCTTATTAAACCGCATTTAACGAGATTACAATTTTTCAGATTCTAACATCTTCAATAGTATTAAAAAGTATATAAATTCCTGTTATAAACTATATTTCCTTTGAACAGAACTTTCATGGTAAAAGATTGAATTATTAAGATTAAAAGAATGTCATAAATATATCTGCTTATAATAAAAAAACGCCTCGTTGTTTCGCAGTTTTTCTCCAAGAAGTTTCTTGTTATTGAAAAATACAATTTGTAATATGCATGCTATAATTTTGTATTATTTAAATATTTTACTGGACCAACCTCCTGTAATGTTATTCCTAGACATATCCCTGTACCATTTCTATGATTAAGAAGATGGGCACTTACAAAAACATCATGCAGTAAGTATTAAATTAATATAAAGATACAAGAAGGTATCTAACTACTAAAAAAATTATTGTTTTATTAACTCAGAATAGAATACATTCATTATTCTGTAATATTAATATAGGCACTGCAATAACGTAGATAAATTTCAAATCGGGCTATTCTTGCCTACTTTCTGTTTAAATCGTTTATTGCAGAATTTGCATAATTATGAAAAAATTAAACAATTGTGAAAATTAATACAGGTCATTATCGATGAACACTATATTTACTTTTTTGGAACCATTAAAAAGTAAAATGGAGTATTGTGTGGTGATTTTGGCAAAAAGTAATGTAAGGTGTGTAATATACATTGATGAGAGTATATAATGTAATACAAAAAAGAGTTTTCTCAACTAGTATGCAAAATTTCCTAAGGAAAAAAAGAGTTTCACCAAGATAATAATCATTACTTACTGACATATTTCGAAGTATTTTGTTTGTACACGTGATATTTGCGTTTAGCACAAATTATGTTTTGACTGCTGAATGCTCTAAACATTTATGTTGATTTAAACCACTTAACGAACGATAAATTCGCGAACATTTGTCGCATTTATACCTGGATTTCGATGTCTGTGTATGGCATGAAGTAATGTGTTTAGACAAATTTGTTTTCCGGTTCGTTTTATATTCGCAAGAATGACAAACAAACTGTGGTTTGACTGCTGCATGTTCTACACGTTTATGTTGATTTAAAGAACTTGACGCACGATAACTTCGAGCACATTTATCACAATTATACATCACTTGCGATATCTTCGAGTTTGCTTTCTGATGCACGAGACCTATATGGTGAGTCAAGTTGCTTTTCCATTTAAATAGTCTGCCGCAGATTTGGCAACTGAACTGTGGCATGACGCCACATCCGAATTTTTGATGACTATTTAAATGCTTTTTATGTCTATATATTCGCGCACACTTTTCACATGCGTACTTCTTTTCCTTCTGGCCTGCAACTGACTCTTCATCTAAAAATTTAACGAAATGCGATTTTAAATTTCAAATTTCAGTTCTAGTTACCATATTTTGATTGCGAATTTAGTCATACCTGTGATTAATTCTTCCTTGATTTCCAAAGATTCGTCAATGTCGTATTCAATTAATGTCATGGCATTAGAATATTTATCACAAGGTATGTTAGTAGTTATACAAGAATATGGACCACGATCTGGTCTTCTTGTTGATTTTTTCCACTCCCTCTTGGAATTCTCTTGCCCTAAAAAATTGCAACGTGAAAGTTACATTAAGTAATTATCGAATGCTTTATTCCTTATCCTATGGCAGATCATGTCTTATATTTAAGATAACATTTAGAACATTGTGAGAAATTCTTGATTTAAAAAAAATGATGTGTGAGATATCCCCTTCAAGAAGTCAAAAACAGCTATACTAGAGGCCAATCGACAAAGAATTTTTCAATATTCTGACGGTTTAAACAAAATTTCTAGCTTGATTTCTGACTGATAATAGTGTTCCAAAGTCATCAGTGGTTTTTAGAACCGCTTGCGCTAACAGTGTGAATAACTTACAAAACTAATATCGATAAAAAAAGAGAATTTTTGTTTGAGTTCTGAAAAGAGAAGTAAAAAAATTTTGATATTGAATCTCATGGTTAAATAAACCAAAATTCTTTATCAAATGTCTTGAATAGGATAGGGGTAAATTCGGATGGAGGGTATTAATTAAATAAATGCAATCATTACCATTTACTTTCTTTAATAGATGATTCTACATTGACATTGGATACACAATTATACAGAAGATGTAAGGAATATTACATCTTATAATTTCTCGCATCTATATTTCAATATCAACTTCTTTGCGTTCCATTTCTGATACACCTGAATATATTTACTATTTCGGAAACCAAAATTTGTAATATAAAAAATAGTAATAATTCTTACTTAAGATGTTTTGCAGTAATATGTCTGGACAAGGTACCCTTTGTTTTCATTTTGCAGCCACAAATATCGCAAGTAAATTGTGGTTTGACTGCCGCATGTTCTAAAATTTTGTGTTGATATAAAGAAGTTAACCGACGGTAACTTCGCAAACATTTGTCACATTTATGCGTCAGTACCGACGTCTTTGAGTTTGTCTTCTGATGCACCATACCTACATGTCTATTCAGTACAGCTGGTTCTCTAAATCGTTTGTCGCAGAATGTACATTTGAACTGAGGGATAATTCCACAGTAATATTTGTGATGAGCGTACAAACTGCGTTGCCTCTTATAGCTTCGGGCGCACTGTTTGCATGTGTACTTCCTTTCCGAATCTGAAGCCTGAATTTTCTGTTTTTTATTACTTTTGTGGTCTGTAGCTGTCTCCTGATCTGAATTTTTTTTAATGCAATTTAAAATTTTTTATTTCATAGTTTTATTCAAGAAACTTTAATTGCAAAAGTCTAACCTAGGACTAATTCTTCTTTGATTTCCAAAGTTTCATCAATTTCGTATTTAAGTAAAGTCTTCTTCTTTGAATTCTCATAAGAATAAATTAAAGTTGTTGGATTAGAATATGGTCCTCCATCTAGTCTTCCTATTGATGTATTCGACTCATTCTTGGAATTTTGTTTATCTAGAAAATTATAAGACTAAAATTACAATAAGTAATAGTAATTCAAGAGTATTTTAATTTTTATCCTGGGCTAAAGCTTGATAGAATTACTAATAATAAACACACATTACAAACTATATTTCCTTTGGACATAAGTCATTATAAAAGACCGAATTATTAAGATTAATAGAATTTCATAAATATATCAGCTTATAATTAAAAAGACTGCGTCTAGTCGTCCCGAATTTCGGGATAAATAGCATTTTTTCTATCTTGGGCTAGTCATCCCGAATTTCG
>JAWWLR010000034.1:53379977-53392329 GCA_035041075.1 Acraspis erinacei
TCATCCCGAAATTCGGGACGACTAGCCTATTTATAATGGCTGTGTCTATTAGTCCCGAAAAATTAAGGGAGTTGGAAAAGGGGCAGGGGTGTGACTTTACATTGTTACTGTGACCACAAATTTGAGAGGACTAGCCCAGCTAATGAAACATGTTGGACTATTCATCCCGAATTTTGGGACGACGAGACACTTCGAATTAAAAAACGCCTAGTTGTTTCCCGGCTTTTTTCTTCAAAAAGTTTCTTGGCATGAAAAATTAAATTTGTAATATGCATGCTGCAATTTGATATTATTTAAATAATACAGAGGACCAACTTTCTCTAATGTTATTTTCAGAAGTACCCCTGCACCATTTCTATGATTAAGAAAATGGAAACTCACAAAATTATCATGCAATAAATTTTCAATAATATTAAGATATAATAAAATATCTATCTCTTCAAAATGTATTGTTTTACTAGCTCAGAATAGAATACATTCATTAAACAATAATATTAGTAGACACTGCAATAACGTAGATAGACATGATATATCCTCTTCAAAAAAATCAACAAAAAAAATCTATAAAAGTGAATATTCGACGCAGTATTTTTAAACTTTTTGAAAATATATAATAAAAATTTATATTTCCACTTCCGAGTGAGCTAATATGTTTCTAAGTCATCAGTGATTTTTATGACCGCTTGTGCTAACCGTGCTAGAATTTTCGAACGGTAATGTACATAATAAAAAATTTGTTACATTTCTGAAAATAACACTTGCAAAAGTTTAATCGTAAAGTAGCTAATAAATGATACTGACAATTAAAGTTAAATAAAACTAAGTTTTTCAAGGAATGTCAGGAACTGATTATAGTGTGAAAGAAGTACACCTTAATTTGCAACAAATATTGATTTAAATCGACCTCTATAGGTGACGTTTATGATTTCTTTCAGGTTTAATAATGAAAAAAATATACATTTTTAAATAACGTGTAAATAAATTTCAACTTCAAGTGAAAATAATTCTTCAATTTAACAAGCAAAACCCGATTTTATATATTATATTTATATATATTATATATTTATATATGTATATATTTATATATTTTATAGCTAAATGCATATTTAATTAAATCGTATGACGCGAAGTAATATGCCTTAATAAGCATACTTTGCGGTTGGTTTTATAATTACAAATATTGCACGTAAATTGCGGTTTGACCGTTGCGTGTTCTACACGTTTATGATCACTCAAACCGGTTAACGTGTGATAACTTCGAGGACACGTATCACAATTATGCTTAGTTTGAGACATCTTTATGCTTTTTTTAAGATGCACGTGATTTATGTGGCTGCGCACGTGAAATGCTCTTTTAAATTGTTTGCCGCAGATTTGGCAAGTGAACTGTGGCATGACGCCGCATTCGAAATTTCGATGGACTGTCAAATTCTGTTTTTGTTGATAGGCTCGCGCACAATTTTCACATTTGTATTTCTTTTCCGGTTCCTGTTTTTTCTGCTGAATTTTCGGCTTACCTTGGCTCCGCAGTTTTCTTTTAACAACCGAAAAATTAGTTTTTCTTACATTTCCAAGACACAATTTTGACTTGTATTTTTTATTACGCTTTTCGCTTGTAGCCTCTGGATCTGAAAATTTCATAAAATGTCATTTTGAAGTTTTTATTTCGTAGTTTTGGTTACGATGTTTTGTTTAAAAGTATAGTCATACCATGAATAATTTCTTCCTTGATTTCCATAGTTTCATCATTGTCATATTCGATTAAAGTTTTGTCAGCACATTTACTGGCAGAAGGAATTTTAGTAGCTGTATAAGAATATGGGCCACCTTGGGATTTCTTCCACCAATTCTTGTGCTGATGATCTATGAAATTATTAGTTAAATGATTCAATTAGTGATTTTGAAAGATTCTGATCTCTATCATATATGTTCAAATCATAGCCATACAAAATCACCAGCGGTGTGCAAAAAGCTTAAAAAATAAAGTCGAGTCGGCTTTTTTCGAATCGACTTCGAGCTAACCCGAACAGTTTCAAGCGTTTCGAGCTTTTTTGAGTTTTTGCACACCCCTAAGAATCACATTACATAATGGCGTTAGAAAAATATTTAAAAACTGCGAAGCTTTAGTTTTCTATTTCCAATAAAATTCAACTTTTCACAAAAAAATAGCATGCAGTAAACATTGAATAATACAAAAAAAGCATATTTAAGAATGGTAATGTTTTTTGTAATATAGTTAACCATGAATGCTTAAATATTACCTTCTAAGGAGTTCCTTTTCTTTCCGTGATACCTAGTACTCTGTGAAAACGAAACTGCCTAGTAATTTTTGAATCTTCAATTCGTAGGTATTTAAAAGAATACAGATGATTAGATTTATGCATATAAAAGTACCTAAAGAGAAAAAATAACTCGTTTTGATTATTTATTAAAAATAAGATTTTCAACTTGTAAATAATAAAAGTATAACAATGGAATAGGCTATCATTTATTGATATGATTAAGCTGTGGATTTCACGGATGGCAGTTCCAAGCGTTTAAAATATTAACATCAACTGGTGTGCTACGAAAACATTTACGAAATCTACGAAATCATCTACGAAACATTTGTCTTTCAAAAATTAGTCTTGACTTTGAATTTTCGTGATTTAAAGTTTCGTGTACTAAATTACTTGTGATGAAGTGCAGTAATATGTTTTGATAAATTAGTTTTCCGGTTAGCTGTGTAGCCACAATAATCACAAATAAATTGTGGCCCTGTTTCTGAGTGCTCAGCAATTTTATGTCGATATAATTCTGATCGCAAGTTAAAACTTAGAGAACATTTATCACAATTATGTCTCGTTTGCGTCGTACGTAATTTTGTTTCAAGATGTACAGCGCCCACATGGCGAATCAGGGTACTTTTCTGTGTAAAGCTTTTGCTGCAGAATTTACAACAAAACTGCGGCCTCACGTCACATTCGTACTTTTTATGACGACTCAAACTCTCTTTCCATTTATAGCTACGTGCACACTTATCGCATTTGTGTTTCTTCTCCGGTTTTAAATTCTGAGTTTTATGCTTGGTTGTGTTCTGAAGTTTCTTGTTGAAGGCTGCCATTCCTTCTATTGTATCTACGGCACACAATTTTAACGCATGGTTTTTATTTCATAGTTTTCGTTTATATATTTTAATCTAAAATGTATTCATACCTTGGACGATTTCTTCCTTGATTTCCAGATTTTTGTGATTTTCGTATTTAATTATGCAAGTTAAATTATTGGCATTTAATATATTGTCAAAAGGTATGTTAGTAGTTATACGAGAATATGGCCCACCATCTGATCTTCCTGTTGATCTGTTTGGATTACTCTTGAAATTGTATTGAACTAGAAAAAATACGAAAAGAAAGTTACATTTAATCATTTTCGAATATTGTATTCCTTATCCTATGGATAATTTAATACCCACTAGTCCAAATTACACTAGCTAAGGATCATTTCATGCAACATTTAATTATTTTTCAAAAATTTCAATCCAAAATTTTTTTTATCTTCTGGGCGGCGTTATTATCATCCAGTTAGTGATCGGATATTATTCTGCGATACTGTATTTGTGAGAAAATTCAACTTAAAAAATGTACAGTTCCTTTTTTGAATGTTCTTAAATTTTCGCATACATACAGGAGATTAGTATGCAACGACCATGCAGTTTTTAACTTAATGTTGAGTCTATGAAGTTAAATATTATCTACTGAAAACAATACCTTTTACATCGGTCCCTTATAAAAACGAGTTAAATTTTTACACTTCTAATTGTAGCATCTACCCAGTTTTTACCATTTAGGTTAAAAACTAGCGATCTATAGAAGAAGATAAAACAAAATTATTTTTAAAAATTTCAATTTTTTCTTGTGTTTAGTATAAGAGATATAATTGTCCATAGGATAATATTTTCATTCATACGAGAAATATAGCAGAAGGAAGTACTGACGATTTGGCAACACTGTTACCTGGCTGATGAAGGCGTTTGTCAAGTCCACGTGCGTGAGTACCTAGCAATAGCCAGTAAACTGGGTGCAGAGTTGCCACGCTCATTGCTTAACTAGTATGCGATGTATGCGTATATTATAGATTTGTTGTTGCTAGAACGACAGTGTAAAAACCTAATTATGATTTTGGACGAAAGGTTAGGAGAAACGCAATGACGTTTTGGATCGACCAAAGTTTAAACTTTTGGACGAATTTCGCGTTAAATACAAAAATTCTAGCGAATGTCATGAATGTATTTATTTGTGGCAAAAGTAACATCTTTCTGGAAAGATGTGTGTTTTCAAACCGCTCTGTACGTTAAATATATGATACCTTTCAGGCTAAATACAGTCGAAAATATAGATTTCTAAATGACGGTTAAATATATTCGAGTTCAAATGAAACTGGAGTTAAATATTATTACTATTCTTCGGTAGTAGTATACGACCTAGTATACGTATGTTTTTTACAAAATAAAAAATAAATATATCATCTCAACAAAGTTAAAATAAAAACAAAGACAATCCAACACTTAAAGTATTTCGAAAATCAGAATCTTAACAAAATTCATTAAATAATTGGGTATAATGTTGTGATTTTCACAAAGACCAATCTTGGGTACATGGCCATTTAATTTAATAAGGAAAAGCGTTTTGAAAAAAGTGTTATGTAAAAATTTTCATAAGTTTAAAGTTTCGTGTACTGAATTACTTTTGATGAACTCTTGTAATATGTTTTGACAAGTGATTTTTCCATTTAGTTGTGTAGCCACAAAAATCGCATATACAATGTGGTCCTATTTCAGTGTGCTCGAAACGTTTATGTTCATATAAACTTGATCGACTAAAGTAACTTCGAGAACACTGGTCGCAATTGTGTCTCATTTGGTTTGTTTGTAAGTTTGTTTTAAGATGCACAGCCCCCACGTGGGAACTCATGCTACTTTTCTGTTTAAAACTTTTGCCGCAGAATTGACAAGTGAACTGTGGCTTGACGCCACATTCAAATTTTTGGTGGCGATTCAAATGAGATTTATTTTTATAGCTTCGCGCGCACTTTTCGCATTTGTGCTTCTTGTCTGGTTTTAAATCCGGCATTTTGCGCTTCTTGGAAGTCTGCAGTTTCCTATTAACAGTTATTACCTCGTCTTCTACCATATGTACTGTACAAAATTCTAACTCATATTTTTCAATACGTTTTTGTCCTGTTGTTTCTTTCGGCTCTTGATCTGAAAATTTAAAAAGATTTAATTTGCACTTTTTTATCTCGTAGTTATTGTTAAGATATTCTTACTAAAAATCCAGACATACCTTGGCTGATTTCTTCCTTTATTTCCAATGCTTCTTGATTTTCGTGTTTAATTATGGAAGTTGAATTCTTGCCACTAGAATTATTGTCAGACGATATACCAGTGGTTATAAAAGAATATGGCCCACCGCCTCGTCTTTCTGCTGATTTCTTCCACTCACACCTGAAGTTCTGTTGATCTAGAAAGTGAAAAAGTGAAAGTTACATTTAATAATTTTCCACAATTGTATTCCTTATCTTTTAGCAAATGCAGATGTATTTAACAACACTTACAACACCGAATTACATTACTTAAAGGCGTTAAAGAAATGTTGTATAAATTTCATTCTTTCGTGTTCTACACTACCGACGGACAGTATCAGTCCACTAAGTAGATGAACTATTAAAAATTAGTCTTGACTTTGAAAGGTAGACAGCGCCGTGCAGAATATAAAAATTTAAGAAATTTAAATTAGATTAAAATCAAACTTAAAATCCTATTTAACGTCCAATAACCACGTTAACGTATAGCATCGCTGAAAAGAAAACCAAGAATACAACGAACAAATTTGTAAACTTCGACAACCATCATAAAATTTTCCTATACTGGGATAAAAATAAAAAAGAGGTAAGAAAAATCAAAAAGGAACCAACCAAATTCCCTTCCTTCTATTTTTCATTTTTTACGCCGTTTTTTATTATATCAAATTACAATAAAAAATACTTCTGTAAATAATATTAACCAGCGTTTCGGTACTCATATAGCATCAAGGTATCAAATCATATCAAGGTGAGAAAAATTTGAGCAGGTAGGAACAGCAACGAAAAAACGAAATAAATTAAAGAAGAGAAGAAAGGGAATTTAGTCCAAATTTTTTTTCTTTTTTAAGACATTTTTTTAAAGATAACCTTTCTTGGAATTGCAATAGGAAGATTTTATGGTGGTTGTTCCAATTTGGTCATTGCATTCATGGTTTTGGGTCCAGAATATAGTTAAAAATATTGGTTAGAAACCCATCTAAAGAATTAAATGAGCCTTAGTTGAATTAATTTGGCAATGAGAAGGAAAAATATATTAATTTTCAATTTTCCAAAAATTATCTATTGAATTGAACCTATAATTACACATTAGTCATTAAACATGACTGCTACCAAAGTGTACAAACATTCAAAATCAACGCTAGTTCTGTGTAGATCAGCCAGTTGTTCTCCTACACTATCCGTCGGAAGTATATTTGAATTATTTCAACTTTTAAATTATTTGAAACCATATACAGCTTCATTTAACACCCAGCTTTCATATTTCAAGGCAGCAGTGATGGTCATTTAATCACAAGGCTAAATCAAAAAAGTTCTAACGATTGTCATAAACACATTTATTTGTGGCATGATTAAAATCTTTTTACACAGGCTTCTGTTTTCGAAACGATCTCTGTAGATCACACTTATGGTTCCCTCCAGGCTGAATATTATTTAAAAAATAAATTTCGAAAATGCAGTTAAATATATATTTGAGTTCCAGTGAAACTACAGTGAAATATTATGACAAGAAACGATTTCTTAAATGAAATAATTGCTCCATGCTATCGATCCACAGCTCTTCACAGCAGGGGAGTGCAAACCATTTTTTTTAAAAGTCAAAACACTTTTGAATTATCTTAGTTTTTGAATGAATTTTATTATTCGTAGTAACATATAGCTTCTTAATCCTCTGTAATAAAAATTATTATTATCTATATTTTTAATGGAACTATCACATTACGAAGTCAATGATTGTTTTTGATAGGCCACTCGGTTAGTGATCCAATAGTGATCCATTAGTGATCCAATATCGTAAATATTTATCGTTAATAAAAATAAAAACAATTCAACATTTTCCTCAAGTAATTCGTAAATCTTCTGATCATATTTTCATTTTCGAAAAGAGAAACCTTAGGTACATATAATTATTTAATTTAATAAAGAAATGCGTTCAAAAAAATTCTTATGTACTGATGTCCTAATTTTTAAAGTTTCGTGTACTGAATTGCTGGCGATGCATTGAAATAATATGTTTTGACAACTCATATTTTCGCCTAGTTACATGACCACAATAATCACAAATGAATTCTGGTCTTATTCCTAAGTGTTCTATGCGATTATGTCGAAGTAAATCTGAAGGCCAAGAGTAACTTCGAGAACATTTATCGCAGTTATGCCTCGATTTCCTTTTAGGTACGCTTTTCAGAAAATGTACAAAAGTCACGTGGCGTTTCAAACTACTTATTAAGGTAAATCGTTTGCAACACAAGTTACAACTGAACTGTGGCATGACATCACATTGAAATTTTTTATGAAAAGACAAACTTTCTTTGCGCATATAGGTTCGGGCACACTTTTCGCATTTGTACTTCTTGTCCGGTTTTAAATCCTGAATGTTGCGCTTCTTTGGTTCCCGCAGTTGCTTGTTAACAGCTAATATATCATCTTCTCTTATATGCACGGTACACAGTTTTAAACTCATATTTTTATTATGGTTTTCTTCTGTTACTTCTTTTGACTCTTGATCTAAAAATTTTAATAAATATAAATTGCAATTTTTTATTGTATTGTTTCAGTTAAGATGTGTTTACTTGAAATATAGACTATACCTTCGCTGATTTCTTCCTTTATTTCCAGTGTTTCGTCATTTTCGTATTTAATTATGCAACTTAAATTCTTGCCATTAGTATTATTCTCGGAAGATATTTCAGTAGTTATAAAAGAATACGGCCCACCATCTCGTCTTTCTGTTAATTTTTTCGACTCACGTCTGAAGTTCTGTTGATCTAGAAAACGACAACGTGAAAGTTACATTTAGTAATTTTCCACGATTGTATTTATCTTGTAACAAGTACAGATGTACTCAACAATGCATAAATAAACACATTATATTTCTTAATGAGAGGTTGAGAGCGCAGTCCAGAATATAAAAATTCAAGAACTTTAAATTACATTAAAATTAATTTGAAATAATTAATATTCACCAACTTTTCGGTAATCATACAGCACCATTATCAAGGTAAGAAAAATTGGAGCAGGTAGGAACAGCAACGAAAGAACGTTACTGGTTTTCGTTGCTGTTCCTATCTGCTAAAATTTGGCTTACCTTGATAATGGTGCTGTATAAGTGCCGAAACGTTGGTACATATTATTTAAAAACGTTTTTTTGTTTTTTAATTTGATAATATGGTAATACAAAAAAGACGAAAGAAATAAAAAATGAGAAGAAAGAGGATTTGGTTGACTGCTTTCTCATTTTTCTCTCCTCTTCTTTAGTTTCGTTCAAAATTTAGTTTTCTTTTTTAGAAATTTTTTTTAAAGAGAATCTTTTTTTGAATTACAATAGGAACATTTTAGGGTGGGTGCTAAAATTTGGTCATTGTATTCTTGGTTTTGTGTCCAGAATATAGATAAAAATATTGTTGAAACCCCCACTATGAACCTTAAAACGAGCTTAAGTTGAAGCAATTTGGCTGTGAAAAAGACAAAAATATTAATTTTAAATTTTACAAAAATGATCTATAGAATGTTGCCTTTCATATGAGCCATTAGACTTGATTGCTTTCAAACGGTATTAACATTCAAAGTCAACCCTATTTTTTGGTAGATCACCCAGCATTTAATGGTTCGATACTGTCCATCAGAAGTATATATAATTGTTGCAACTTTCTAAGCAGTTAAAGAATTTAAAAATTCATTTCCCATGAGTCTATCGTATTTCAAAAGCAGCAGTAATGATGATTTAAACTGAAGGTTAAATAAAAAAAGTTCTAACGATTGTCATAAATATATTTATTTGTGATATGATTAAAATCTTTCCACAGAGATTTTTGTTTTCAAACCGATCTCTGTAAATCACACTCATGATTCCTTTTAAGCTGAATATTGTTGAAAATATAAATTTCTAAGTGGCAGTTAAATATATTTGATCGGTCTACAGCTGCTCACAGTAAGGGTGTGCAAAACAGGTATAAAATAAAAAAGTTCGCACCATTTTGTATTTTTTTCGAAATATAAGTCAAATAATGACGATTGACCAAGAGAAGAACTCAATCGAAAGTGTTGGCCAAAAAAGGTTTAAGTTGCAAAACTGTTCAAAATCCAAAAAATTGTCTTAGTCAAACTTATTTTTAATAAGCCACCCGGTTAGTGATCCGATGCTATCCGTGGGTGGGGTAGACCTACAATACATATATTTTGTATACAATAATATATTACTAATGTATATTGTTACTATTTAATTAAATTATTGTCTTACATGATGCTAAATTAAAAATAAAAACAATCCAACATTTGACTGAAGTAATACGTAAATCTCCTGATAATATTGTGATCTTCACAAATAGAAAACCTTGGGTACATAGCCATTTAATTTAATAAAAAAGCATTAAAAAATAGTATTATGTAGAATTTCCTCTTCTTCTAAGTTTCGGGTACTGAATTACTTGCAATGGACTGAAGTAATATGTTTCGAAAAGTCATTTTTCAACTAGTTATATGGCCACAATAATCGCACATTAATTGTGGTCTCATTCCTAAGTGCTCTGAACGTTTATGTCGAAGTAAATCGGACAGCCAGGTATAACATTGAGAACATTTGTCGCAATTATGCTTCGATTGCGTTGTATGTCCGTTTTTCTGATGTAGAACACTCACGTGGCGTTTCAAACTACTTTTTAATTTGAATTGTTTGTAACAGAAATTACAACTCAACCGTGGAATAAGCACGCATTCGTACTTTAAATGGTGGTTCAAATGCTTTTTCCATTGATAGGTTTGCGCACACTTTTCGAATTTGTACTTCTTGTCCTGTTTTAAATTCTGAATTTTGTGCTTCTTGAGGTGTCGCTGTTGCTTTTTACCATCTACTATATCATCTTCTCTTATATGCACGGTGCATAGTTTTAAATTCAATTTTGTATTAAATTTTTGTTATCTTACTTCATTCGACTCTTCATCTGAAAATTTTAACAAATATAATTTGTCATTCTTTATTTTAATGTTTCAGTTTATAAATGTTTACTTCAGATATAGACTAGACCTTGGCTGATTTCTTCCTTGATTTCTAATTTTTCTTCATTTTCATATTTAATTATGCAAGTTAAATTTTTGCCAACCGAGTTATTGTCAAATGATATGCCCGTAGCTATAAAAGAATATAGCCCACCATCTCGCCTTTCTGTTGATTTCTTCGACTCGCATCTGCAGTTCTGTTGATCTAGAAAATGAAAACGTGAAAGCTACATTTACTAATATTCCACGATTGTATTCCTTATCTTGTAGCAAATACAGATGTATTTAAGAGCACATACAAAACCGCATTACATTACTTAATTGCGTTAAAGAAATTTTTTTAAATTCCATTCTTTCGTGTTCTACACTACCGACGGATAGTATTAGACCACTAAGTAAATGACCTATTAAGAATTAGCCTTGACTTTGAAAGGTTGAGAGCACCGTCTAGAAAATAGATAAAAATAAATTTTTTTAAACATGTAAGGCCTTAAATGAGTCTTAGTTGAAGTAATTTTGTCGTGACAAAAACAAAAATACTAATTTTAAATCTTACCGAAACAAATATTTAGAATTTTACATGTCATTTGAGCCATTAGGCTTGACTGCATCCTAAGTGTATTAAAATTCAAAGTCAAGGAAAGTTCTTGGTAGATAAATCAGTTAGTGATCGGACACTATCCGTCGGTAGATCATATGATTTTTTTCAACTTTTTAACCAGTTAAAAAAAACGTAAAGCTTTATTTTCCACCGAGATATCGTATTTCAAAGATAGCAGTGATGATGATTTAACCTCAAGGTTGAAAAACAAGTTCTAAGAATTGTCATAAATTTATTTATTTTTGACATGACTGAAATCTTTTTGCATAGATTTTTGTTCTCGAAACGATCTTTGTTTATCACATTCATGATTCCGTTCTGGTTAAATATTGCTGAAAATATAAATTTCTAAATCACGGTCAAATATGTTTGAGTTCAAGTGAAACCTCAGTTAAATATTATGACTAAAAACGATTTCTATGATGTAATAATTGCTTAATACTATCGCTCCACAGCTGATCACAAGGCGGTAATGCAAAACAGTTTTTTAAAAAGGGAAAACGCTTTTGGATTTTTTTCGAAATATAAGTCAAATAATGAGGATTACATGATGCTAAATAAAAAATAAAAAAAATCCAACATTTGACTGAAATAATTAGTAAATCTCCTGATAATGTTGTGATGTTCACAAATAGAAAACCTTGCGTACATAGCCATTTAATATAATAAAGAAGCATTACAAAAATATTATTATGTAGAAATTTTCTCATTTTCAAAGTTTCGGGTACTGAATTACTTGCAATGGAATGAAGTAATATGTTTTAACAAGTTATTTTTCCGACTGGTTACATGGCCACAATAGTCGCAAATGATTTGTGGTCTCATTCCTAAGTGCGCTGAACGTTTATGACGAAGTAAATCGGACGGCCAAGTATAACTTTGAGAACATTTGTCGCAATTATGCTTCGACTGCGTTGAATTTTCTTGTTTCTGATGTAGAACAATCACGTGGCGTTTCAAACTACTTGCCAATTTGAATGGTTTGTAACAGAAATTACAACGCAACCGTGGAATAAAGACGCATTCGTATTTTAAATGGTGATTCAAATGCTTTTTCAATGTATAGGTTTGCGCACACTTTTCGCATTTGTACTTCTTGTCCTGTTTTAAATTCTGAATTTTGTGCTTCTTCAGGTTTCGCTGTTGCTTTTTACCATCTACTATATCATCTTCTCTTATATGCACGGTACACAGTTTTAACCTCAATTTTTTATTAAGGTTTTCTTCTGTTACTTCTATCGACTCTTGATCTGAAAATTTAAACAAATATAATTATAAATTTTTTATTTGATTGTTTAAGTTAAGATATGTTTACTTCAAATATAGACTATACCTTGGCTGATTTCTTCCTTTATTTCCAGTGTTTCGTCATTTTCGTATTTAATTATGCAAGTTAAATTCTTGCCACTAGTATTA
>JAWWLR010000034.1:53398240-53425578 GCA_035041075.1 Acraspis erinacei
TAGTGATCGGTAATCCTGTACGACATCGCATATGTTTTTTTCATAAGCAAAACAAAATATTTTTAATTCAATTTAATAAAGAATGTTGAAATATAGCATTACGTAGAAATGTACTATTTTTTTCAAGTTTCATGTAGTGAATTACTTGCAATGACGTGAATAAATGTGTCTTGTCAAGGTAATTTTCTGACTCGCTTTATATCCGCAAAAATCGCAAATAAATTGTGGTTTTACCGCTGAGTGTTCTACTCGTTTATGTCGACATAAATCTGATGGCCAATTGTAACTTCGAGGACATTCATCGCAATTATAACTCTTTCGCGTTGTCTGTACGTTCTTTTTATGATGTAAAACATCCACGTGGCGAATTATGTTCCTTTTGTGCCTAAAGCTTTTGCCGCAGAATTGACAAGTGAACTGTGGCTTGACGTCGCATTCGAATTTCTTATGACGAGTCAAATGACCTTTTTTGATATAACATCGCGCACACTTTTCGCATTTGTACTTCTTTTCCGGTTTTAAATCCTGAATTTTGTTCTTCTTTGGGCTCCGCAATTCCTTCTTAAGAGTTAACATATCTTCTCTTACATCTACAGCACAAAATTCTAACCCATATTTTTTAATATGTTTTCGTCCTTTTACTTCATTCGGCTCTGAATCTGAAAATTTACCAAAATATAAATTGCAATTTTTTATATGTTGGTTTTAGATTAAACATTTTAATTTTAACAGATTGACACCTTGATTGATTTCTTGCTTGATATCCAAAGTTTCGTCAACTTCGTATTTAATTAGGGAAGCTTTGGCATCAGAATTATTGCCAGAAGATATGTCTATGGTTGTAGAAGAATATGGCCCACAATCTCGTCTTACTCTTGATTTCTTTGGCTTACTCTTGGACTTCTTTTGATCTAAAAAAAGAAAACGTAAAAGGTCCATTTAGTGACTTTCAAAGATTATATGCCTTATCTTATGCCGGATAAATCCATAACTAGTTAATAACACATAAACAATAGCATAACATTACTTCATAGTGTTAAAAAGAAATTTTCATAATGCAGTCGATCATTGAATATAAATATTATAAAAATACCTATTGCAGAGCTTATTAAATTCTACGTTTAAGGATCCACGGTTTAAGCTTTTGGCATTGTGGTTATTGAATTATCACTTGAGAAAGATAAAAATGTTCATCTGATATTTTACAAAAATGATATTTAGGATTTTGCCTTCCATTTTAGTCATTAAGGTTAGTTCCAGCCAATACTTAAAGTTAAAGTGCAAAATTCCTTAAAATCGAAATTTTCTGTTGAAGTCTTTCTCATCTGATTATACAACACCGTGAAGCCAAATTATTTCAGGTAGGGCTCGTTTAACGCAGAATTTGAAAAGACTTGGAATGGTGTTTTTGTAAGGATATTACATTTTTTGGAAAAAATACAGTTTCTATCTCTGCGAAAAGTATTTTGGAAATAATTTAAATAAGCACTAAATTATAAGACCACTAATCGTACTCATTTTTTAATCGCATATACGTAAAGTAAGCGGTGATCACCGACTGATACTGGACGGAAAAGCGCTTGGACATTTTTAATTATTATATATTGCACGGTAAAACTCAATGAATTTCACAAAATAAACCTTATCTGTTGGTTCATCTTACCAAAAATCACCTTTCTGGAATTTATTTTTAGAATTTAAAAATGGAAAAATTAGAGTGAAAACGCTATTCACACCGCCATAGAAAGACAGATATACATTTTAAGAAATTCTTTTATGAGACATTTTTACTCAATTTTGAACGACTAACGAGGTCCAGTATAAAAATGATTAAATTCTTTTAAACATTCCAAAAAGATGATTAGCAGAAGGTCACCGTGATCAAGAAACAGGGAATATTTTTAAAGTTTCAAGTACAAAGTAAGAAAAATTTATGAATTCTTTTCTACTTTCTTACCAGTTAAAAAATATATAACTTCATTTCCGACCCAGTTATCGGTTTTTAAAGTCAGCAGTCATTATAGAACCACGTGCACTGGCAATGCTAATAATTTCCGACGGTAGTGTCGATAAAAAAAGTTTACACAATTTTATCGGTAAAATGTGCAACTAATTATATTTAATCTTACGGTTAAATGAAAACACATTTTTTAGTGTATTCCATATGTTTATTTGTTTGCGGAATGAGTAAACTCTTTTTGCAAGGATTACTTTTTCAAATTGATGTTAAATATTTTCGAAAATATACATTTCTAAATGACTGTTAATTATATTCTAAGAAGTTAGAACTATCGTAAAACACAAAAATCATATGAATTCTTCATTTAATTTTGTTATTTGTAGCAACAAATAATTCGAAAATTATTGGGGCAATCATTAAGGAATTGCATTATAATGATACGAAAAAATTTTAACAAATGTTTTATTTGATTTGTTATGTTTATTAAGTAAATATTATCCTAAACTCAAAAATCAAATTATTCTAATTTTCAATAATTTCCCTTCTTTATTGTCATAGTTATTTAATTTAAGATAATGAGATTTCAGCAAAAATATAATTTTTTGAAATAACTATGGCTCTAATTCGAGAAACGCTTCATTCACTTATATGAAACGAGAAAAAAACTTGTTGAACAAAAAAGCAACAATGTTCAATTACCTATAGACGTCAAAACCTGAAATAAAATTGTTTATATATTTTTTCCCTAATAAGACAAGTCCTAAATGACGATCTCAATAAATTTTGATTCATTTGCTCCTACGAAAAAAGAAATTCGTTAAAAACGTATTATCATTTTTCGACTTTTTAGCAGTTGTTTATTTTTTAGGCAACAGAATTATCAACTCCAGTTCGTCTAGGAGTCAAACTTTGTTTTTTGAGTTATTTAATAAAAAATCTAAAAACGTTTTTACTTTTGCAGAAAAATTCTTTTTTGGACCGCCTTGATGAACACTGCATATTTAATTATCTAGCATGACGTAAAAAATGCTTTATCAGGTCAAATTTGCGCTTGGTTTTGTGGCCACAATAGTCGCAATAAAATTGTGGCTTGATTGCTGCGTGTACTAAACGTTTATGTCGAGTTAAATCATGGCGCCAAATGTAACTTCGAGAACATTTATCGCAAAAATACTTCATTTTCTTTTTCTTTAGTTTTTTGTTAAGATGTACCAGAACCACATGGCTATCCATGTTAGATTTCAGTTTAAATCGTTTGCCGCAGAATTTAAAGCCGAATTGTGGTATGACATTGCATTCATATTTTTTATGACGAGACAAACTTTCCCTCCATTTATAGGTTCGAGCACACTTTTCGCATTTATACTTTTTTGCCAGGTCTGGGTTCGGTTTCCGGATTTTATGCACCTTTCTTCGATCAATCACTTCATCTGCAAATTTAAGAAAATGTAATTTGCTATTTTTCACTGAATAATTTGACTAAAGATAGTTTGATTGCAATAGTCATACCTAGGATTAATTCTTCCTTGATTTCCAAATTTTTATCAATTTGGTATTCAAATAAAGTCTTGTGACCCAAATCATTGCCAGAACAAATTTCAGTCGTTATAGGAGAATATGACCCAGTATATGGTCTTTCTGTTGATTTCTGCGACTCACTCTTGAAATTCTTGAGGTTATCTGAAGCACTCCGTTGATCTAGAAATGTATACATTATAAGTTAGTAGAATTAGAGATTTTTTTATTGCTAATGAGATTCAATTTTTTACCAAACAGACGGAACGCAAAGATCATGGATTAAACCTTGACCCAATTACCACTAATAACCCATAGCAGATAATATTCAATTTGTAAATTATTTTTATCCTGAAAGATTTAAGTATTTAGATCAAAATCAATTGAAATTTTTCAAAATCAAATTTTTTCTTTGGCTATCACTCCGTTACTTGGTTCCACTTCTGCCTTTCAACAAATTCCTGGACCAACAAATTTAAAAAAAAATTTGAAGTCCTGCATTTTTCGCTCTTCTAAATATTTTTAATCGTGCATGCCACGTTTCACCTTTTACTACTTTTTCCTTAATTTCCGAAGTGATTTCCTTGCTATATTTAAGTGTAATGGTCAAATCCTTTTCATTAGATTTTCTTTAAGTATCAATTTTATTTCATTAGATGAAAAGAAATTGTATTAAATTTATCAAATTACAAACGGCTTAAAAGTGTTTTTACAAGAAGATGGACGATCACAAAAAGGAGAAAACAAATAATTTTTAATAAACTGAAAAATAAAGTAGCGCATAAAACTCAGGAATATTTTATTTTTATTAACAATAAATAAAAGATAACGCTTACATAAATAATAAAACAAAATCAGTGCTTCTTACCAGGCATTTGCTGATTTAAAAGTATGGACCTCATAAACTTACTTTCCTAATCAGAAACGTGATTTTAAAATAAATTTGATTTTAAAACAAATTTGATTAAAAGTTTACATTCGAGTTACATAAATAGATGCTAGGCATTAAGATCACGGATATGATTAAGCAAGATTTCTTTTCTAGTCGATATATATGTAATTGCAATCACCAGGAACAAATTGTTCACTCACTGCTGCGATATTGAACGTTTTCGATGTATTTAGGGTTTTTTCCGAGCAAGATGTACCTGATTTATGTGACGACGTAAGTCACGTTTATGTCTACTTTTTTTGTCGCAAAAATTACATCTGAACTGTGGCCTGACGTCGCATTCATATTTTTTATGACGATACAAATTTCTTTGGTAGGTATAGCTCCGGACACATTTATCGCATTTGTATTTTTTTGCCGGTTGATTTTTTGTTTCTTGAATTATCGCCTTACTTTTGACCTGACCGAACTTATAAACATCCAGCTGTTTGTGCATGCTCATATTAACGTTGCATTTGTTTAACTGGTATTTCTGATTATTCGTTCGTTCTGCGTCTTTTTTCGATGAACTCCCTGCAACTGCAAGTTTAAGCAAATATAAAGGGAAGTCTTGGAAGTATTTTTTTTATTACCAAAATTTATAAGTAGTACAAAATTTCACCTGGGATGATTTCTTCCTTAATTTCCAAAGATTGGTCCTCGTCGTATTCAATCATGTAAGTCAAATTATTATCATAAGAATGTCTTTCAGTTCTCATTTGTTCACTTGTGGGTAGTGGATTGTGACCTTCCCCCCGATGTCTTAAAAAGTCAGCTTTATACTCGAAAGTTTTAACACAGGGAAAGCAATAGTATGGTCCAAAATATTTTTGGGATTTCTTGATCTGATCTAAAAATGCCAGAACAATCAAAGTTACAATTTGTCAACATATAGATACTGTTATTTTCATTTAAAAAAATTATATATAAAGTAAAGAGCAGCATTCACTTCTGATAAAACTGCACCTTTTATAATTTATTAAAAAGTTGAACAGACACATAAAGGAAATTGTGTAAAAAGCAAAAATATTAGTAATATGCAAATACACAAATGAATGATTAATTGCGAATCAAATACACTTACTTAATTTTGAAACTGGAAAATACAAAACTTTTTTATCCTAAATGTTCAAGGATAAAGCAAGTACAGATGATAATTCTGCTTAGAAACTTCTGTATTGTATAAAAAAATAATTTAAATTCGTAAAGTATTAATCTTACTGTTAAGACTGACGCCATTATAAAATAATGAAGTAAATTTTGAATCAAACAGAAAAAAATACATTAATAACAATTCTGTAGACCTTTTCAGGATTCAGGGGGTCTCAAAACTCGGAGATACAGTGAAATATAAAAACAATAAAAAATAAAGAGAACCGATAAAACATTGATTATTAGGAACAAATTTTCACGGAAAGCAATTTCCGATAAGGTTAAAACTTTTTTAACGTGGAAGTAAGTGTTACGTCTCAAAAGCTCAACTGAAACTCATTTATTTACTTTTACTAAAAAGATGACACATTCAAGTCTTAAGTTAGTAGAAATCAACTGCTTCTTTGGCAAATGGTCAACTATCTGTAATTATTTCGTTAACGTAATTTCTCTTTCAGATGTTTTGAAGTAATATGATCCGACAAGATTGATTTTCGAAGTGTTTTTTGACCACAATAGTCACAGATAAATTGTGGTTTGACAGCTGCGTGTTCTAAACGTTTATGTGTGTTCAAAGAATTCATTCTATTGTAACTTCGAGAACATTTGTCGCAATTATGCCTCGTTTGAGATGGCTGTTTGTTTGTTTTAAGGTGCACGCGATTTATGTGGGTATTCATATTACATTTTCGTTTAAATAGTTTTCCACAGAATGTACATCTGAATTGTGGCATGACGTCGCATTCAAATTTTGTATGACGATACAAAACACTTTTATGTCCATAGCTTCGGGCACACTTTTCGCACTTGTACTTCTTTTCCGGTTCCTGCTCTGCTTCCTGAAGTTTCTGTTTATTTTTGGCTCGCTGTTTGTTTTTAGCATCCAAAATATCATCTTCTCTTTTATGTACGATGGAAACTTTTGAATCAAATTGTTCATCGGATTTTCGGCCCTTATCTCCCTCTGTTTCTTTATCTGAAAATTTACCAGAATTTAGTTTGAATTTTTTTATTGCACAGTTTTGATCAAGATATTCCAATTCCAAATCTAGTCATACCTTGAACTATTTCTTCCTTGATGTCTAACGTTCCGTCATTATCGTACTCAATTAAAGTCTTAGCACCAGAATTATTGACAGAAGATTTTTCACTAGTTGGCTTATTTTCAAAAAAATAAACACATTGAAAAGAAGTATGTAGCCCACCTACTGTTCCTGCTCGATATTTTGGTTTACCTTTCCCGGTAGTAGTTGTTTCTAACGTAGTTTCTTTATCTAGGAAAATAAAATTTTCAATAATTATGTTGCAATTTTAAACTAATGGAATAATGAACATGCTTAAATTCCTATAGTTATATTTTTAATGTGCTGATGGAAAATATTAGAAAAGTATCGTGCAGTAGTAAATATTAAATTAATCTTAAGAATATCTGTAAATTCAGCATTCAAGAAAAGAAATTTTGTATTTATTAACAGAGAATAAATTTACTCTTTTGACATCTCCAAAAAATATGAATTAATCATTGAGTATAATTCAGCGATTTAAACACAAGTATTATTGTCAGAAGAAAAGTGAGTATTTGTACAAGGATATGGTCTATCATCCTGTCTTCCTGTCAATTTCGTCAAATCACTCTTGGAATTCTGTTTATATGGAAGATTATAAGGAAGTTAAAATTAGTTATTTTCGATAATTTTAATCCATGACCTGTAGCAAACCTAGCTTCAATTATTAATGAATCACTATATAAAATTATATTACGTAATTGAATGGCGATAAAGAATTTTATTTTTATTCTTTTATTTTCTATTTCTTAAAAAACTCAACTTTTAACCAAAAATAAACATATATGAACACAAAGGTCATTTATTTATGTTTTTCTTTAAATAGTATATGATATTTTTCAGAAATTAAGGACCAATGCAAGGCTTTTTTCCGTGTACGCATTTTTCGCACAGTTAATAGTTTTCAATTTATAACCTCATAATTAACTAAATTGATACTGAAATTTATATATTAATCCTGAATTGTTTATTTAAAATATCATATATTTTTAGTACTATATTTTTAGGAGAGTAATTTTTACAGTTAAGACAAAGAAGATAAAAGAATAATCGTGTGAATTTTGGATCAGTCGAAAATAAAAGACGTTTTTTGAAACGAAAAAATATTTTTATTATAGTTATTCGGGACGAAAGCCAGTACGAATACAATTTAAATAATTTTTAAAAAGAAATGACACCGTACTATGATCCTACAGTACAGTATACTGTCCGAGGAAGAAGATACAAATTCTTTCCAATTTCACTATTTTTCGCGTATACTAATTTTTAATGATCAAAAGCCCCCTCTGTAATTGGTTCCATTACATTTGGTTTTTTGCCAATTAATACCAAATTTCCTAAATATTAGAGTTTCAAGATCGTGACTTTTGCTTGAGATGTTTTAAAGTAATATGATCCGACAAGATAGTTTTTCGGTGCGTTTTTTGGCCACAATAGTCACAAGTAAATTGTGGTTTGACTCCTGCATGTTCTAAACGTTTATGTTGATTTAAATTTTGAAGCGTAATGTAAGTTCGAGAACATTTGTCGCAATTATGCCTCGTTCGCGATGCTTTCAAGTCGGCTTTCTGATGCACGTGAACTACATGGATATTCACGTGAGCTTTCCGCTTGAATCGTTTGTCACATAAATGACAGCTGAACTGTGGCATGACGCCACAGTCAAATTTTTTATGGCGATTCAAAACACTTTTCTGTCTGTAACTTCGCGCACACTTTTCACAAGTGTACCTATTTTCCGGTTTTGATTCCTGAATTTTCTCCTTATTTTGGGCTCGCAGTTCTCTTATATCTACAACTGTTATTTTCGACTTAAGTTTTTCATCGCGATTTTGGCCCGTAACTTCCTTTTTCTCTTGATCTGAAAATTTAACAAATAGTAATTTGCAAACTTTTATTTGATAGGTTTGGTTAAGATATTTTTACTACAAATCTAGACAAACCATGTGCGAATTCTTCCTTAAATTCCAAAGCTTCGTCATTGTCGTGTTGCATTGACCTCCAGACAAAAGATTTATTATCCGTAGAAGTTTCCCTAGTTGTATATTTTTCGTCCAATTTAGTTTTGTCAGAAGTAAAACTGTCCTCTTCCCTCTGGTGTCTCAACAAATCAGGTTTACATTCAATAAAATAACCACAGTGGAAAGAAGTATTTAGCCCACTTTCTGTTTCTGTTCCATATTTTAGATTTCCTTTCCGTCTCGTAATTGTATTTAAAGAAGTTTCTTGATCTATAAAAATACAATTTTAAAAAATTATGTTGCAATTTGAAAGTATTAGAATAAATAACATGCTCAAAGTCCTATAGTTAAAATTTAAATGTACCCCTGGACAATCAGGAAAAATTCATGCAGCAATAAATATTAAACTAATGTTGAATTGAAAAAAGATATGTAATTATCCGGACAAAAATGTTTAGTGGTATATTTAATAGAAAAAATGGCCCATCATCATGTCTTCCTGTGAATTTCGTTAAGTCGAAAACGCTAATCTTTGCCCTGTAGAATACAGATTTCATTAATCATAAATAGCCCATAAAAATCACATTACTTAACGCAATGTCACGAAAATATATTATTTTGGTTTATTCAATTTCTGTTTCTAAGGAGACTCGGCTTTTGACAAATAAAACATAAAGGAAAACAAAGAGCAATCAGTAAATCTGGACTCAATTTAGAGTAACAACCCATAGCAAACTATATTTATTTTGACATTATTTACATTAAAAGAATATTATAAATATATCACCGTGATTGTCAATGATAACCAAGATCACAACGACGACAGATAGAGAAACACGAACATAAATCCTGTTTTTTCGGATTCAGGAGTCCCGGAATACGGAGATTTTGTGGATTCCACGATTGTCCGCTTTCAAAAAAAAACTAATGACTTCTCAATAGGATGAGAATATAAAAAATAAGGTATACTAACAAATCGCTGATTATTACAAAGACATTTTTTTGTAAAGCAACCTTCGATAAGGTAAAGGCACCAATTACTGAGAGGGAGTCTACTGTCCGAGGAAGAAGATAAAATTCTTTATACTTTTACTATTTTTTCACGTGAATTCATTATGTAGGCATCAAAAGCTTAAATGAAACTCAATTAATAAGTTCTTTTAAAAAGATAACATAATCAAGGTTTAGTTTAGTAGAAATGGACTGTTTCCTGGACAGGTAGCCTCCCTTCCGTAATCTCTTCTGTAATTGGTTCCGTTTCTCTATATTACAGAGATATACATTTTTTTCAATTAGTATGAGAAATTTTCTCAATGATGGAGTTTCATGATCGCAACTATTGCCTGAGATGTTTGAAAGTAATATGTGCCGACAAGATTGATTTTCGATGCATTTTTTGACCACAATAGTCACAAGTAAATTGTGGTATAACATCCGCGTGTTTTAAATGTTTATGTTGATTTAAACTTGTTATCCTAGAGTAACTTCGGGAACATTTATCGCAATTATGCCTCGTTTGCGATTTCTGTGAGTTTGTTTTAAGATGTACAAGATCCACATGGCGACCCAGGTGATCGTTCCGTTTGAATTCTTTGCCACAGAAGTTACATCTGAACTGCGGCATGACGCCACAGTCAAATCTTTTATGACGATTCAAAATACTTTTCTGGCTATAGCTTCGCGCACACTTTTCGCACGTGTACCTATTTCCCGGTCTTGATTCCTGAATTTCCCTCTTATGCTGGGTTCGCAGTTCTGTGATATCTACGATGGTTACTTTTGACTTAAATTTTTCAGCACGTTTTTGGCCCATAACTTCCTTTGCTTCTTTATCTGAAGATTTAAGAAAATGTAATTTGCAATTTTTTATTTCATAGTTTTAGTTCAGACATTTTGATTTCAAATGAAGTCATACCTTGGATTATTTCTTCCTTGATTTCCAAAGCTCCGTCATTATCGTATTCCATTAAAGTATTGGCACCAGATTTATTCGCAGAGGAAGTTTCACTAGTACATTTTACGTCAAATTTCTTTTTGCCAGAAATAAGACTGTGCTCTTCCCTCTGGTGTTTCAACAAACCAGGTTTATTTTCGAATGAATAACCACAGTGAAAAGAGATATGTCGACCACCTTGCTTTTCTGTTCCATATTTTAGATTTCGTTTCGGTTTCGTTATTTTTTTAAAAGAAATTTCTTGATCTAGAAAAATAAAATTTTAAAGAATTAGGTTGCAATTTGAAATTATTGAAATAACTAACATGCTTAAATTCCTATAGTTGTATTTTTAGATGTGCCTAGGGACAATCAGAAAAGCTTCATGCAGTATCAAATATTAAAATAATATGAAGAAGGTATCTAAATTAAAAAAAAATCGTTTTATACTAGTAAATATAACATAATTATTATTGCTGTCAATTTCGTTAAGTCAATCCTGGAATTCTGTCGATCTACGAAATTATAATGTAAAAAATAAAATTAGTGACAAAATTAGTGACATTATTTAACAAAATAAACATAAACGAACCTAAAGAACATGGAAAAACCTTAATTTACTTACGAGTGATAATGCATAACAAACTATATTAATTTGGAAATAGTCTACATTAAACGAATCTTATAAATATATCCAATTAAAATTTTATATATGTTGAAAAAGCCCTAAATATCAAGAGGAATGTGCGGAAGACGATGACATACAAGACCATGACGATAGACAGTCAGACCCAAACGTAAAACACGCGGATTATTATAAAAAAGTGCTCACAAAAAGCAACCTTCGGTAAGGTTACCGAATTACAGAGAAGGAACCTACTGTTTGAGGAAAAAGATAAAATTCTTTCTATTTTCAGTATTTTCTTTGTATTAGAAATTCCCTAAATGTTGGAATTTTATAATCGTCATTATTACTTAACATGTTGTGACATAATATGTTTTGATCAGGTTGATTTCCGATGCTTTTTTTGGCCAAAATAATCACAAGTCAATTTTTCTTGGACTGCTGTGTGTTTTGAAAGTCTATTTTCGCTTAAAGAAGTTATCCTGATGTGACTTCAAGATACTCTGGAGTCATAGTGCCTCGTTTATGGTGTCTGTAACTCTGCCTTAAGATGTATAAAAATCTACGGGGTCATTCATGATTCTTTACACTGTACATTTTTTTCCGCAAAATTTACCTGTAAACTGTGGTATAACGCCACAATCGCATTTTTGATTAGAAATCAAATTATTTTTCCATTAATAGGTTTTAGCACACTTTTCGCTTTGTATTTCCTGTCGGGTTCCTGTTTTGATTCCTTAATTTTCTGCTTTAGTTTGGTCCGCAGTTTGTTTACATCCAAAATAGCAGCTTCTCTGATATCTACGGTACATACTTTCGAATCATATTTTTCATAACATTTTTGGCTCGTAACTTCCTTTGTCTTTTGATCTGAAAGCTTATCAAAGTCCAATTCGTAGTTTTTTATTTCAAAGTTTTAATGTAAATAATTTAATTCCAAATCTAACCATATCTTGGACGATTTCATCCTCAATTTTCAGTTACCTCATTATCGTATTCAATTGAGATCTTGGTACCAGAAGTATGGTAAGAAGAAATTTCAATAGTTGTAACGTGAAAGAAAGTACGAAGCACATATTTTTATTTCCTTTCGACCTCGAAGTTGTCTTTAAAAATATTTGTAGATCTAGAAAAATAACATTCAAAACAATTTTGTCTTAAATGTCTATAGTTGTATTCTCGATGAAGCCGCGGATGTATCATGCATCAGTTAATGCAGATGCTTTCGTTAATCTAAATTAGTGAAAAAAGTAATCGTTTTTTATAGTAAATAATGAATCATAAAGAGACATTATGAAAACGAAAGTTTACACAGCAATGATCACAGCACCTTAATCTTAATGTCCAACCAGGAAGAGTGTATATAAAACTGATCCATATTCCTCATTCGTATATTTATTTTAAAACAATCATAATGGTTGTTAAACAATTCAGCACTTTATCAAATTAATTTACATCTATTGATGGAGAATAAATGTACTCTTTCGGAATCTTCAAAAAACAAAAATTAATTTTATTAACATGAAATAAAACAATTAACCTTAGCATTTTCTTTTATGATCACAAGCGCCGAAAGTTTTTATTTGATTTCCGTATATCATCAACCTAAGACCTCTCATACGTAAATTTTTTTTAAAGAAATAAACAACATTTATGTGCCAAATAAACAATGTGCATACCAGAAAATCGAGCATTTAACAAGAGTAATTCGCTATTTAATGTCGTAAAGAAAAGAATAAAATATTATTAAATGCGAATTTCCAAATGTTTAAAGTGTCGTTTAATTAATTACTTGAGATGTAATGTAGTAATATGTCTTGACAAGTGATTTTTCCAATTACTTTTGTGGCCACAATAATCGCAAATAAATTGCTTTTTTATGGCTGAGTGTTCTAAACGTTTGTGTCGATGTAAATGTGTTAGCCAAATGTAACTTCGCGAACATAGGTCGCAATTATGCCTCGTTTTCGTTGGCTGTAAGTGTGCTTTAAGATGTGCAAGAGCCACATGGCGAGTCATGTTTCTTTTCCTTGTAAATTGTTTGCCGCAGAATTCACATGTAAACTGTAGAATGACGTCGCATTCGTATTTTAGATGGTGATTCAAATGCTTTTTCCATTTGAATCTGCGTGCACACTTTTCGCATTTGTATTTCTTTTCCGGTTCCTGTCTTGAAGTATATTTTTCATCACGTTTTTGGCCCATAACTTCCTTCATTTCTTGATCTGAAAATTTACCAAAATTCAATTTAAAATATTTTATTTCATAGTTTTAGTTGCGATCTTTTGATTGCGAATATAAACAATATACCTTGGAGGATTTCATCTTTGATATCCAAAGTTTCATTATTGTCGTATTCAATTGACGTTTTCGAACCAAAATTGTCAGAAGAATTTTCACTAGTTGCTTTATATTCCAAAAAATAAACACATTGAAACGAATTATGTAGCCCACCTTCGGTTTCTGTTCGATATTTTAGATTTCTTTTCCCTCGTGTAGTTGCTTTTAAAGACGTTTTTTTATCTATAAAAATAAAATTTTAAATAATTATGCTGTTAATTATTAACAGGTTATAGTCCTATAGTTGTATTTTTATATCTACCTATGGATGTATCATGCAGTAGTTAATGTTATAATTATATTAAGATAAAGGAAGGTATTTTAATGTTCGAAAAATAGTTATTTTATTAACTGAGAAGAGGTACTTTCGTTAATCTACATTAGTAAAAAAAGTAATCATTGTTTATAGTCAATAATAAATCATAAGCAGACATTACGAAAATAAATATGGACACATCAATGATGACGGTGTCCTGATCAGGAAGTGTATGTACAAAATTGTTTGGTATCAACTTAATTTATTGATATCGATGAAGAATCTCTTTCAGAATCTTAAAAAATTAGAAATTTATTTTCTAACATGAAATCAAACATCTAGCTGTTGTATTTTATTTTATGATCACAACCGTCGAAAAATTTTATTCGGTTGCCTTGTATCATCAACCTGCAGCCTCTCATACGTATATTCTTTACGCAATAAACAAAATGTATGCATTGAATGAACAATGCACATAACAGAAAATCCAAAATTTGAAAAAAGTAATTCGCAAATCAGAATCTTGAAAAAATAAAAATGGATTTAACAATAGAGTAGTGATGTTGTGATTTCCGCATAGAGAAATTTTAGGTACATAGCTATTTATGTCATACAGAAAAACATTTAATAGTATTATGTATACATTTCATAATGCTCAAATGATTATGGATTGAATTCCTTGCTATGAAATGAAGTAATATGTCTTGACAAATGATTTTTCCAAGTACTTGCGCGGCCACAATAGTCACAAATAAATTTTGCTTTTATAGCTGAGTGTCTTAAACGTTTATGTCGATTTAAATCACCCAACCGATTATAAATTAGTGAGCATTTGTCGCATTTATGATTTGATTTCGATTCCTGTACATTGGAATTAATGTGTATACGATTCACGTGCCTATTCAAGATACTCTTCCGTTTAAATAGATCTCCACAGAATTTACATCCGAATTGTGGCATGACGTTACATTCATATTTTAGATGTTGATTTAAATGCTTTTTCCATTTATATCTGCGGGCACACTTTTCGCATTTGTATTTATTTTCCGGTTCCTGTATTGATTTCGCAGATTTCGGCGTCATTTTGGCCTTCTTTTCCAGGTTTGATTCCTGGATTTTCTGAAATAATTTGGTCCGTAGGCTGTTGATATCAAAATTAGCAGCATCTCTTGTATCTGCGGTGCAAAGGGTTAAATCATATTTATCTTCGTGCTTTTGGGCCGTAAAGTCTTCCGGCTCTTGATCTAAAAATTTACAAAAAATGAATTGAAAATATTTTATTTCACATTTTTAGTTACGATATCTTTATTGCGAATGTAGACATACCTTGGATGAATACATCCTTGATATCCAAAATGTCGTCATTACCGTACTCAGCTGAAGTGTGGGCAACAGAATTATTGTAAGACGAAATCTCAATTTTTGTACAGCGAAACGAAGAATGTAGTCCACCTTCCGCCTTGAAAAATGTTTCTTGATCTACAGAAATAAAATTTTTAATAATTATCTTGCAATTTCAAGTTTTTTGAATAATTAAGACGCTTAAATGTCTATATCTGTATTTTAGATGTACCCATGGATCTATCATGCAGTAGTTCATATTAGATTAATATTCTGTTAAAGGAAGGTATCTAAATTTCTGAAAAATATTTGTTTTGTCAATTGGGAAGAGAATATTTTCGTTAAACTGTATTAGCGGAAAACTGAATAATTTTTTAAAGTAAATAATCAATCATAAGGAGAATAAATAACATAACTAAACATTTTTCGCAATTGTGACTCGTTTGCGATGTCCGTAACTTCGTTTTAAGGTGCATGTGATTTATGTGCCTACTAATTTTCTATTTTCCTTATATCATTTGCAACAGAATGTTCATCTGACCTGTGTCATGACGTCGCACTTGAATTTTGTATGACAATCCAAATTACTTTTCTGTCTATAGCTTCGGGCACACTTTTTGAATGTGTAATTCATTCCCAGTCTTGAATCCTAAACTTCTTATGTCTTTTGACTCTGCAGTTTCTTTTTAATAACGAAAACATTATCATCTCTCATGCTCGCGTACACAATTTTGAGTCGCACTTTTTATTGTGTTTTTGGCCTGTAACTTCTTTCGTCTATTGATCTGAAATGTATCAAACCGAATTATTCAACTTTTTATTTCATGTTTTGCTTTAAATTGTTCTAATACGGCTGTAGTAATACTCTTGATGATTTCTTCTTTTATTTTCACCTCTTCTTCCTTGGCGTATTAAATTAGAATTTTGGTACTAGAATTATTACTTTCAGATTTTGTTTAATATTTTGAATTTTATTTGATTATACAGTAATAAATATTACATTAATGGAAAATGTAATCATTTCTTATAATAAATAATGAATCATAAGGAGCCTTTACGGAAATGTCGACATATATCTTCTCATACCCATATTTTTACAAGGAAACTAAATATCTTTTGACCAATTCAACATTTGACAAAAGTAATTTATTGATATTGATGGATTATAGACTCACGTATTTTGATTTAAAAAATGCATTAACAATCGGCTGTCTGTATAATGCAGTCATTTTTACGAAGTGAAATCTTAGATGCACCTTTACTTATAATGTGTAATAAGGAATGCGCGTTTTGGGAAAAATAATATTAAGTAGAATTTCCATAAGGTTTAAAATGTTGTATACTTAATTATTCTAAATGAAATGAAGCAATAGGTCTTGCCAAGTGACTTTTCTAATGAATTTTGTAGATGCAGTAGTTGCAAACACCTTTATGTACTCGTATTACAGCTGAGTTACATAAACGCAATTATGTCTCCTTAATTTCTATAAATTCGCTCTAACATGTACGTACTCAATGTGGCTACTCAAGCTAAATTTACGTTTAAATTGTTTGCCGCAGAATTTACATATGAACTGTGGAATGACGTCGCACTCATATTTCAAATGTTGATTCAAATGCTTTTTCCACTTATATATGCGCGCGCACTTTTCGCATTTGTATTTCTTTTCTGGTTCCTGTTTTGAATCCTGAATGTTTTGCTTCTTTTTGGTCGTCAATTTGGACTCATATTTTGTATTGCCCTTTTGGCCTCTAACATCTCTCATATCTTGATCTGAAAATTAACTAGAATGTAATTTAAAACTTTTTATTTGATGATTTCAATGAAGATGTTTTTATTACAAATATAGACATACCTTGGATGATTTCTTCCTTGATTTCCAAATTTTCCTCATTAGTATATTCAATGAAAGTATTGGCACTAAAATCATTGACTGAACAAAATTCAGTAGCTGTAAAAGAATATGGCCCAGTAGCCATTATTCCTGGTGATTTCCTCGACTCAATCTTGACTTTTTGAACTAGAAAATTATAGAGTGAAAGTTACAATTATTAATTTTTCGTGATTGTAATCCTTATCCTGGAGTAGACACACATTTAAAACCAACAACATGCACAATCCCATTTCGTTACTTAATAGCGTTACAGAAATATTTTCTTTATCTAAGAAGAGACATTGGTAATCCAAAGCAGACTATATTCCAATTGGACATTACTTTCATCAGAGAAGATAGAGGTATTCAGATTAAAAGCACCTTATAAATATATAAATTAAAAATGTTCTATTCGCAATATTTGAATATTTCATATCCAGAAACATCTCGTTTTCCCGTACAAATATATTTCAATTTTTGCATTAATAATCTACATAAACACAAAGATAAGCATATATTTTAGCTTGTTCATTTTTTCTAAACTTAGAAAACAAAGAAACTTCTATTTGAGGTCTACACGCTATACTATTATTCCTTATCAACTGAAAATGGAAAGAAGGTATCTAGATCGCAAAAATATATATATATTTATTCAGTTGTTTACAATTTATATAATCATAATTTACATAAATATAAATTAGTCGCTGTTGGGATTTTTTCAAGAGTAATTTAATTAATCTCAACAAGGAATCTAGCCTGATTTATCATTACTGTTGAGACCGGAAACAATGGTTAACTTCATTTGCGCACATCAAAATGGTTAAAAAATTAATTAAGTAAAGTAAAAATTATGTTAGTATTATTATTAATACTACATGTTTGATTATACTCGGGCTATATAATTAAAGATGACGTGAACGGATAGGCTTTAACTTATTTCTGAGGTTCGATGTAAAACCACAATTAAAACTTTTTAAGGCACGATAACTTCGACTAAATTGGTTAGAATAATAAATTCCTTCCGATATAATATTTGCGTCTCTTTTCAAATGGATCCATCTATATGACGAAAAAAGTGACTATGATGGCATAAAGTTTCTAGTATTAAATTCCTTGAGATGACGCGAAATGATATGTCTTGCCAAAATAGCTTTTTCTGTCGCTGTATGACCGCAAATATCGCAAATAAATTGTGATTTGATGGCCACACTGAGATATGGATTTGTATTAATATGTACAATACCCAAGTGGCGATTCATGGCACCTTTTTGTTTAAAGCTTTTGCCGCAGAGTTCACAATGAAACTGTGGGGTGACGTCGCATTCGTATTTTTGATGAAAATTTAAACTAAATTTCCATTTATAGATTCGAGTACACTTTTCGCACTTGAACTTTTTTTGCGATTTTTGTCTTGCTTCTTGAATTCTTGGATTGACGTAGCAAACGAGCCTTTTATGGCGATACAAATTTTGTCTCTGGGTATAGCTTCGCGCACACTTTTCGCATGTGTACATCTTTTCCGAGTTTGAATTCTGAGTTTTCTGCTTTTTTTGGATCCTAACGTTCTTCTTTAAAGTCAGATTATCATCGTCTCTCACATATATGGAAGACAATTTTGATTCATATTTTTTAATACTTTTTTGGCCTGTTACTTCTTCCCGGGATGTCTCTTCATCTGAAACTTTACTTAAATATAAATTTAAAATGTTTGATTGATGGTTTTACATCAAATATTTTGATTACGAAATTATTCGTACCTTGGATGATTTCTTCCTTGATTTCAAAAGTTTCCTTACTTTCGTATTTAATGAAATTCTTTGTATCAGAATAATCACCAAACGAAATATCAGCAGTTATACATTTTTCGTCGAATTGATTTCTTTCAAGAATAAGATTGAGCTCTTCCCTCAGGTGACCTAGCAAAATGAAATATGCCATTTTGAATTAGAAAGTATTTGTGAAGATGCGTATTGTACCGGTTATCTTATAGTCTTCCACTGGTTGGAAGTATCCCATTTTTGAGATTTAAGAATACGGACAATCACAAAAGAACCATGCATGCTGTTAATGTGTAAGCAACTGGAAAAAGAAAGTTTTTTAGAACACAGAACTATTATCATTCTATTAAAATGGAATTAAACACAATTAAACTTTCTTTTCTGAGTAAACACTTGCGCTCTTAGATGAAGAAGTATTCTGACTGCATATTTACATTTGAGCTGCAAGCCTTTGTAGAATTTCGGGGAAAATTACTATAGCACATGGTTTAAGAGCTGAATAACACTTTTCTTACGATATGTAGATGATGCTTGTCTAGCGTACGTGAAATAATTTAAGAGACAACTCTTAACATTGCAATTTTTTATTCCTCAAAGAATAAGCAATGTATGTCGCGATTGTTTATTAGGATTTTTAAGTTCCGGATTGCACAAAAAGAAGTTCAAAATCCAAATAGTTAATAAAATAGTCAATACAGAATATAAACCTAAAGTGATGTGATATAGAAACCAATATTTGAGCTATACTCTATAGGATGGATTGGTTGCTGTACCTTTGTATTTTTTAGTACATAGTATTACATAAAAAGGTATGCTGCGGCATGTAATCTTTGCGTTTATTTTTGTTGTTATGATTACATATGCGTTTAAAAAACTGTAGTATGTAAAAACTTCCTAGGGTTTGAAGTTTTATGTTCTGAATTACTTGCAATGGATTAAAGTAATAAGATTTGTAAAGCGATTTCTTCCATTAGTTTTGTGGTCACGGTTGTCATAAATAAATTGTTGTTTGGCAGGTATATATTCTAAACGTTCCTGTCGATATAAAGTACATAAAAGAGATAATTTTAAGAACATTAGTTGCGATTGTGCCTTGTTTTGGATTTTTACAAGTGAACTAAACTCGTGTGTGTTAACAAGTTACTTTTTTGATTAGTTATGTGGCCACAATAGTCGCAAATAAATTGTGCTTTGACTGCTGCATGTTCAGAACGCTTATGTCGATTTAAATTTCCTACCCGCATGTAACTTCGAGATCATTTTTCGCATTTATGCATCTTTTTCGGAATTTTTGTGGACGTTTTCAAATGTAATTGGCGTATGTGACGCTTAAGGTGATGTTTATGTTTAAATCGTTTGCTGCACAGTTTACAGCTGAACTGTGACATGCCATGGCATGCGAATTTTTGATGACTAGCTAAAGTTCGTTTCTGTTTATAGGTTCTAGCACACTTTTCGCATTTGTATTTCTTCTCAGGGTTTGATTCCTCAAGTTTCTTCTTCAATTTGGTCCGCGGCTTGTTAACAGACAAATTATTATCTTCTTTTATATCCATGGAACACAATATTGACTCGTATTTTTTATTAACTTTATGGTCTGTAACTTCTTTCGTTTCGTGTTCTGAAAATGTATCCAAATATAGTATTCAGTTTTTTATTAAATAGTTTCGGTTAAGAAATTTCGATTACAAATATAGTTATACCTTGAATGATTTCTTCTTTTATGTCCATAGTTTCGTCATTTTCATATTGAATTAAAATCTGGGAACAAGAATTATTTAGAGAAGGAATTTCAGTAGCTGTAAAGGAAGATGGCCGACCATCATGTCTTCGTGTAGATTTCTTCGACTTAATCTTGTTCTTTTGATCTGCAAAATTATAGGGTGAAAGTCACAATTATTATAACCCACATACAAAGACATTTCATAACTTAGTGGAATTAGAAACTTTTCTAAGTAAATTCGACTTTTCACACAAAAAAAAGATAGAGGAATACGAAGATCATGCATTAAACCTTGACTCAATTATAAATTATAACCCAAACAAACGACATTCTTTTTGGACATTATTTGCATCATAAAAGAATGAAGTATTCTGATTAAAAGCCACATATAAATATACCAATTTAAATTCCAAGAACTTTGTTTATCTGGAAAAATAACATTCTTACTTAGTGTGCTGCAATTTGAAATTATTTCAACGATGCAAACGCCTACATGCTGTTGCTTAATTTTTAGAAGTAGACCAATTGTTTATGTAATTAAGAAAATTGTCGATTATAAACGGACCGTGCATTAAAGTTTGAATCAGTGTTAATTTGACAGAATGTATCTATCTCATCCTACATTTATAGTAGTAAGAAGTCGCTTATCATTTGCTTGAGTAAGCAGTTACGCTCTGAGTTCGTAGTAAACCACACCTGGGAAAATATTTAGTTGAATAACCAAATGTTTCTTGGTTCAGCCATAGAATGTGTTTATTAGACGGACAAAAAAATTTCGTAGAGACTATAAGCTCTAAAAAAACGTGGGTCAGGTTGGATTTGGATAAGAGCTGCATGCCCATAACACAAGTTTTCCTCACTTAAACTTTTATTTCAAATCAACCAAATGTAATGACCCAAAAAATGTTGTTGAATGAAGAACATTTTTTCTGAGTGTACTAATTCGCTTAGTTAGCCTTACTAATCAGAATTATTAGGCCTTATTACTAGCACATAAGTCTCAAGGTGTCCAATTATGACCCGAAAGTGATTCAAAGCATAATGGGGAAGCAGTAGACTTTATACCCTTATTTCGTGACAATCAAAAAAAAGTAACACATTTATAGTATTGATTAAAATTAACATTGTTGTCTGTCAATTTCTAAAGATTAAATAATGTAATGGATTATTATTATATTCATTAGTAAATAAAATGGAAAATGGTCAAAGAGTAGAATAAGATTGTTTTAAATAAACTATGTTTATTTTAACAAATTTAAAATTGAAAAAATGATTAACGATGATTACTGCACAGAGTAGAGTTATCCTTTCAGGACATTATTCATACTAAACCGTTGATTATATATTATGATGAAATATTCAAAAAAGGTAGTCTAAGATATATCTAAAAAATAGGAATGTTTTTAATTATGAATCGAAATTTTCACAATATTGGAGTTTCGCGTACTGCGTTTCTTAACATGTTTTGTAGTAATATGTTCTAATAAGAGAAATTTCCGATTCTTTTCTAGGCCACAATAGTCGTAAATAAATGTTGTTTTGACTGCTGCATGTTCTGCACGTTTATGCCTATTTAAATCTCCTACCCTCATGTAACTTCGAGAACAATTTTCGCATTTATGTTTCCTTTTCGGAATTTTTGTGGACGTTTTAAAATGCACTTGACGTATGTGGCGACTAAGTTGATAATTATGTTTAAAGCGTTTGCAGCAGAATTTACAACTGAACTTTGGCATGACATGACATTCATATTTTTTATGATTATACAAAGTTTGCTTCCAGATATAGGTTCTAGCACACTTTTCGCATTTGTATTTCTTCTCTGGGTTTGATTCCTCTAGTTTCTTTTTCAATTTGGTCGGCTGTTTTTTCACGGACAAATTATTATCTTCCTTTATATCCATGGTACACAATATTGATTCGTATTTTTTATTAACATTATGGTCTGTAACTTCTTTCGTTTCTTGTTCTGAAAACATATCCAAATATAGTATTCAGTTTTTTGTTCAATAGTTTTGGTTAAAATTTTTGGATTAAAAATATAATCATACCTTGAATGATTTCTTCTTTGATGTCCATAGTTTCGTCATTTTCATATTGAATTAAAATTTTGAAACAAGAATTATTTAGAGAAGGAATTTCAGTAGCTGTGCAGGAAGATGGCCAACCATGATGTCTTCGTATGGATTTCTTCGATTCTATCTTGTTCGTTTGATCTAAAAAATTATAGGATGAGTCACTATTATTAATTTTCCATGGTCATAATCCTTATCCTCTAGCAGATATAGATATAAATTATAACCCACATACAAAGACATTTTATAACTTAGTGGCATTAGAAACATATATTATAGTTTTCTGTTTCAAAGTAGATTCGACTTTTCACACATAGCAAAGATAGAGGAATACGAAGATCATGCATTAAACCTTGACTCAATTAGAAATGATAACCCAAAGCAGACTATATTCCATTTGAACATTATTTGTATTATAAAAGATTGAAGTATTCTTATTAAAAGAAGGATGTAAATATATCAATTTAAAATTTATTCTTTGCCATAATTTGTAATTTTATATCCAGAAACTTTTCATTTTCTCGTTCGAGAATACTCCACTTTTTAAATATGAAAATTACTACTATATATACTTCCTACTATATATACTTCGGATTTCTAGTTGTTTTTCCAACAACTTTGTTGATCTGGAAAAATAACATTCTTACTTACTATGTTACAATTTGAAATTATTTCAAAGATGCAGACACCTTGTTTCTGTTGCTTAATGCTTAGAAGTATAACAATTGTTTATGTATTAAGAAGATTCGCAATCATAAACGGATCGTGCATTAAAGTTTCAAGTAATATCAAGTTGACAGAAAACATCTATCTCATCCTAAATTTAAATTAGTAAGAAGTCGCTTATCATTGGCTTGTGTAATCACTTGCTCTCTGAATTCGTAGTCTGCTACACATGGAAAAATATTTAGTGGAATAAACAACATTTTTGTTAGTTCAAGCCATATTATGTGTTTATTACATGGAGAATAAAATTTTGTAGAGACTATTCACTGTAAAAAAACGTGAGTAAGGTTGGATTTGGATAAGAGCTGCACGATCGTAACACAAACTTTCCTCACTTAAAGTTTTATTTTAAATCCACGGAATTTAATCAACTAGACGATCTTATTGAATAAAGAACATTTTTTCCAAATGTACTAATTCGATTACTAAGCCCTACTAATTAGAATAATTAATAAGACTTATTATTACAAGCACAATAAGTCTCATGGTGTCCTATTTTAAGTCGAAAGTGAATCAAAGCATAATGGATAAACAGTACACGCGGCATTGTTTATTGACATTATTAAACTGTGTGTATAGACAAAGTACCGTAAATAAAAGGGTTATTTTTATACCTTAAGTAATGAAGTATAAAGCACATTTAGATAGGAGGAAGTTTCCTTTTATTTCCTATTTTTAATTCCTTAAATGTATCATGCACCTCCACTTCTTGGATTTTATCGATGGGAGTAATAATAATTATTATTATTATATGCATTAGTAAATAAAATAGAAAATGGTCAAAAAGTAAAAAAAGATTTTCTAAAAATAAACTGTATGTATTTAAATAAATTTAACATTGAAAAATTATTCACGGTAATTACTGTACAGAGTCGATTTATCCTTTCGGAACATTATTAAAATACAAATACACTAAACCGTTGACTATATATCCTGAAGAAATTTTCACAAAACGTAATCTTAGGTATATCACAAAATAGGAATGTTTTTAATTAGGAATAGAAATTTGCATAGGATTTGAGTTTCGCGTATTGCGTTTCTTGAGATGTTGTATGGTAATATGTTCTAACAAGACAAACTTCCGATTCGTTTTTAGGCCACAATAGTCGCAAATAAATTGAGGTTTGACTGGCGCATGTTCTAAACGTTTGTGTCTATTTAAATCTCCTTGCCAAATGTAACTTCGAGGACATTTGTCACATTTATGCCTTGATTTCAATGTCAGTGAGTTTTTTTTAAGATGTACATCACCGACGTGGCGACTCACATTACTTTTCCGTTTAAATCGTTTGTCGCAAAGTTCACATTTAAACTGTGGCGTGTTATCGCATTCGAATTTTTTATGATTAAACAAGCTTGTTCTGCGGGCATAGCTTCGCGCACACTTTTCGCACTTATAAGCTAAAACATCACGATGTTCTCTGATACCCACAGTAAACAATTTTGATTCGTACTTTTTAATAGGTTTCTGGCTTTCGGCAGATTCATAATCTGAAAAATTAAATGTGTAATTTTTAATTTTTTATCTCATACGTTTAGTTAAGATATTTCAATTTTAAAGCTATTCATACCATCAATGATTTCTTCTTTGATTTCCAAAGTTTCGTCAATATCGTATTCAATTAAAGTCTTCGTACCAGACTTGTTGTCAGAAGAAAGGCTCGTAGTTGTACGAGAATATGGTCCACCATCCCGTCTTCCTGTTGCCTTTTTTGATTTCCTCTTGTAATTTCGTTTATCTAGAAAATTATAAGGCGAGAGTTACAGTTAGTAATTTTCGATTATTTTAATCCTTAGCGGACAAGTTTAAATAATAACACTGTCAGACATATTTTCTGTTCTTTAAACAATTCCAGGTAATTCTTATAGGATTTTTTGTAGCGTACATTACAAATCCTAGCGGATAAGGCGTGTAACTAAAAGCAAGGTTATTTTTTAACTTTTTGAGTCTGATTTACTAAAAGAAGACTCCTATAAAAATCATATGGAAATGAAGGGACATAAACCATGTCTGGAAGTATAAGCAATACACAATCGCTTCACATCACTTGATGACGTATGAAAAATATTATATAAATATAAATCTTTGTTTTTCTGTTTCTAAAGTGATTCGACTTTTCACAAAAAAATACAGTTCGAGCACAAACATCATGCAGTAAACCTTGAACAAAAAAACTATAATAATTAACAACTCATAGCAGAATGTACCCCTGATGAAAAAGTTTGATGGTTCTTGAATCTTGTTAAAAAAATGTAATACTCTTCAATCCGCTTTTTGTACTCACAATTTTATATCAATTTAAAATTAGCTGTCTGTCACGATGTAAAATTTTATATTCAGAAACATTTTGTTTACTTGCTGCAGGTTACTCCAATCTTCAACATTAATAATCTAATCAACAAATTCAATTCAACAGCCTAGCTTGTACATGTTTGCTAACTTAATCATGTTATTATTTTTAATAATTTAAAAATTAAAAGAAATGATCCCGATTGCAGAAATCGTCTATATTTATTAACATGTGACATTATTTGTTAACATGAAATGAAACATGACTTATAATTATTTCTTAAATCGCAAACATTTGTTCACTTGAATTATACACATTAAATTTGTTTTTCTTATTGATAGTAGAAACGCATGTCGATCAAAAAATCGGATTAAAACTTTAAATTGAAACTTCAGTAAATACTACAAAAGTCTGACGATACTTGGCATATATAATTAAAGATGACGTAAACGGATATGCCTCAACAAGTTTTGTTTATGGCTCGATGTAAAACCACAATCATCACATTGCACTTGTTGCTTAAATTCTACGTGATCTAATCGCTTATGTCGATTTAAACTACTTAAGACACGATAACTTCGACTACATTGGTCACAGTTATAATTTCTTTCCGAGAAATTTGCGTCTGTTTTCAGATGAATCCGATCTATATGACGACGAAGGTAATCTTTGTATTTAAAGCGATTAAAGCAAAATTGACACACGAACATTCTAATTCCGCCGCATTCGTATTTTTGATGACGATTTAAATTTTTTTGGTGGCTATAACTTCGAGCGCATTTTTCGCATTTATACTGCTGTTTCGCTTCAGCTTTAGAATCTCGAATTTTCTGCATCTTTTTTGGTGGGATCGTGTAAAGAGCTGAGGTATCATCCACTTTCATACGGTACAAATATTTTAGATTTTCATTTGGTTCCATATCTCTATTTGAACAACTTTCTTGACCTGAAATTTTAATAAATAGTTATTTGAAGTCTTGTATTTTACATTTTTTTTAATATATTAACTATGCATTCCAAGCTTCACCTTCCATGACTTTCCCCTCGATTTCCGAAGTTCCTTCTTTGCAGTATTGTTTAAAGGCCAAATCCTTTTCATTAGAATTTCTTTTAGTGTCTATTTTATACCTTTTAAGACGATTATCTTTTGTTCTCTGGTGCTTCCCAATACCAGAATTATATTGAAACATGTAACTGTGATAATCTGAAAATCGGAGGAAAGTAGGTAAGCTATTTTCATCATTATCCTGCAAATCAATACTTTCCGAATAAATAAAATGGTGTGAAATTAAATTAAATAGAATTTGATTATTAATCCTGAAAATCAGTTTACCTCGTAAAGCCTTTTGCCTTTAAATTAAAAAAATCTTATTAAAATAAATTTATGACTCTTCAATGGGTTTCAACTGTTTTTATAAGGATTATCTAAAAAAATATACAATTGATGTATGTATGGAACGCAGAATTATAATTTTATTAACAAGAAGTAAGATCTGTGCTTCTTAAAGCAAAGACATTTCTCGACATAAAAGTATAAGCCTTATTTAGATTAGAGAATAAGAATTTTGATGAAAAGTTTACATTGGAGTTTCACTAGATGCTAGGCCTTTGAAGATCAGAATAAACAATTAAGGATGACACAAAAGGATTTGGAAATGTTTCTTTGCTATTCGATATATAATCACAATTATGAAAAACAAATTCATCTTGCAGTGCTATGTGTTCTAAATGTTTATGTCGATTTAAAGAATGATTATGCCTCGTTTTCGATGTTCCTGTGGCTCCTTTCAAAC
>JAWWLR010000034.1:53451676-53475501 GCA_035041075.1 Acraspis erinacei
ACGTGGCTCGATTTGTTCCCCATATTTATTACCTTGCACCGCGTCAATTCGCGGAAGAACTAACTCTCGAAGCCCTTTCTCTGGGGTTCCCTGAACGAAGGCCATGTGACACGAGGATCACGTGACCAAAGCTGGTTCTCAATTTTTCATTCCCAACTTACGTCTAAAAAAAATGAGGTATCGCTCCGAAAGTTTGGGAAATGAAAGAGGAAGCAATAAAGTGCATGTCTCTGCTTTATTCCGATCGAAATTTGGAAGAAAAAAAATGTAGAAGAAAATAAAAATTGGAAGCTATATCGGTACTTTTCTTTCCCAAGTTACGTCCACGCGGAATGAATTATGGTGTTCAAAATTTGGCACGCTAAATAGAAGGTACGAAGGAAGTTGTCTCTGGTCCTAAATATATAGAATTGTGAACAAAGTTTTCTTATTTTTTGTATTACTAATTTGGAGACATACCGATTGTGCTGTAAAACCCTGCAAGCAATTTTCAATTTTGTCAAAAGGGCTAGTTTATGAGGTTTACATTTATCAAAGTGGCACAAAACAACAAAAATCGCTCACGAACATTATATACAAATAATGCAGAATCTAAGGTTTGCACTTGAAATGCAAATAAATAAATTTTGTCTGACATATACGTATCAGCTGTTTCAGAGCAGCACTAGCGCAGCGAGTAGCCAACTTCGAACTTCCACGGGTCTGTGGATAATACAGATTGCATGATTACCGGCAGAGAAATATAGAAGACAAACTTCTGCCATAAAGCCTAAATGCGTCGGTCAATATTTCGTATTTTCATAAACAAACATTTTTCTTCCCCTAACTCAGTGCCTTTGCACAAACCGTCCTTTAATACTCATTAATATTTTCCGAAAAAATTTTCCGCGTTATTCAAACTTTCATTTTTAAATATGTGTGGAAAACATTGACGTCAGGACTGCCTTGATCAGCTGCTACACTCGTTACATGGCCTTAAGTGAGAAAAAATACGCGTTAAAAGATAGCATATTATTCAAGAGAAATGTCCTTAGGTTTGAAGTTTCGCATACATAATTACTTGAGATGAAGTGAAGTAACATGATCTGCCAAGAGATTTTTCCGGTAAGTTTTGTAACCACAAGAGTCGCAAACTAGTATTCGTTCGCTTGCTTCGTGTACTAAACGTTTATGTCGATTTAAATTTCTTAGCCAAGAGTAACTTCGAGAACATATGTCGCACTTATGACTGATTTGCGATGTCTGCAAGTTTGTTTTAAGATGCACGCTTTCTATGTGCTTATTCAATGGACCTTTACGTTTGAATCGTTTTTTGCAGAATTTGCATTTGAACCGTGGCATGACGTTGCAATCGTATTTTTGATGAGCATTCAAATTATATTTCAATGTATAGCTTCGGGCACACTTTTCACATGCGTATTTTTTCCCCGGTTCCTCTTTTGATTTCTGAATTCTTGGCTTTGTTTCGCTAGACCGTTTATTATCAGTCAAAATAATTTTCAAAATACTTTCTGAGGAAGTCTCTCGATCTAAAAATTGACCAAAATATACATTTCAATTTTTTGTTTATTAATTTTAGGTAACATATTTTGACAGCCAGTTATACCTTGGATGATTTCTTCCTTGATTTCTAAAGTTTCGTCATTTTCGTATTCAATTGAAGTCTTGGTACCAGAATAATTCATAGAAGAAATACCAGTAGTTATACATATTTCATCTAATTGATTTATTTTAGAAATAAGATTGCGCCCCTCTGTTTGGTTTCTCGAAACATTAGTAGACGACTTCACTCCAAATTTCGGATTACAGTTTGGTCTTCTAGTTGTTTTCTTGTACCTAGCTTGACCTGCCAAAATAAAATGGTTAATGACTATGTTGCAATTTGGAATTATTTCAATAATTTACAAGCCGAACTTTTTAACTGTCACACTGTCCAACTGTTTTGTTTTTGGATATTCTCCCTAAATTAGTAAGACGAATAATCGCACATGCATCATGCAGTACAGTTTGAATCGATATCAATTTTTACAATAGTATCTAAATCTCAGGAAAATTAATATTTTATTATCTGATAATAAATTACACTTGAGTTTATCCCTGAAAGCACACAAAAAGAATTATATTACAACAAAATATATATATATATAAAATTATAACAGAAAAATACAGAAATTTGTAAACAAACAGTACCTATCTTCATGAATTCAATATTTGAAGTAAGATTCATAATGATTTTGATAGATAACAAAGTTATTTTTCTAATCGTCAAAAATATAAACATGTGCTAAGCTGTTGATTTTTATAAAGGAATGTACAAAAACAGCAATCCTGCGCAATGATCTATTCAATTAGTATTGCAAATTTTCAAAATATTGAAGTTTCACGTATTAAAGTACTTAAGATGACGTGAAGTCATATGCCTAGACAAAAGAAATTTTTCTTTCACAATATGACCACAAATATCACAAATAAATTGTGGCTTGACTGGTGCGTGTTGTAAACGTTTATGTCGACGTAAATCTCTATGCCAACTGTAACTTCGGAAACATTTATCGCATTTATGCCTGGTTTTCGATGTCTGCAAGTTCGTTTTAAGATGAATGCTATCCACATGGTTACACATGTGACTTTTCCGCTTGAATCGTTTGTTACAGAATTTGCATTTGAACCGTGGGCTGACGTTGCAATCGTATTTTTGATGAGCCAGCAAATTATATTTCTGTACATAGCTTCGAGCACACTTTTCGCATCTGTATTTCTTTTGCAGTTCCTGTTTTGATTCCTGATTTCTTGGCAACGGTTGGCTACATGGTTTCTTAACAGTCACAGTATCATCTTCTCTCATATCTGAAGTACACAAAATTAACTCCAATTTTTTATGACGATTTTGACTTGCATCTTTCTCTGAGGAAGACTCTCGATCTGAAAATTTAGTAAAATGTAATTTAATTTGAAATTTTATAATTGTAGTTAATATTATTTTGACTTTTTTAGTCACACCTTGGATGATTTCTTCCTTGATTTCCAAAGTTTCGTCATTTTCATATTCAATGGAAGTCTTGGTATCAAAATAATTGACAGAAGAAATATCAGTAGTTGTACGTCTTTCGCCCAATTGATTTATTTCAGAAATAATATTGTGCTCTTCTCTTTTGCGTCTCCAAACATTAGTTGAAGTTTTCGATCGAAATTTCGGATTACAGTTTTGTCTTGTTGTTGTTTTCGCAGACCTATCTTGACCTGATAAACGAAAATGATTAATTATATGTTGCGATTTGAAATTATTTCAATAACTTACAGGCCTAACTGTCTGTTATTTTGGTTTTCGGTTAATCGCTCTAAATTAATAAGACGAGTAATCGCACATGCATCATGCAGTACTGATTGAATCATTATGAAGTCTTACAATAGTATCTGAATCTCAGGAAAATGAATATGGTATTAACTGACAAAAAATTAAATTTTTATTTTATCCCTGATAGCACCCACACAAATTTATATTAAAACACAAAAAATAAAGCACATTTAGATACAAATTCGGAGCATCAATATTTTGTCTTCTAATGGACCAGATTTATATGTTTACTCATGTTACTTTTTTGTTTGAAATGTCGGTTGCAGAATTTACATTTGAACTGTGGCATGACGCCACAATCGAATTTTTGATGACGAGCCAATTTTCCTTCATGGGTATAGCTTCGCGCGCACTCTCTGCACGTGTCAATAATTTCCGGTTTTGATTCCTGTATTTTTTGTCCTTTATGGGATGCAGTTTGTTAACCGTAAACATAGAAGATCCTCTTATATCTGCCATGCGTACTTTTCAATCATATTTTTCATCGCGTTTTTGGCAAGGAACTTCTGCCGTATCTTAATCTGAAAGTCAACTAAAATGTAATTTGCATTTTTTTATTTCTTAGTTTTAGTTCAAATATTTTGATTACCAGTCTAGTAATACCTTGGATGATTTCCTCCTTGATTTGTAAAGTTCCGACATTGTCGAATTTTTCCAGGAGTCTTTATTATTATCAGCGAATAACAGATATTCTTGACGTCTTTTCAGAATAGATGGAGCCATGAATGAAACATTTTTTTGAATTACATGTGTTCAGAAAAAATATCTCCTTTCGTTCCGCTGGGAAATTGTCATTGTCGTATTTAATTAAACTCTTCGTACAAGAATAATTATTAGAAGAAATATCATTAGATGTAAAATAATATGGCACACCATCTCGTTTCGCCCCACATTTTGGATTCCGCTTCGATCCCCCAGTTTTTTCTGAAAATCCTGCTTGAACAATCACAACAAAATTATAAAAACTTGGGTGGAAATTTGGAATTATTGAAATAATTCATGAGCTTAAATGTATATAGTTTTATTTTTGGATATACAGATAGACAATTACACATGATTGATACAGTGAATAATGAATAATAATAATACATTCGCCAATACGGACGACTTGAAAACGTAATATATTTTTGTGCAAAATAATAAATCATAAACAGCGTTTACATAATAAATTAAACTTCCTTACATTTCCGACAAGGATACGCTTATAATTTTTGGATCTTTCAGGGTTGGGTGCAAAAGGTTTAAAATAATTTAATATACATAAGTGAAACCTCCAAAGAACTTTCTAAGATGAGCAAAATGTATACTAACTAGATCGAAATTTCCAAAGAACAACTCTCATTCATTATTGATCAAAATTAAAATTGCAACTAGTAAATCTTGAAAGTAGAATAATACATATCGGCGTTGTTGATTAAGATTACTAAACTACACATTTCATGGAAATAAGTTCCGAGCATACAAAATATAAGCCTACATAAGTATTAAGGCTGTGTATCCTCAATCTAAACCATCTAATACGTTTATCTTTTTACACAATCAACCAATCAAAAATTTGACAGAATTAATTAAAGTTTATATCGATGGAGAGTATCATCGTAATCTTGAAATTCATATTAGAGTGAACCCTGGAGTTAGTGCCGGTTTTAGGGCTGACGGTGATCTATCTCTGGGGACTGCGAACTATTTTGTCTCCTGTTTTTGTATCTCTTATTTTTCTCTCCGTTTTGTCACGCCTCAGTGCACATCACACATACCTTGACAGCTCATCTCTCCCATTCCCGAAGCGCCACGTCAAATCTTGGAAGAACTAACTCTCGCGGCCCTTTCTCCAGGGTTCACTGTATTAGGTGATAAGAAATAAGCGTTAAAAAATACTATATTATTAAGTGAAAATTTTCTTAGGTTTGGAGTTTCGTGTGCTGCATTTATTGAGATGAAGTGAAGTAATATGTTCTGCCAAGAGATATTTATAGAAAGTTTTGTGACCACAATAGTCACAAACTACTTTTTGTTCCTTCGCTTCGTGTACTGAACGTTTATGTCTATTTAAATTTTTTAGCCAAGAGTAACTTCGAGAACATTTGTCGCATTTATGCCTGGTTTTTGATGTCTGCAAGTTCGTTTTAAGATGTACGCTTTTGACGTGCTTAGACATGTAACTGTTACGATTGAATCGTTTTTTGCAGAATTTGCATTTGAACCGTGGGCTGACGTTGCAATCGTATTTTTTATGAGCCAGCAAATTATGTTTTTGTAAATAGCTTCGAGCACATTTTTCGCATGTGTACTTCTTTTCGGGTTCCTGGTTTGATTCCTGAATTCTTTGAAACGGTTGGCTATATGGTTTGTTATCAGTCACAAAATCATTTTTTGTCATATCTGAAGAACACAAAATAAACTCAAAATTTTTATGACGATTTTGGCTTGTAACTTTCTCTGAGGAAGTATCTCCATCTGGAAATTTACTAAAATTTAATTTAATTTGAAATTTTATAATTTTTGTTAATATTTTTTGACTGGTATGGTCATACCTTGGATGATTTCCTCCTTGATTTCCACAGTTTCGTCATTGTCGTATTCAATTGAAGTCTTGGTACCGAAATAATTGCAAGAAGAATTATCAGTAGCTTTACGTTTTTCGTTCAATTGGTTTATTTCAGAAATAAGATTGTGCTCTTCTCTCTGGTGTCTCAAAACATTAGTAGACGATTCCACTCTACATTTCGTATCACATTTTGGCCTTCTATTTGTTTTCGCAGACCTATCCTGACCTGGAAAAATAAAATGGTTAATTGATATGTTGCGATTTGCAATTATTTCAATAATATACAGGCCTAACTGCCTATTGTTTTGTTTTTGAATATTCTCCCTAAATTTGTAAGACGAATAATCGCACATGCAACATGCAGGAGAGCTTGAATCAATATCAAGTTTTACAATATTATCGGAATCTCAGGAAAATAAATATTTTATTAACTAACAATAAATGACATTTTATTTTATTACTGAAAGCACACACACAAAATTATACTAAAAAACAAAGGATAAAGCACATTTAGATCCTAACTCGGAGCTTCAATATTTAATATAAAAAACCGCAATATTAGCCAAATAAATTATTCAATTAGTATTAATAATTTTCAAAATATTAAAGTTTCGATTATTAAATTACTTGAGATGACTAGAGAACTTGTGTTGACAAGAGAAATTTTTCTGCCACTGCATGACCACAAATATCTCAAACAAATTGTGGCATGACTGGCGCTCGTTGTAAACGTTTATGTCGACGTAAATCACTATGCCAAGTGTAACTTCGAGAACATTAATCCCCATTAAACCTAGTTTACGATGTATTTGAACTTGTCTTCTGATGAACCAGATCTATATGTTTATTAATTTTATTTTATTTTTGAACTATCGTTTGCAGAATTTACACCTGCAGTGTGGCATGGCGCCACATTCGAATATTTGGTGATGAGTCAAATTTCCTTCATGGGTATAGCTTGGCGTGCAGTTTCTACGTGAGTACTTAATTTTCGGTTTTGTATCCTGTATTTGCTGCTTTCTTGTTGGTATACAGTTTTTTCACCGCAAAAGTAGAAGATCCTATTATATCTGCGGTGCATACTTTCGAATCATATTTTTCATCACGTTTTTGACCCAGATCTTCTTCCTTGATTTGTAAAGTTTCGCCATTGTCGAATTTTTCAAGGAATCTGCGTTATCGTCAGAGAATAACAGAATTCTTCACGTCTTTTTCAAACTAGATAGAGCTATGAACGAAAAGAATTTTTTAATTACATTTTTTCAAAAAAAAGATCTTCTCCGTTGGCTCCGCTGCGAAATTGACATTTTCGCATTCAATTGAAGTTATGGTACCAGAATAATTTTTAGAAAAAAAAATATCAGTAGATTTATAAGAATAGGGCCCACCACCTCGTTTCGATCCACATTTTGGATTACATTTCGATCTCCCAGTTGTGTCTGAAAAGCCTGCTTAAACAATCAAAACAAAATTATAACAATTGGGTTCCAATATGGAATTATTGAAATAATGCATATGCTTAATTGCCTATAGTTTTATTTTTTGATATAAACATAAGCAATTACACATGAATGATACAGTGAATAACGAATAATACATTCGTCAATATGGAGTAGTTGAAAACATAATAGATTTTTATGGCAAATAATAAATCATAAACAGAGTTTACATAATTAATTAAATTTCCTTTCATTTTTGACAAAGACCCGCTTATAATGTTGGGGTCCTTCAGTTTTTGGTGCAAAAGGTTTAAAATAATTAAATAAACATATGTGAAACCTCCAAAGAACTTTCTAAGATAAGCAAAAAGGATACTAGCAGGCTCCACAGTCAAAAAGAAATTAACATTGCAACTTGTAAATATTGAACGCCGAATAATGCATTTCGGCGTGTTTTATCAGGATTATTAAACCACACACTTCACCTAAAGCAGTTCCGATCATACAAAATATAAGTATTAATGCTGTGTGCTCAACCTATATCATCTCATATGTATATTTTATACAATATCAACCAAACAAATATTTGCTAGAATTAATTAAAGTTTATATCGAGCGACAGTATAATCACAATAATACTTACATATTCGTATGTGTGTGTGTGTGTGTGTGTGTGTGTATTAAATAATACTTCAATAAAGTTGTTGTAATTATTGTAATTAATTTACGCATTGAGTGATAAAAAATACGCACCATAAAATAGTATATCATTGAGTAGAAATTATCTAAGTTTAAAGTTTCGTGTACTTTATTACTTGAGATGAAGTGAAGTAACATGTTCTGCCAAGAGAGTTTTACAGTTAGCTTTGTGACCACAATAGTCGCAAACTACTTTTGATTCGTTTTCTTCGTGTACTGAACGTTTATGTCGATTTAAATCTTTTAGCCAAGAGTAACTTCGAGAACATTTATCGCAATTATGCCTCGTTTTTGATGTCTGCAAGTCCGCTTTAAGATGAACGCTATCGACATGGTTACACAAGTGATTTTTTCTTTTGAATCGTTTTTTGCAGAATTTGCATTTAAACCTTGGGCTGACGTTGCACTCGTATTTTTGATGAGCATTCAAATTATGTTTCTGTGCATAGCTTCGCGCACACTTCTCACATGTGTACTTCTTTTGCGGCTCCTGTTTAGCTTCCTGAACTTTCGGCTTCGTTTGGCTCTGCGGTTTGTTTTTAGTCAAAATATCATCTTTTTTTACATCTGCAGTACACAAAATTAACTCAAATTTCTTTTCATTATTATCACTCATAACTTTTTCCGAGGAAGTCACTCGATCTGAAAATTTAACAAAATATAATTTGCAATTTTATATTTTATAGTTATAGTTAATATATTTTAACTGCAATATTCATACCTTCGATGATTTTTTCTTTGATTTTCAAAGTTTCTTCATTGTTGTATTCAATTAATGGCTTGTCTTTAGAATAATTCCTAAAAGATATATCAGTAGTTATACAGACACATCTTTCTTCCACTTGATTTACTTCAGAAATAAGATTCTGCTCTTGTCTCTGGTGTTTCCAAACATTATAACATGATTTCGCCCCACATTTTGGATTACAAGTTGGTTTTGCAGTTGTTTTCGCACACCTATCTTGACCTAGGAAAATAAAATGGTTATTTACTATATTGCGATTTTAAATTGTTTCAATAATTACAGGCCTAATGTCTCTTATTATGTTTTTAGGTATTCTATATTACTTAAATTAGGAAGAAGAATAATCGAACATGCACCATGCTGTAGAGCTTAAATCAATATTAAGTGTTACTATATTATCTTAATCACAGGAAAATAAATATTTTATTAACTGAAAATAAATTACATGCCATTTTATCGCTAAAACACACACACACAAAAATTATTGTAAATACCAAAGGATAAAATACATTTAGATAAGAATTCGAAGTATCAATATTTTTACTGTTGGAACAGAAAATGCATAAAGACCAACAAGTCAATTTTAAACGAATTGGAAAATAAGACTTTACAAAATTAGAAAAGCAAATCAAACTATTAATTTCTTTGTAATAAATTACTTAAGATGACGTGCATTAATATGTCTCGACAAGTTAACTTTCTCTTTCGCTATATATGGCCACAAATATCGCACACAAATTTTGGAATGACTGATATCTGATTTTCGATGTCTGCAAGCTTTTCTTTCATGCATACGAACTAAGTGGTTCTTTAAATGATCTTTCCGTTTAAATCCATTGCTACAGAATTTACATCTAAACTGTGGCTTGACGTCGCATTCAAATTTTTGATGGTAATTTAAATTGCCTTTCCACTTATAAGTTCGCTCACACTTTTCGCATGTGTACTTCATTTCCGATTGTGAATCTTGTATTGTTTGCTTATTCATGGTCTGCTATGTGTTAACCGCCAAAATAGAATCTGAAAATTTACCAAAATTTGGTATGCAATTTTTCATTTCATAGTTTTAATTGAGATATTTTAACTCTAAATCTATTAATACCTCAGAAGATTTCTTCCTTGATTTGTGAAGCTTCGTCATTTTCGTAATCAATTAAAGTCTTGGTACCAAAATAATTGTCAGGAGAAATATCAGTAGATGTAAAACAATATGGGCTACTATCTTGATTTGTCCCACATTTTGTATTTCTTGTCGATCACGTACTTGTTTCTGAAAAGCCTGCTTGAACAATAAAAATAAAAATATAAACAATTGGGTTGCAGTTTGAAATTATTGAAATAATTGACATTCTTGAAGGTCTACAGTTTTATTTTTCGATATACATATAGACAATCACAAATGAATCTTGAAGTAAATAATTAATCAATATTTAATAACTAGATAGCATCTATATATCAGGCGGAGTATTATTTTATTAACGTAGAACAGAATGCAGTCGTCAATATAGTTGAGTAGAAAAGGATGTTGTTAACATAATAAACCAAATATATAACAAGCAATAAAAAATTTGCCACAAGTGTACTAAGCAATTATGTTTATATAAATCACCTAGCCAAATGTTTCTTCGAGAACATGAGTTGCAATTATGCCTCGGTTTCTATGTTCGCGAGCACGTTCGTAAGCTCAGTTTAAGATGCTTACGATCGACGTGCCTACACATGTGAATTTTTCGTTTAAACCGTTGCTTACAAAATTTACACTCGAACTGTGGGATGGCGTTACAAACATATTTTTTATGATCAGACAANNNACGCTTCTTTTTATAGGTTCGAGCACACTTTTCACAGGCGTAATTCTTTTCCGGTTCCTGTTTTGATTCCTGAATTTTCCGCTTTGTTTGTCCCTGCGGTTTATTAACAGACAAAATATCATCCCCTCTTATATCTACAGTACATAGTTTTAACTCATATTTTATATGTTGATTTTGATTCGTCGCTTTTTCCGAAGTCTCTGGATCTACAAATTTATAAAAATATAATTTGCCATTTTTCATTTCATACTTTTAGTAATATATTTATACTGCAATAGCCGTACCTTGTATGACTTCCTCCTTGATCTCCAAAGTTGCATCATTGTCATATTCAATTGAAGTCTTGGTACCAGGATAATTGTCAAAGGAGATACGGCTTTCTACCAATTGATTTATTTCAGAAATCCGATTGCGCTCTTCTCTCTGGTGTTTCCAAACAGTAGTAAAGGATTTCTTTCTACGCGTCGGATTACAATTTAGTCTGCTAGTTATTTTCAGAGAACCATCTCGACCTGGAAAAATAAAAATTTTAATTACTAGATTGCGATTTGAAATTATTTGAATGATTCACAGGTCTAAATTTCCGCGTTTCTGTTTTGAGATATTCTCTCGAAATGAAGAAGACGGACAATCGCACGTGCATCATGCAGTCAAATATAAGTGAATACAAAATAACAAAATTACCTAAATCTCAGGAAAATGAAGATTTTATTAACTGAAGATAGAATACATTTAATTTTATCACTGAAAACACAAACAAATTATATTAAGCACCCAAGGCTAAAACATATTTAGATATGAATTCGGAGTATCAGTTTTATTGTTAAGATAGATCTTGTCAAGAAATTATCACACATTTTTGTTATTATCAATGGAAGTTTAATCAGAATTATACGAAGATTCGCGGATTGAATTATTTGATATCACGGCAAGGAATATTCTTTAACAATGTCGCTTTAACATTCGTTTTATAAAAATAGTAATACAAAATTCGTTTGTTTTGACTGCTGCGTGTGCTATTTGTTACATTTGTGTCTAGTTTGCGGTGTCTGGGTATTTTTAAGATGTACAAGATCCACGTGACGACTCACGCTAAATTTATGTTTAAATTGTTTTGCGCAAAGCTCACAGCTGAACTGTGGCGTGACGTCGCATTCGTATTTTTGATGATAACTCAAATATCTTTTCTGTCTGTACTTTCGCATACACTTTTCACACTTGTACATCTTCGGTTCCTGTTTTGAGTTTGACCTGTACCTTTTAGCCCTTTTTTGGCCAGCAGTCTCTTTATCTGAAAATTTACCTAAATTTCATTTCTCAAAATTTTTTGTTTTATAGTTTTGCTTAAGATATTTTTATTACAAATCTTGTCAATAGTCATACCTTCGATGATTTCTTCCTTGATGCCCAAAGTTTCATCATTGTCGAATTCAATAAAAGTTTTGTTACCAGAATTACTATCAGAAAGAAGATTATGTTCTTCCCTTTGATGTCCCAAAAACTTAGATTTATGTTCGAAAAGGTCAGCGTAGTTAAAAGAAAAACGCAGCCCACCTGCTCTTCTTGTTCCATATTTTGAATTTCCTTTAAGACCCTGTGTTATTTGTACAAAATGTTCTTGATCTGGAAAAGTAACATTTTAAACAATTGGGTTGCAGTTTGAAATTCTTACAATAATTCACACGCTTCTATAGTTTCATTTTTCGATGTACCCATGGACAATAACAAATGAATCATGCAGTAAATGATGAATCAATATTAAGTTACGACATTGTACTATGGTCCCTGAAAAATATTTATTTAATCAACTGAGAACATCATACATTCGTTAATCTGTTTATTTCATATATTAGCTAGGATAGTTTAATTGCAAATCTAATAATTCCTCGGTTGACTTCATCTTTTATTTCCGAAGTTTCATCATTCTCGTACTTAATTGAAGAAATTTTAGTATTTAAACATTGTTTAACTACTAAGTTGGTCTTCTGGTTCCTTTCGAAGAACTATCTTGATTTTTAAAACAAAATTTTCTAATACCTATGTTGCAATTTGTTTAACTTCAATGATTCAAGTGTCTAATTTTTTATCCTTTTATGTTTAGTAGACCTCCAGAAATTCAGAAGAAGAATCACAAAACCTGGTACGCATAAAATTAACAAAACCTTTTAAAAAGAAATTAAGCCATGCATTTTCCATTGATGTTTGAGGAGTAACACTTATTAGTAAATCAAATAAAAAACAGTCTGCAACTTAAAGTAAACATTTTTTACAATTAAACAAGATGCATTTTAATGAATTCAATATTTGAAAAAATCCATGGTAAGTTCGATGAAAAGCAAAGTTATTTTTCTGGAAATTGAAAAAAATGCACTAAACCGTTGATTCTTCTAAAGAGATTTTTGCAAACAACAATCTCAGGGAATAAATTTTGCAATTAGCATGAGAAGTTTTCCAAATATTGAAGTTTCATGTATTACATTACTTGAGATAAGCCTAAGTTCATATGTACATATGATTAGCCACCTATGTGGCTAATCATGTAATTCATCATCCATGGACAATAACAAATTAATCAGGCAGTAAATATTGAATCAATATTAAATTAGGAGATAGCATTAACGTCCCAGAACAATATTTATTAAATTAACACAGAGCAGCATACATTCGTTAATTTACATTTGTGGAGAACGCAATAATTTGTTATATTAAGTAATCAGTAATAAGCAGCCTTAACACAAATGACTGTTGGCACAGTAAAATTGTAGATACCTTAAATTATTTATACACAGACAATGATAAATATGTAGTGAAATTTAGGAAATCTACTAGAAAATTATTACTAGATAATTTTCCAATATATAAAATAAATAATAAGCTAAATAGAAGAATAAATCGAAACTGTAGTAAAGAATTCAACATTTTACAAAAGAATTGATATCAATAAGGAGAAAATTCACTCTTCCGCAAACTTTAAAAACTAAAAATAATTGAAACATTCGGTATAATATGCAGTGATTTTTACCGGAATTAATTTTAGGTATGCGAACAAAATTTGAAATTTAAATCAGTGGTAAATGGTTCACTGAATCAAATAATTATTTTTTAAATTTGTTTTATGCATTTTTCTGTGTAAACGAATGAAAAATGTCAATGTTTTGTCAACTATATATAATTTATAACGTTTTCACTTGGGACGTAATACATTTTTTTTTAATAGACATTTTGTCTATGTCAAATAACGTGCAGGAAACCGTAGTCAAAAGCAGTCATAAAAAGGCTTTTTGTAGATGTTGCTGTTGTTCCACTCTTTCAGAACTCCCGACTTTCCGCCCTTGTTGCACAATATAATATTAAGATCCTTTATATCCTTTATATATCCTTTATAATCTCATGGTTTATTGAAAATAAATTTCTTAGTAATAGTCAAGTACTTATTTATAGTGAATCTCGGAGACTGTGTCGGTTTCGGGGCTATACCCGGGGGCATTATATCTGAGTTGACGGTATTTTCGGAATAAGTAATACTCTTTGGGACGAAATTTGTTTTCAAACCGGTCACTGTACGTCTCCCTATAAATCCTTAAAGGCTGAATATTGTCAAAAACAAGAGTTTCTAAATAAATTATCATTTTACTTGACTTTAAGTGAAAAATATTCTTAAATCATTAAAAAAAACTGATTTTTAATATATTAATTACTAAAAAATAGTTATCTTTAGCTAGGCATACTTAATTCAATAGTATGAAGTGAAATGATATGCTGAAACAAATTATCTTTCCGGCTAGTTTTGTGATCGCAAATATGACAAGTGAATTGTGGTTTGACTGCTGCATGTTCTAGTCGTCTATGTCGTGCTAAATCATTTGGCCATACGTAACTTCGAGAACATTTATCGCAGAAATGCCTCGTTCGCGATGTATTTTCGTTTGTTTTTTGATGAAAACGAATCATATGGGCATTCATGTGACTTTTCCATTTGAATAGTCTGCCGCACATTTTACAACTGAACTGTGGCATGACGCCACAGTCATATTTTTTATGACTTGTCAAACTGGTTTTCTGCATATAGACTCGAGCACACTTTTCGCACTTGTATTCCTTTTTCCGATCCGGTTTTGATTCCCGAATTTTCTGCTCCTTTTTTCTCTGTAGTTTGTTATGAACAGAAAAAAAATCATCATCTTGTACCACTGATTCTTGTTCTGAAAATTGAACGAAACATAATTTGAAAATTTTTATTTTATAGTTTTATCTCAAATATTTTAGTTTAAAATCTAGTCATACCTGTGATTATTTCTTCTTTGATTTCCAAAGATTCGTCATTATCGTATTCAATTAAAATCCTGGTACCAGCATTAGTGTGAGAAGAAATATCTGTACTTAAAGAGGAATATAGCCCCTCATATGGGTTTGTCTCACGTGTTAGATTTGGTTTCGGTCGAGTGGTTGTTCCTAAAAAGCCTTGTTGAGCTGGAAAAGCAAAATTTTAAATAATTGTATTGCAATTTAAATTATTTAAATAATTTACACACTTCTATAATCGTATTTTTCGTGCCGATGAGCAATCACAAATGAATCATGCAGTGAATATTGAATCAATATTAAATGACGAGATAGTACTGTAAAGTGGTAAAAAGCGGTTATAAAAATACTTTTTGTAGCTGTTTGGCTTGCACATTTCAAATAAAAATTACTTTTGTGTTTGGACAACAGCTTTGGAAATTTCATGAAATTTTTAGATACTAGAAATTTCCGTTCATTTATCAATTAACCTTAAATTTCTGAAAAAATTTGGATTTTTTCCGATGATTTATAAATTTACCGAAATTTCGCGTCGTTTTCGAGAAATTTTTTTTGATTGTTTCTTAAATTGAAGCTTTCTTTTAATTATTCAAAAAAATATCATGTTCAACAGGTGCTGGAAGTAGGCAGTTGTATCACTTGCAGATTTTGGTTTTTGATTAGCAATTTTATAAACTTATATTTTTATGACTATAATTATTACTAAATGACAGAAAAGTAATTGATTTGTTTAAAAATTTATTTAAAAAACAGTACGTAGAATGTACATGTTTATATATTAATATTTTCTGCATTTAATTAATAATCTAGCCACCACTTAATTTAAGCATTGCGAGGTCAAAAATTAAATTATTGTACTTTAGATTATCAAACAGTTGGTCTTAATAGTGTGAACAAGTTTTTAAAAACAAATACAGTATTCATGGAATTCATGGAATTCCATGCAATCTACGAATTGCGTGAATTCCAGCGATCCCGCATATTCTATGAATTATGAGAATCACATAAATTCCATGATTTCCCCGAATTCCTTGAATTCCACGAATTCCGTCAATTCCACGAATTCCTGGAATTGCAAGAATACCGTCAATTCCACGAATTCAATATTTCATTTCCTTCATTTTTCGAGCAAAAATGCCGTACGGCGCCCTAAGATATTTCACTCCAATAATAGAATTTCAAATGTAAATGCTATTTATATTTAATAATTAAAATATACATGAATTATATTAAGGAGATTTATTGTCGTTTTGGTTAGAAATTTAGCCTTTAAAAATTTAAGATGTAAATGATATATTATTAATATTATTTTTTCAATATTATTGACAACTATTTACTTTCATGAGGCCTTCACACGTACGTCATACATGCGTCCCATCTTGCACAATACCGTGATTGCGAAATGGACACTCTTTCGCAAACACAACATAAGAATCACACAATGCGGTTGATGTTTGTATCAGGTTTGTTATCTGGGAACATTTGCTTGATTCCTAAAAAGAAAACTTACACAAAATTAGTCTTCAAATTAGTCAGAAATTTATTTATTTTCGGAATAAGCAACACTTTTTTGTTAGAACATCGTTTTCAAATCGATGTCTGCACGCCTCTTCATGAATCCTGTCAGGATTAATATTGAAAACAGAATTTATAAAAAGCGTTACAGGGAATTTATAATTATTAAATACTAGCAATTGCCAGCTACGTATTTTGAATTAAATATTATGAAGTGCAACAATGTGCTGAAACAAGTGATCTTTCCGACGAGTTTTGTGATCACAAACGTCGCAAGTAAATTGTGGTTTGACTGCTGCATGTTCTAATCGTTTATGTCGTGCTAAATCGTATGACCAAATGTAACTTCGAGAACATTTATCGCAAAAATACCTCCTTTTCTTTTTCTGTAGTTTTTTTTTAAGATGTACCAGAACCTCATGGCTATCCAGCTCAAATTTCAGTTTAAATCGTTTGCTGCAGAATTTACACCCGAATTGTGGCAGGACGTTGCATTCATATTTTTGGTGCCGAGACAAACTTCCCCTCCATTTATAGCTTCGCGCACACTTTTCGCACTTGTATTTATTTGCCCGTTCCAGTTTTGATTCTCGAATTTTTGGAATGACGTCCAATTTAAATTGTTTATGATGATAAACGTTGGAAACAGAACAAAAATCCTCGCCTTGTAGAACTAATTCTGTATCTGAAAATGCAAAAGAACGTAAATTAAACATTTGTATTTCCTGGTTTTAGTTAATATATTTTAGATTAAACCCAAGTCATACCTGGAGCGATTTCTTCTTTTATTTCCAAAGTTTCGTCATTGGCGTACTCAATGAAAATCTGGGCACCAGAATTATCCTCAAAAGAAATATCAGTAGTTGCGTCGAAATATGGCCCATCAGCTGATTTGTTTTCACATTTTAGATTTACTTTCGGTCTCGCAGTTATTTCTAAAAAGCCTTGTTCATCTGGAAAAAAAATTTAAACCATTCTGTTGCAGTTTAGATTATTTAAATTATTTATGTGCTTCTATAATTTTATTTTTCGATGTACACATTGAAAATATTAATGAATTTTGCAGTAAATATTGAATCAATATTAAATTACGAGATAGTACTAATATCCCGGCAAACATCTTTATTCAATTAACTCACAATAGCATACATTCGTTAATGTGTATTAATGGAGAATGTAATAAATTTTTCGTAACGCATGCTACATTCAACCAAGCATATTTAATTACGTAGTATGAAGTGAAATGATATGCTGAAACAAGTGATCTTTCCGGCAAGTTTTGTAGTAACAAATATCGCAAGTGAATTGTGGTTTAACTGCTGCATGTTCTGAACGTTTATGTCGATTTAGGGCAGCCAAGGAACAATAATTTCGAGGACATTCGTCGCAATGATGCCTCGTTCGCGGTTTATTTGAGTTTATTTTCTGATGAACACGAACTATATGGGTATTCATGTGACTTTTCCATTTAAATAGTCTGTCGCAGATTTTACAACTGAACTGTGGCATGACGCCACAGTCATATTTTTGATGACTTGTCAAACTGGTTTTTTGAATATAGACTCGGGCACACTTTTCGCACTTGTACTCCTTTTTCTGTTCCGGTTTTGATTCCCGAATTTGTGGAATGACGTTGCATTCAAATTGCTTATAACGATAGAAATTTTCTTTCCATTCATAACTTTGCGTAGAGTTTTCGAATGTGTAATTCTTTTCAAATTTTAAATCCTGAACTTCCTTTTTCTTTTGGCTCGGCTGTTTCTTGACTTCAACTGATTCTTGGTCTGAAAATTTAAGAAAGCCTAATTTGCAATTTTGTATTCCATAGCTTTATTTAGGTTGCTTATATTTTATATAAAACCTAGCCGCACCTTGAGTTATTTCTTCTTTAATTTTAAAAGGTTCGTCATTATCGTGTTTAATTAAAATCTTGGTACCAAAATTACCGTCAAAAGAAATATCAGTATTTGGATAGGAATATGGCCCACCATCTGGTTCTATCTCATATTTTGGATTTAGTTTCGGTCTCGTAGCTGTTTCTGAAAAGCCTTCTAGATCTGGAAAAATAAAATTATAAGCTATCGCGTAACGATTTGAAATTATTGGAATAATTCATACGCTTCTATAGTTTTATTTTTCGATGCACCCATGGACATTCACAAGATAATCATGCAGTAAATGTTGACTAAATAATAAATTACAAGATATTAATAAATTCTCAGAAAAAAATATTTATTTAATTAACTCAGAACAGCATATATTCGTTAACATACATTATTGGAAAACGCAATAATTTTTTATAACAAATAATAAATAATAAAGAGCCGTTATGTAAATTGATGTCGGCATTGCAATAATCTGGATATCTTAATATGTATTTCTAACCACGAAGTAAAATTTCCTAGCCAAGGGTAACTTCAAGAACTTCCTGTTTTCAGTACTTGTACAGGAATATGGTATTTTTACATCAGAAAAAACACAAAACATCTATTAAGCAAAATTCAATGCAGTTAATAAAAAAACGGAATTTGGAAGTACAAGAATTTAATTTAATGCAGAAATGAATTTATTTTCACTCACTAACTCAGCGAGTAAGTTTTGAAGCTTCGTTTATTAAATTCTTTCTTGAGGTGGATCAAAGAAATGTGTTCTGCCAATCTAAACTTTTCTTTCGTTGTATGACCACAATGCTTACAAGTAAATTTTGGTTTGACTGCTGCGTATTCTAAGCACTTATATTTATGAAAAGCACCTATCAAAGTGTAAATTCCAGAACACTTGTCGAAATTATACTTGAGTTTCGATGTCATATTTTTTATGACTGCACAAAGTTTGTATTTCGAATATAGGTTCAGGCACATTTTTCGCACTTGTATTCCTTTTCCTGATCCTGTTTTAATTCTTGAAATCGTGGCATGGCGTCGCATGTAACTGGTTTTTGGTCTGGAAATTTAACAAAGTGTTATTTGGAATTTTTTTTCAACGCTTTACTTAGAATATTTTAATTTTAAATATAATCATACCTTCGGTGGTTTCTTTCTTTATTTCTTGCTTGTTTTCCAAAGTTTCCTCATTTTCGTATTCCATTAAAGTCTTTATGTAAGAATAATTGTGAAAAGAAGTATCAATATATTATTTTGTTTCCGCCTCGTAGTTGTTTCTTAAAAACTTTCATGATCTGAAAATATAATCATTTTAATAATTATTACATGCAGATCTATAGCTTTATTTTTAGATTTACTAGATACTCACAAAGTTTCAGAAGAATAATTATATAATTATTGTACATTAGTGGACAAACCGAATAATTTATTACTTGAGCTGGAGTGAAGAAATGTGTTCGGCCAAACTACATTTTTTTTCGTTCTGTGTCGAGTTAAATATTTTCTCGAATTTGCATATTCGAATTTTTGATGAAGAGTCAAAGCTTTTTTCGGCATATATATTCACCCGCACTTTTCGTATTTGTACTTCTTTGGTCCAGTTTTTATCGCTGTATTTGTAGTTTCCTCTTGGCTCAAAGAATCTTGAATACATGCAAGAATCACTACACTTTTATATCGACAGAAAGTTTCAGGATTGCAGTGGATTTCGAAGAATTTTGTATGATCTCGAAAAATAATTCTGTTCATTATTATGCAAATCGTGCAACTAAATAATATTGAATCTATTATTTCATTAAGTGGGTTCCGCCAATTACATATTATTAATATTTGGTAGATTTAAACAGAAATTTTGATTCGATTAACAAATAAAAAATGGGGATGCGTATGACCTTGCATTTATTGATGTTTTTAATCACTACAATTATATACTATGTCGTGTATAATCTGTACTTCATGCCACGGACTATTATGCGTTTTCAAAAATGTGTAAATCTGAACTTATTCACAACATTTTCGACAAAAGTAAACGAGTTAAAGGCTAATTTTTTTAACTGCTCATAATACAACAATTTTACAAGGAATTTGTATTATCATCAGAGAATAACAAAAATTCTTAACGTCTTTTTAGACTAGATGGAGATATGAATTAAACATTTTTAAATTAAGCTTTAAAAATGCTTAATTCATAGTTCCTTAAACATAGCAAATTAAACTTTTTTTAAATTAAATTTAAAAAATGTTTAATTCATAGCTCCATCTAGTCCGAAAGTACGATAATAATTTCTATTATTCTCTTATGATAATACAGATTCCTTGAAAATTTTGAATACGTAATACCTGGCAAAATAATTCGCGTATTTCCCAAAAAGAATTCTTCATTCGATCTCTCTAGTAGCTTGAGGGAAAAGCACCCGACCGGCAATCGGAAGTTCTGTATTTCGATTCTCAGCGGAACAAAGGAGATATTTTTTCAGAAAAAATTTAATTTACACAAATTTTAAATAAAACGTCCTCGCCTTTTCTTTCATTTTTATTCTTTCTACAAATTACTTCATGTTTCATGAGTCCTCATTTGTATATTTCAAACAACTTGGCTCTATTAACTTTTGGGGTCGCTAAATCTGAATCCGGGGTTGGTTTCACACGTTCAAATCGCATTTCGTTCTGAACCACAAAAAAGTGATGAAAGTTTGAACTTTTTCCCCTTCTTAAGATTAGGAACGAAATGCGATCTGACCGAGACAAACCAACCCCACATTCAGATTCAGCGACCCCAAAAATGTATAGAAATGTTTGTCTCGTCTGGCGAACAAGACTTTTTTGTGTGTCTGTTATAATTAGTGAATGCTCTCTTCGTGGCGATTCAGGTGAAATTTCCGCTTGAATCTTTTGTCGCAAAAATTACATTTAAACTGTGGAGTAACGCCGCATTCAAATTGTTGGTGCCGCCTTAATTCGCGCACATGACTATATGTACGCAGCTTACATTTCTCGCATTTGTAAATTTTTTTCAGGATTGGTTGGGGTCTTGTTGTAAAATAAATTTTTTCATCTGAAAAAATAATAGTGTTAATTATTATATCGCAACTTAAAATTATGACAATAATTTAGACGTTACAATTTTACTATAGTTTTATTTTTAGATGCATACCATAGTTGTTACAGAATGAATAAAATGGACTTTGGACAATCACAAACGCAGCATGCAGTTCACTTTGACACAAATAAAAATTAAAATAAAGTAATTGAATAAAAAAGAAACGTTATTATACTTACTCAGAAACAAAAACATTCATTTAAATGTCCTACTGCAAAACGCAAAAAAAATTGTATCTTTAATAATAAATCATAAAGTGAACTTTGATAAAAACAAAATTGGATGACAAAATTTAAATTCGACGAGTAAAGTTTTCTTCAATACCAGCATCTACTTTGAAAATAGAACAAGTTGAAATAGTCTAGTGATAATTTTCTACTTCGTAACGACTAAAATTAAAAAGTCAAGATTTTACCTTATTATGTCTTTAAAATATACAAAAATTATTCTTTAATGAATATGAAACTGCATTATTCACAAATTTCAATCCTGCATCTCCACTATTGCAGTTTATGAAATTGAAACTAAAAGAATGACAAAAACGGCATTTTGCACACCAATTTGTGAACCTCAAATAAAAATAAAGCATTTTTTATAACTAATTAGTTAGTTTTTAAAGAAAATAAAAATATCCTAAATGTATTGGATTAATGTACATCAAATGCTTGTAGTTACTTCTCGATTTATAATCCGATTTAATATGCTATTCTTGAGCTATTGTCAAAAACCAGGTATTGACCAATTATTAGGGAGGCGTCTATGAAAAAAACGAGCATTATGTTTTGCCCAAAACTTGGCAATCTATTTTTGGAAACAATCTTTAATACTTTAATACTGTAATTCAAGTGATTTAGTCGATTTACAAGTTGTCGTACTTAGGTAGAGAGTGACTCTCGCCCTATCAGGCCCGGGACGGTCAAAAAACCTCAAAATGTGAAATAAGTGTGAATGTTCTTAATTAAAATCATTGTTTGACAATGGTGACAGCAAGATAATGCACCTGCCAATTCATCCCAGCTTATTCAGCAATTTTTGGCGAAACATCAGAAATTGCAAAAACAACTCGAATCGTTGAAAGATTTTAATCAAAAAATTTTTAATCCAAGTCACATTCGATTTTATGTGGCGATCTAACCTAGCTCTAAGTAAGCTGGAAATAATTAGTGAAAAATAATTAGTGCGAAACTGAGGGGAAAACAATGGACCAAATGCATGGAACAACACTTTATTTCTGCAATATCTTCGTAATTAAGTATAATGACTATCATTTTATTATGTCATTTCATATTTCTTAACAAATACAAACTATTTTTCAAATTCATTTATACAGAAAAAATTAGTTTTTACGAAGATATTAGCAAAATAGGGCAAAAATGGAACGAATCCCATGCATTTGCTCCATTCTTTTCCCCTCAGCAATCAACGAAGTGAAGTTAGCTGGTGCTTGAAGTGAAAATAGCTAATGTTTATATTGACCATTTAAAATGTTGTTTCTCTTCCTGAATTACGGTTCAGTATTTTTTCTTATTTTGAAAAATAACTGCTGTAAGTTACAAACTGACATATAATGTTCATGTTTTAAAATAAAACATTTTCTGAAAAAAGATCGTTGCTCCGCTGGGAATCGAACCACATGTCTTCCGATTGCCGTTCGAATGTTTTTACCACTAAGCTACTAGAGACATGTATATTACTTGTACCACTCTACTAGAGAGATCTATAGAAGCTTAGTGGTAAGTGCACCCGACCGGCAATCGGAAGACCCGTGGTTCGATTACCAGCGGTGCGAAGGAGACCTGTATTCAGACAAGTTTAAAATTAAAAAAAAATTTAATTCATAGCTCCATCTAGTCTAAAAATACGTTAAGAATTTCTATTGTTTGATCAGTTAACTTAGATCGATAGTGTTAATTAACCTATGATAATACATATCCCTTGGCAATATAATGTTCAGTTTTCTACCTTTAGGAATACCCTGCTTTTCATAATTAAAAAGGATACACAAAAAAGGATTACAATAGTAATTATAAAACTATACGGAATTAAAATAAAGGCTCTACAAAATTCTGAAATATCATTATTTTATTAAATCTGAATCAAATGTAATCGGGTCTACAATAAATCTAAACAGAAATATTTTCTAATGTAGAAAATGTAACCTTTAACATAATTTTACATTACAGAGATTGTTACATTTAAATCATAAGTGCTAGATTTAGGAAAATTAAATTAGGATTTTAAATTCAATATCACGATAAATAACAAATTAAAGATTTCGAAATTACTAACATTTTTGTGAACTTTAGAATTCACTCTTAAGTTCACAATCTGCACTGATCGACGCAAATTCTAAAGAAAATAGATTTCAATGTTTAACAATGAGAAATAATAAGTTAAGAACCAAAATTCGATCGATTTCCAGTGCAGA
>JAWWLR010000034.1:53475539-53489359 GCA_035041075.1 Acraspis erinacei
GTGAATTTGCATTGTAGAAATCAAATACATTGTTTTTCGGAAACGACTAACCTTAAATCTCGAAGTTCGTCACATATTAAAAATAAACTCGGTACAATAAACTGGGGCTAAGCAGCGCATATGGGGGAAAGCGGCGGATCCTTGTTTTTTTATTTCTAAATGCGTCATTTGCTTCTCCCAGGTAAAAGATATAGAGGATTATAAACAATAGTAAAAATTAAATTTCAAAATCTGCAAGAAGCAATATCACCTTAAAAATGCAGGATTAAGGGTGCGCTACTTCCCTTGCATATGCGTCGCTTAGCCCCCGTTTACGGTAGTTTAAAATTGCACTTAAACTTTTTAATCTTAAATCTAGGGGAACCAAATAAAAATTCTTAATCTATGGATAATTAAAAGTCATCTAGAATGTAGATTTCTTCGCCTGGATGCATTTTATGAATATGAGCATAAATTAGTGAAGTATTTATTCCACGGGTGTCGCAATACGGACATCGGAAGCCGCCAGGAACTTTTCCACAGTCTCTGACGTGTTGCATCAGTGTCTCTTGCAAAGGGAAGCATTTACCACATTTCGAGCATCGGTGCATTTTTTTAATAACTTTTTTAATTATGGTTCTGGTATAAGTTCGGTGTCGACAGTCTGAAACAAAACAAACAAATAAAATGGGTTAGTATGAGATTTAAAAAAATTGAACTTATTTTTATTAAATAAACCTGTAATTTGGCAGCTGATTTGCGTACAATAAATATCAATCTATTTTTGAAGCTGGTTTAATGTGTATCAATAATAAAAAAGGGCATCTTGCTAGCCAGTCACTTCTTTCATCACGCTTTTTAAAAAATAAAGTGATCATGCCATAAGTTTAGTATTTCAGTTTAAAAAAATTTCACTTTTTTCATATTTCCTCCTGATATTTGACACGTAATTCTGAGGTGCAAGTAATCCCACATTAATGATCTTTAAATTGAAATCTGTAGAGTGGATGATTATTGAAGAGGTTTATACAATTTTCCAAATTTAAAAACTGCGTAAACAATTTTAACTCAACCCCTCCAAATTCAAATCAATTCAGATCAAAACCTTCGAAATGGTACAATTTTAAATTGAAAGCATCAATAAATTAAAATTTGTTAATGAGTTTTTAAAATAAATATTTGAAAGTAGAATTTGAAACTGAATCTCTACTTTAAAATTCGTCAATATTCCATTCCAAATTCAAAAGTCTTATTAATTGATCAATTTTAAATGTTAATATTTTTAATTAAAAAGTTTTATTGGTAAATTTGCAATTAAAAAACGGGCCAAATCGAAATATTTTTAATTCAAATAAAAAATCGAACAATTTAAATCGTCCAAAGGGGCATACTTAAAACCCCTAACTATTGCTCAATTACAACTTTAGAACATTCGAAATTGAATAATTAAAGATTCTTTAGAATCCGAAAATTTTACAAATATATTTTCAAAATGGGTGATTTTTAAACTAAAAACTCTTAAAATTGATCGATTACAAATTCAAACAAAAATTTTAACAATCTATAATTGAGCCATTATTGTAACTACAACAGAAATTAACTCATATATTCAATCATTGAAAATTTGTCTGTATTCAGAGTTTTTAATATTCAAGACTTTTAAATTAATAGCTTTTGACATTTAACATTTCTAAATTCTAATTAAGTTCTTCATGATTCTGAAATTTATTTGAAAACTATTAGTAGAAAACCTCAAGCTGAAATTTCTGAAATTGTACAATTCTAAATTAGAATTGTTCAAAGTGGAATAATTTTAGATGATAACTTCGAAAATGTTTTTTTTTTCCAAATTCAAATCCTTGAAAATAATGCAAATTCAAATTACTTTTACAAACGTATCTTCTTCGAACTGGCCTTTCTCACAGACCTTGACTCAACTCGATCTATTTTATTGTTTACCGAACTACAATTTTTTCGCATGAAATACAATTGTATCAATTATTAAATTAAGATTTGGATATTGGTGCAAAGGAATAAATCAAGAGACAAAATCATGACAAATATATATCTGCCTGATTACATACGATAATATAATTAATTTTTGTATTACATTGATGGTTGCATTATCCTGAAACAATTCCGGCAAATCAGGGTGGATTGTTCGCAAGTGTCTCAATATGTGAATCTTCTGATATTTTCTGTGTCCACAGTGCAGACAAATAAAACGTGGAGGTTTTTTGCACTGATACCGAATATGTGTAATCAACGATTTTTTCCATTTGTATAATTTGGAACACTCTGGACACTGGTACCACTGAATTGGTTGGTTTGAAGCTTCCAATTTAGGTACAAGTGAACCTCTCATAGACTCGTTACCTGAAATTAAAAAAATTCATTTTATTAAAGATGTTTCAGTATTATAATACAAAAATGTTAGTTTTTTTAATTAAGAACAAAAGAGATTAATTGTCAAGTTTATTATTAATATTATACAGTACAAAAATTCATGCAACTGATACCCAAAATTATAATGATTATACCAAAATGGGTTACAAAAGATACTAGGAATTAATCGTTAAATAAAATTTTTAATGGCATTGAAGTACAACTGTTAATTTTCTTAGAATCTAACTTATAAGTCGCAATTGTAGAAAACCATATTGAACTTAATTTCCGAGTAGTATAAAATGGAAAGGGGAATATACAATTTTTGAATATAAATTTCAACACATTCGTGTATGCTCCAAGATTTGCAACCCTTCTGATTGCAAAAAAAATTGTTTATTCTCATGTATTTCAAAATGAAACCCTTAAATCTTCTTAAAAAATAGAAATTAATTTTGACTTCAGTCTTAAATAATTAATTTACATAAGATTGATAAAAAAATCGTCATTACGTCTAGCCTGTTTACAAAAATAGTTAGACTCTTGTTAATTAATTAAAGAGTTCCAAAAAGTTGTATGCAATTTATAAAAGAAAAATAAGTAGTATATCGTGTACTACTCTCGACACCTATAATTTTTATAAATATATAAAAAAATATTAGTAAACGTCGTACAAAAGAAACTTATAAATTCTAAATTGATCAAATTAGTTCTGGATTTACTGAATGAAAAATTGCAAAAGATTACTAAAGTATTCAAGACAAGGACATAATTAAATTCACTTGAACTTAAAAGTATCAATTTCCTTTTTAGACTGACGAGATTGGTTTGCAAAACACTTCAGCTTTGTACTATTTTTCATTGAGTTTTTTGTCGCCCTTTTCTAATTTAAAAACCCGGAATTAATGCTGTTGTTAAATCAACGTAGCAAACAACATCGCCCGGATGTTTTCTTCGAATATGACGGTAAATGTGATCTTTGCGTTTATTCCTGAATCCACAGTGAGGGCAGCCGAATTTTAATTCAGATATATCCGGATTTCTGTTTCTTCTGCGGGGTTGATAATCCGCGTATTCCAAAGATCCTCCCCATTCTGCGAACAATGATCAATAAACAATTTTCAGATTACAATTTCAAACGAAAAAAGTCATTCTAAAATCAATTGCTTAAAATAAATAGCAAAATGTAATTTAAATTTTTCTAAACAAAAGTGCAGTACTTCAAATCATACAAGTCTCAAATAACTCAAAAAACTAGATCACACTTTAAAACCACAAAAGGATCAAATAAAGTTTCAACAAAAAGTAAAGTATTCACACAAGTGCTCATTTTTGCAATTCTTATTTGAATTGGAATTAAAGAGCATTTTTTCGAATTGCAATAATTCAATTGCCTTAAAGTAACCCGAAGTCCCCGAATAAATACAAAAATATAATTGAAGAATTATTGTTATAGTTTTTATTCGTTTTTTCTATTTTCTTTGACAGGAAGTATCGATATGGAGATGAAAGTTTGTACTTAAGTCACGTCGATAACTACACCTGTATTATTTTATTCAGAGTGTAACTTTTCAGACTTACACATTTCAGAATATGAAAAATGTATTTTTTTTTGGTAATTTTGCAAACTCTACCCCTCAATGTTTTCTTTGTGATGAAGAAAACCTGTTATAAATTTTCTTTTATTTACCAAAACTGCTTCAGAGGTTTTTTCTTTCATCTTCAGAAAGTATTTACTATTTATAGAAATATGCCCTGCATTTACTATAAAAAATTTTTTGAGCAATTTTGAAATATTAAAATAAGGTGATCGAAACAAATCTTAAATATCGAAATTCATAAGAAAATAAATATTTTTTACATTTTAAAGATTTCTATAGTACTTTTAAATGTATTTTTACCTATCATTTCCCTGAAAAAGATATGCGCTCAATATGACAAATTTAAAAAAATCTGTCACCCGATATAAGTATTTTTATTCAATACTTATTTTTCGTATTCTGAGCCCGATATCTTCAAATTTTTTTATTTGTTTCAAGTTGAAAACTAAGGAACTTAATTTTAAATTCTTAGGGCATATAGCAATCCAACATCATATAATGAGGATTAGGGTTCTAGCCTACCTTGAAAATAATTAGGAGATATCAAATTGGTTTTAACTTTCAAAATAAAATATTTTTTCCTATAAGGCAGGTTTGCCCCTTTATATCATTTATCTTTTCCTCAAAACTCCAAACATTTATATGCAAAAAATTGTGTAGTGTATACGTTGGATGTTCCTGGGAAAACTGAAAATTATGTTATATTTAGTTCCTTGCAGACGAATATTAAGTCAAATGACCATTCTGAAAAATAAATTCAATTAAAGCTAAGTGAAGATCGGGTCAAATAAAAATCTGAAAAAAATCAAAGCCAACACATTTATTAAAATCACAAGAACTCCCTGAAAACTCCAGTTTTTTCGGGCTAAATGACAATTTTTCGCTTAATTACATCTAATTTTTTATTGTTCAAGATCCACAACAGCGACCTTCATTTCTGGATGTATTGATCGCACATGAGCGTAGATATTTGATCTGTATTTGGCTCTCGTTTGACAATAAGGACATCGAAATCTAGGATCTCTGCCACAAACGTATTTTTGATGTTTCCGCAAATCCTTATCATTAACATAGCCCTTTCCACATTCCACACAAATATAGTTTCTCGGGCGACGAAAATGCTTTGACCAGAAATCTGTAAATAAAAATAAGAATGTATTAGTACGAGGAACAGTAATTTCATTTTTATTTTCTATACAAGCGAATATAAAAATTTGAAACTAGATAACTCACTTGAGGAAAGGACATATGAATCAAAAGAACATTTATAAGAACATTTCGTTATATTATCATCTGTGTATTGAAAATTTCCAATTAAAAAAAAAATGGATAAAACAAAAATTCATATTACAAACATACAAAAAATGGCCTGTTTCTTCCTTGGCTAAAATGTATCAAAAATTAAAATAATAAAAGGTTTATAGCACAATCTTACAATCACAACAATTAAACTAATTAATTAAATTACAATCTTTAATATTTAAGTGATGTTTTCGAAGATTAAAACATCTTCTTGATGACGAGTGGCATATGTGAGTGCCATCGTCGCACATGTCTATAAACATTAGAGCTACTCTTGTCCTTTTTGTGACAATAGGGACATGCGAATCTAAGTGCTACTCCACATTTGTGTCGCAGAAGATCAAACATTCTACGAAATCCTGCGTTGCATTGTGGACAAAGGTAACTGTCTAATGGCGGTCGATTTGCCCAGTCTTGTGGTTTGGTTTCTGAAACAAAAAAAATGTAATGAACTATTGTTCCAAATTTTAATTAGTTCCATTTAATGCTGTTCCTGTAAAGAAAATAGAGAAGCCGTGCAATGATTTTTTGTCAAAACTATCGAGTATCATGCAATATGCATAAAATAGTTTCGAGTGAAACAAATGAAAAGTTGTTTTACAAGAAGAGATCGCGAGATGTGCGTCGCCAATTCGACTGGGGCTTTAAAAGGTAAAAGTACATCAAAATGCATTAGGTGCGTATTTTTTTTCGATCCTCGATATCTGGAATACTAAGGCTCACTGGATTGAAAGAATAAGTACGCGCCTAATGGATTTCCATGTACTTTCACCCGGTGAAAATAGCGACGCACATCTCGCGACCTCTCCTTGTGAATCAAAGCGACTCAGATACTGACATGTCCAAATGTCATTTGTTCTGCCCAGTATGGATCCTTTTTAGTTTGAAACGTCAATAAATAAAGCAAAAAATTGAATCTTCGCAGTGATTCCATTAGAGCTAAACCATTTTTTAATTTCACAAATTTACGGATAACTCAAATCGGCTACTTTCTACTCAATAAGCATAACTATGTTGTAGGCAAGTGAAGAAAATCTTTAGTTACAATATTTCTGATGTATTTTCTATATTCATTAAAAAATTTTTTTCAATTACGTATTCAAATTGATAAATTACACACCTATCTAAAGTAAACAGTGTTCACTTATCCATACTTAAATTTGCGCAAACATTGTGTACAATCTAATTACATTTTTCATTCTTTTGTATTTTGTACATTTGTGAAAACACTGATCCACTTATACATATTTACATTAAACATATGTAACTAAAGATGAAAATTGTTTTTACGTATTTATAAACGGAATGGATTGAAATAATTACCTAATTTTAGAATAGGTGAAGGCTAATTATAAAATCTTAAATAAAATGAACTCCTGATGCAATTAAATCTCACTAAATCATTTTAAAAATGAATCAAGATTCCTCTCGAAATTCCATCAAACACTCCGAAATATAATGACAATTTTCTAAAATATATTTTGGACATGCAGCGAAAAACGTACTTAAATCACCCCCGAATTTATATAAAAGCCTTTCTCATCGTAAAATGTATATCGAATAGAAATTGACACAAAATTAACACAAAATGAATAAAGTTAAGGATAAAAATGTTGGCTTTGAGTAAAAAAATGGGACTAGGTATTCATTTATTCAAAAAAATTATTTTAAATGCCTCATTGATCAGTTTTTAACCTTGAAATTAAAGGTGCGGATTGAAGAATCGATTATAAGTTTCTGGCGCTCAGACCATTTAGCGCTTGAATTTATGCGCCAACTAGGCGCCAGAAAGTTATGGCTGGTTCTTTGATGCCGGCGCTCAGTTGTTTAATTTAGAACTATCAAATTCTAAATTGGCGATTTTTTAAGACTTGAATTTTAAACTGGCGAAATTTTAGAAACTGCTTCTTTCAGAGGGTGTTCACTAAAATCTCAAAAACTTCTAGATCATTAAAATTTAAATATTCATGCCTTAAAACCCCTAAATTCTAAATCTGAAGTATTAAAAATAATGAAAAATTAAATAAAAATTAAAATCCAGAAATTTTAGAATTCCAGAAATTTAAAAAAATGCGAACATTAAAAATTTTTAATTAAAAGTTTTCCAATTTTCCAATTTCAATGAAAAATAAAATAGAAATTATAATCCAGAAATTGTAGCAATCCCAGAAGTTTAGAAAAAATGCGAACATAGAAAATGGTACGGTTGAAGGTTTTCCAATTTTCAAATTTGGAAAATTAAATTCAAGCCCATTAAAACTTAACCAAAAACTAATCAATGTCGACATGAAAACTTAAAAATAACGATTTCTTTTTCTTATAACTCGAACTTCAAACTACATAATTAAAAATGAGGAATTCTCAAAATTGCAGAATTTAGAATTAGAATCATGACAAATTGAGAATGTTTCAATCGACCTTAATCAATTCCACGTAACATCAACTGACATTTAAAATAAACTAGGGGTTTCCTCTACGTATTAAAAAATTTGTCGCCGGAAATTAAAGTTATAATTCGAATTCTCAAGTTTCAAATTGTGCAATTATTTGAAATAAATTGACTTAAAAATTGGAACTTATGGAACTTTTCCACCCTAATAAAGTTTTTCAAGTGTTACTGTCTCAGTCGGATGAACAGCCCTGACATGCTGGTAGACATTTGAAGATTTCTTAGATTTCAGGGAACAATAGGGACATTTGTATCTCGGAGGACGCATACATTCGTAACGATAATGTCCCAGCATAGTGTCCCGCCTTCCATAACCACTATTGCAATTGGGACAGTGAAACTTTCCAGTATTCGAGTTGAAATAACTGTCGTCCATCTTCGTCTTCCACAATGCTTCAAAACTCCCCAGATGAGATCCACTGCGTTTTTTACCTGGAAAAAGTTTATATCGTGTCAGAAAAGCTATAAAATATTTCATATTTATTAATTTAGATCAAGCCGTTCTATAATTTCATGCAAAATAGTGCACCCCTTAAAGAAAATTCCCCTTTCTGATTCTTAGTTTCTTTTACCAGTTAAGTCAGGTGTAGACAGTTCAGATGATTTTTATGAATGCTGCAAAAATAGGCCAATTTTGTTAGCTAGGAAACTTCTAATTAATAAATATACAGTTTACAAGTTCTTAAACGCTAGAAGAATTATTTGCAAGTTTAAGGACAAACAATATTATAAAATGTAAGGAATTAAATCCATAATACATCAAATTTCCAATTCCTGTTTAATGTCCAACATTAAAATTTAACTTCTATTTTCTATTCCTTATTGAAATAAAAATAGATCAAATAAAAACAACTTAAAAATTAAAAAAATTAAATGTTAAATACGAAAGGAAAAAAGAAGCAAGACACATGGAGTTTGAATGTTTTTCTTTCCAAAATTTTATTTTTATTTTTTTGATAATTTCTAAGAATTTAATAGTTAAACTGGTATTCCATGACGCTATACATGGTTAAATTGTCACGTTCTTTAAGGAGATTTTTATCTTTAAAATAAATAAAAGAAAGGGTATAAATTTCGTAAAATGACCCTGCTGAAGATTTTATTTTTAAAGTAAAAGTTGTTTTGTTTTTTTAGAAATTCTTTATAATTAAAGACATATGGCGCTTCTATTTGCTTGGACGGTGGCTGTAAGATGAAAATAAAAAAACTTTTACACGTTATCAGATTCCTACCTTACCTTAGTGCCACATCTAATTGAAAATTTGGGATATTAAATGAGAAGCACTACGTATAGCACTACGTGGGTCTGGTCATATATTTTAAAAATTATAAAAAAAAGTTTTTTCTGAATAATTGTTTTTCTAGTGCTTCTTATTTGTTATCCCAAATTTTCAACTCGGTGTGGCGCATCATGTGAAAATAAGTTAGGAAATAAAAAAAGCGTCGGAAAGATCGGAATCTGGTCATGTGACCCACTCGTCACATGGCCTTAAGGGCGTCAAAACCAGGACCTAATCTCAAACTTGAATTGCCACATTTTACTCCATAAATATACTATAATTACAACTTTTTTAGATAATAAGGACCTATCCCCTTTTTTAATCAAATCTGTATTCGGAGTGAAAAATTAGCTAAGTTCAATAGTTTTTGTGTTAAACTTTTTTTTAATGTTCGCGTTAGAATACAAAACAAAATTTAAACCAAAAATATTGAAATTAGCTAATATCACACTCCGCATACAGATTTGATTCCAAAAAGAAATATGCCCTAATTATCTAACAAAATGATGTAATTTTAGTATTTAAGGAGTAAAATGGACCATTTCAATTTTGAGGTTAGGTTCTGGTTCCATCGTCCTTGATACAAACTCCGATGAAACAGAGAGCGGTGAACTGATTTTTTTTTATGTTTCAACTATGTGATACCATATGTCTTAAGGTCATGTAACTGACTCAGATCCCTATACTGTCGAACTCACTTTTTCAGTTCACTGATTTTTTTCATAACTTAAGAACTTTTTTTGTAAATAAAATATCGGACTGAAACTTTGGAAAATGTATCAGAAGGCCATAAAGTACGTTTATGTACATCACCTCGACATTTTTTGAAATTAGGAACTTTTCTTATATTAAAAATATCTGCGAGATGTAAAGAAAAACATAAACGTAATTTACTGTTGGCTCTTGCATTTCTCGAAGTTTGAGGCCGATATTTTATATATAAAAAAAGTTCTTAGGTTCCAAAAATGTTAAGGTACAAAAAAAGATGCCCTTAAGGCCAAGTGATGAGTGGGCCACGTGACCAGATTGCTACCTTACCGAGACTTTTTTTATTTCCTAACTTATTTTCATATCATGCACCACATCGAGTTAAAAACTTGGCACAATAAATAAGAAGCACTAAGAAAGGTGGGCCTGATCCTAAATTGTTATAATTATAAAAAAAAAATTTTGTAAATAATTTTTTTTTTGACATTATTAAATTTTAGGACCAGACTCATCTTTCTCAGTGCTTCTTATTTATTATTCAAAATTTTCAACTCTATGTGACGCTTGGCATGAAAATAAGTTAGGAAATTAAAAAACTGGAGGTAAGGTAAAAAACAGGTCACGTGACCCACTCGTCACATAACCTTAAGGGCGTTAGAACCAGCCTCTAACCTGCAAATTAAATTTCCTATCATTTTACTCCATAAATACTAGAATCAAATCTTCGTCAGATACGTTAAGCCTACTCCTGTTCTGAATTGTCAGTATTTATAATGCGGTTTGTGAAACTTTATGGATTCATAATTGTTTTATTGATAAATATCACACAATTCCATTTCTGAAATTAGCCTGGACTAATATTCCACGGCATAGCTCTTCTCTTCTCATCGATTATCTTTAATTCCAATTAACGGATAAGACAGAGGCGGCGAAGTACGCTATTCACATTATATCAGTCCTTGATAACGCAGTGTTAAAGTGCTAGTTTAAAGCAGTATTTTTCATATGCCAGGCATATGCGTAGCATTTGGGTTGAAAAATAAAGGAGTTTCTCGCTTTATAAACGACAAAAAACTAAGGAATCTGTCCATAATGCCTTGTGCCTGCCCTTTTTACTCTAAAAATCGAAACTTCCATTGTGAATTTTCCAATTAACGCCTTGAGCGGCATTGACGCCATATGGCTTAAAATGCATATGGCGAATATAATGCGAATCCGAAGTCAAATTTTGTAAATTAAATATATCGGATCCAATATGGCGGCTTCGAGATGCAAAGAAACCCAAAAACTCAGCACATTTTCGTGAAACCTTATTTCTACAGGTTTTTGGGGTCGTAAAATACGGATTCGTAAACGAATTTAAGAATGCATATAATCTGATGCAAGATAAACAATAAAAAAATTGGAAATATGTTTGATTCTACCCCGTGCATTAGCTGCTGAAATTTCGACCTCGAATTCGAACTCTATATCCAGAGAAACTCCAAGATACGAACTTCCGTAAAAACTAAAAATCTATCGAGTTTTAGATTTTTTCAATCTTGAGTCGCCATATTGGATCAGCCATCTAATTCAATGATTAATTTATTGATATTTCTTATCAAGAAAAAGTATCAAATTTAATCTTTTTTAATTTGTAATAAACTTTGATATATTTACGTATTTGACAAATAATTCTTTTCACAAGGATCCATTGGAAAATATAAATTTTTTGCAAGGAACTGCTGTCTGTCTTATGTCTGCTTGGACGCCTATAATAATAAAAAACTTTTCAATAACACCCTTTTTTAATACAAACTCCAATCGATCGATTTATATATTTCCTTTTGTTTCCCAAAAACATGATATTTCATATTTAGTTTCAGAATAAGAAGTTGAAAAAAGTAGAAAACACGGAATACTAGAATCAGATCTTTGTTAGAAATTTAGGACATACTCCTACATTGACCAAAAAATCTGTATTTGGAGGGAAAAATTGACTAATTCCCATACTTTTTGTTCAAAGCGCTTTTTTAATTCTATTTCGAACAATCAAAAAATGTTTTTACTCAAAAGTATTGAAATTAGTCCATTTTTTCACTCCAAATACAGACTTAATTCAAAATAAGAGAAGATTTAATTCTAGCGAGAGTAAAAATAGGCAATTTAATTTTGAGTTTAAGATATAGTTCCACTGCCCTTCAGGTAAATTTTGTTTTTCTGACACAGTAAAAAAGAATGGGTAGATTATCAGATTCACAATAATCTTATTTTATTTTTTTTTAATTTATACAAATTTATATACAGCGAAAAATATTTAAGAGTATACGCACATAGGACTCAATCGATTGTAAATCTATTTATAAAATTTCAACTTAAAATCAAAATGTTCTTTAAGAATTTTCAAAATCACAAATATCCTAATTCAGTGATTAGTTTCTTAATATTTCTTATCGATCGACAATATAAAATTAAATCTTTTTTAACTATGTTAAACGTCGATGTAATTACATATTTAAAAAAAAACAGTTTTTATAAAAATCTGTAAGAAACTATACATTTTTAACTAGGGCATGTGGTGAAACGTGCCCAGATTTATATCGCCATGAACATCAATCGCATAAACTTTAAGATTGACATGTTTTTTCCGTACATGTCCGTAAATATCTGAAGTTTTTTTGCTTCGGTACATACAATAGGGACAGGTAAATCGAGGTTCTTGTCCACATTCGTATTTTAAATGTCTAGTTAAACTTTGCTTTTGACGGAAAGAACTCGCACACTTTGGGCAAGGGAATGATTTCTGCGTCTTCATATTCACGAAGTAAAACTTAGCCTCTGCATCTATAAAAGAGAACAAATAATTGATTAGATGCTTAAAACACAATGGATAAAGTAATATTTTCTATTATTTACTTCTTAACTTATCGTTTTTCTTATGCTGTAGATATCACTAGTAGAATTTTATCCAAGAAAAGCTGTGTGAGTATAGCTTCATCCGTGCAATATTCCCTAGCGGACCACGTAACTGAAACATTGAGGCAATTAAGAGAGCCGTCCGTTCACGCGATCCGCTAGGGTATATTTTCATTCTTTTTCACATTTATCCACAATTTTATGTAGAACTCAACACTCTTTTTAGATTTCTACTCATTTGTAAATTTATTTACTTAATAAATAATAAGTAAAAAGATCACAACAGTGTTGAGTTCTATGTGAAATAGTAAATAAATTTTGTTGTAAAGTTGAAAATATACCCTAGCGGGCCCAGTGAACAAGACGGTCACTATGTGGTCACTTTACGATCACGCAATTGCCCAACCGCTCCGTGCACGCGGTCCGCTAGGGCACATTTTCATTCCTTTTGCACATTTATTCACAATTTCCGATATAACTCAACACTCTTTTTTTTATCTTTTCACTCATTTCTATTTATTTCATAAATATAAAGTAACGTAATAAGTAAAAAGACAAAATTAGTGTTAATTTCTGCGTTAAATTGTGAGAGAATGTGAAAAAAGATGAAAATGCGCCCTAGCGGGCCCAGGGAACAGAACGGTAACTTTACGGTCGCGCATTTGCGTAACCGTTCCGGTCACGTGTTCCGCTAGGGTATATTTTCATCCTTTTTCACATTTGTTCACAATTTCACATCAAACTCAACACTTTTTAAAATCTTTTTACACATAGTGTTGAGTTCTATGTGAAATTCTAAATAAATGTAAAAAAATGAAAATGTGCCGTAGCGGACCCAGTTAACAGAATGGTCACACCCTTGAGCGGTCCGCTAGGGTTATTATGGAGCATATCAATAAAACCATAACCATAAACTTTGGATACCGTTTAAGTAAAATTATTGAAACTATCCCGTATATCAACCCATGAATTTGGATTAAAAAAAGAGGAGTTTAAGGAATTCGATTGTTAATTAAGAAAAACAAAACTTCTGAGCTTCTTAATTTAAATATATTGTACTAAACTTTTCAAAAATATTCAAGACCTATTCTTATGTGGCTTGACTCTCTTCGAAAAGATCAATTACATAAATTTCACTATCTTTATGAATTCTTAAAATATGCTTGCGAACATCCCCTTTCACTTTACAGTTATAATTGCAAAACGGGCACTTGTAACGAG
>JAWWLR010000034.1:53493966-53512832 GCA_035041075.1 Acraspis erinacei
CTTCCTTTTGACTTCGACTTCTTGTCATTTTGTAGTTTACAGTCGGACTTTGAGCAGAAGCTGACCGTAGACTTCTTGATGATATACCTTCATCTTCAACCTTTATTTCGACCCTGGGGATTTCAGAGATTGGAACTAGGTTTGGTTTACGATCGATGTTGACCTCGCTATCGTCGACATGGACATCTATAAAACAGAAGAAAAGTGTTTGTTAATTTTTAGAACAGAGATTTTTTTCGACACAATGTTATTCAACGAATACAAAAATTGGGGAAAAACAATTAAATGGAAATAATAAAAACGACTCAGCGGACTGCAAAAATCTTCAGTTCAAAGTTAAAAAACAGAAATTTTTCAAACGTGACTATTTTTTAATATTGAGTTGAAAATCTTTGAAATTCACCCAAAATAAAAAGCATTCTTTACAATTTGCGGAGACAAAACAAAAGCGATTCATGCGGAAAACTGAACAAAATGAAATAATGATAATGATTTAGGAGATTTGGGTTTTTATTGATTGGAGTTTGATTTCTTCGTTTAGTGAAAAATGAAAATGAAGCAGCAAGTAAAAAAATATATTAACTGCCAAAGAAAAAAAAAATAAACTGATTGAATAATTTTTATTTACTATTCACTCATTTACAAATTAAGCTATCCTTTGATTCTATTAAAAATTCACTTGAATTTTCCTTTCTCAGATTCATGGCTCAGGCTAGTTGACAAAATAATAAAGATGATGATCCAGATGACACAGCCTGAAAATAAAACACACACAAAATTAGTAACAATGTATTGTAAAACTATCAACAACCATTTTGATTAGGATTTATACAAAATAGATATTGCTTTAATGTTTAAAGGAGATTTTTTGAATTTTAAATATTACAATATTGAAGAATTGAATCCTTTTCTATTTTACAATTACAAAATAAAAAATTATAAAGGGGACAATGTCAAATTTCAGTCGTTGAATATTCAACAGCTTTCAAATCGGCATTCTTTTTAAAATTATAAAAATTTTTAACAGAAACAAATAAAAATCGAATTATTTTAAATTAAAATTTTTGAATTTCCTGTTTAAATCGTTCAATATTAAACCGTTTTAAATTTGGGATTGTACAATATTAAAAAGTGCCTTCAATTTTAAACTGTTGAATTTCAACTCTTCTACATTAAGATACGTACAATTGTTGCATATTATTTATTCAGAAAGGTTAATTTTTAACTTTAAAAAGTTACTTAAATACTCTTTTAAAAAAGTGACTAGCAGGCTGGTTTGCCGAATTTAATTTCTTGGCTAAGACATCATTCCTGAAATGCTCACTTTAGAAGATCTAAAGACCTGAAACAAGAAGTTTGTATCAATAATTATAAAATTGAACTAAAATTATACAGTATAAACCAGATTTAAAAAAACATTACATTATGTAATTTTTTCAATTAAACTCTCAGACTTTATTTCTTATAATTCTATACTACTACAGAGTAAGCAACAAAACAAAACAAAAATAACAGATTAATATATATGAACATTGCTGAAAAATTCGAATGACTCGTAGTTATAAATATCAATTGCATAGACCTCGTGTCAGGATATTTGCTACGAACACGAGCTCGTACATTTAAAATATGTTTAGTTATACAAATTTTAATGCGGAAAACAAAACAAAACTGATAAGAGGTGTTAATTTACATTAACATTGCTAAAAAATGTATATCACTCGTCGGCTTAAAGGTCAATTGAATAGACCTCGTGTCCATGATTTTTTCTACGGACATAAGTTCGTACATTCGAAATATATTTTGTTCTCAAAATATAGAGTGGAAAACAAAATAAAACTGAAAGGGATTAATTAGTAATAACATTGCTGAAAAATTTTAATCACTAGTCGTTATAAACATCAATAGCATATACCTCGTGTCCAGAATATTTTTTACGGACATGAGCTCGCACATTTTAAATCGATTTTGTTATAAAAATTGCATACGGAAAACAACAAAAAAGGGATTAATTTATATCAACATTGCTGAAAAATTTCAATCACTCGTCGTTATAAACATCAATTGCATAGGCCTAGTGTCCAGCATTTTTGTTATGGACATGAGCTCAGACATTCTAAATACTGGACAACAGAAAAAAAGGATAAGGGAATAATGTATAATAGGGTTATCGAAAAAAAATGGTTTGTGCGAAGTTCTAATGGCAATGAAAACTTTCGTTTAGTAGTAAAAAACACTCCCCTAAAGTTTGATTTTAAAAAATTACAAAAAACGAAGCACTTCTTCAAATTTGAAAAGCAAAACTTTTTTTGAGATTTAAATTATCAATAAAAAATGGATATCGATAATTCTATTACAATATTTTTTCCTCTTTTTATTGACTTTAAATTACGAAGAAAATATTTAAAAGTGATATATTGCTCTTTATTTGACAATAATATTAATTTTTGGTATTTTTTCTGATAATTTATACACCGAAAATTAATTTTATTTTCAAATGCAGAGCAATATATCAATTTTAAACATTTTCTTTTAATTCAAAGTCAATAAAAATTATTTTACTGTAACATCGATAATTTAAATCGCAAAAAATTTCTGTTTCACATTAAATAAGTGCTTGTTTTTTTTGTGACTTTTAGCTATATCTACAATGCGGAGACAGGATTTTTGTTTATGAAACTTTAGGGCAGTGTTTTTGAAACCAAAAAGAAAGTTTTTATTGGTATTAGAACTTTGCGCAAACAATTTTTTCTCGATAGGCCCTAATTGTATAATAACATTGCTAAAAAATTTCAATCATCCCTCTTTAAGAAGATCAATTGCATAGACCTCGTGTCCAAGGTACTTTCTATGGAAATGAGTTCATATATTCGAAATGTTTTTATTATAAAATTTTGGAAAAAAAAACAAAAATTAAAAGGATTAATTCATATTATCATTACTGAAAATTTTCCACATAGGCTCGTCAATTCAAAATATCTTTTGTTCTAAAAATAAAAAATGAAGAGCAACACAAAAATAAGAGATTAATTTATATAAAAATTGCTGAAAATTTTAATTCACTCTTTATAAAAATCAATTGCATAGATCTCGTGTCCAGGATTTTTTAAACGGACATTCGAAATATGTTTTGTTGTAAACATTTTTTAAACAAAACCAAAATAATGAGATATTAATTGATATGAACATTGCTGAAAAATTTCAATTACTCGTTATAAATTGCATAGACCTCGCGTCCAGGATTTTTTCTACGGACATGAGCTCGTAAATTCGAAATGTGTTTTGTTAAAAAAAGTTTTAAAAACAAAACAAAAAAAATAAAGTAGGCGATTAATATGAAAACTGCTGAAAAATTTCAAGCACTCTTTTTAAAAATCAATTGCATAGACCTCGTGTCCAGGATTTTTTTTGCGAACAAGAGCTCGTAAATTCGAAATATATTTTGTTCTAAAAACAAAACAAAAATAAGAGATTAATTTATATGAAATCTGCTGAAAAATTTAAATAACTCATTAAAAAATGCAATTGAATGAACCTCATGTCCAGAGTGATTTCTACGGACATTCGAAATATGTTTTGTTATGAAAAATTTCAACAAGAAAGAAAAACAATGAAGGATTGGCTAATATTAAAATTGCTGAAAAAATGCAATCACTCGTCGTTAAAAAGATCAATAGCATAGACCTCGTGTCCAGGATGTTTTCTGCGGACATGAGCTCGTACATTCGAGATATGCTTTGTACGATGAAAAATGCAATAAGGGCATGCATAGCGGGGCGACTTTCCACACTCGTGTTTTAAGTGATATCTTAAATTATATATGTGTCGAAAAGTACTTGGACAAGCCGAGCAAGGAAACAGCTGTCCCTCATAGTCACGCCTTTGAGTGGGAACTCGACGACGATACGCTCGAGCTCTTCTCGCTGCGAAAGGCAGAAACGGAGTAAACTGTACCTCTGAAAAATAAAAACAATTCTATATTAATAATGTATTTTTGAATGTAAAAGATATTTGAAAAGTTAGGACTAAGACGCAAAATAGTATTGAAATTAAAATAGCCCATTTCTTCACACTTAGGAAACACATTTATTTATTTATTTAAAAAACATTAAAATTTTCGGCACGATAATTTAAAGCATTAGTTGAGTATTTTGTATTTAAATGCACATAAACTAGCACATTTTACATGCTGGGTTCTTATTCTACATTTCGAGACTATTTGTACAGATGCCATGCATGGAAATTTCATGGAAAATCCATCCTCAATATCAGGCCTGCACAGCTGAAGAATTCATCATGTCGATTACCCAAACTTTACTTCCGTGGTGTTTTCCTCGTATATGTTTATATAAATTTGAACGAAGTTTAGAGCGTCTGGGACAATACGGACACTGAAATTGTGCTGGCTTTTGACATTGGTAGACAACGTGCTGATTTAATCAGGCTTTTCTTCGAAAAAGAGCACCACAATTGGGACAAGAAAATTTGCGGTTTGCAATCGAGTTGAATCTGAAAACTAAAACATAATATTTTGTTAGAGACAATTTTGTACAAATTTACACCATCTCACCTACAGAATTTTTATTTTTTAATAATATAAATATTAGGGTAGCTTTGAATTCATTAATTTCCGGTTGATATATTTTGTAAATAGTATTTTTTCCATAATCTAGTAATAAAATTTACCTATGCGAGTAAAAGTAGCAATAAAATACATTTTAAATATCTTTCTTTTTTATTAAAAGCATTTGTACACGAGTCAACATTCATTTCGAAACAAATTCTTTTTTGACATACGCTTCCATGTTTTGATTCAGCTTTTAGGAGTATTTTGTAGAACTTTTAAAGTAGACTCTTAATTATTTATAATGTGTTCGCAAGAAACTTCATTCATCTCATACTATCACTAGTAAACCCCAAATAAATTACAGAAAAAATCACAAGCATTTCTGCAATCACAAAGGAACTTACAAAATTACAAAAATTATTTCGAGTTCGATTTATTTACTGCAAATTTAATCAATCTAAACTATTATTTCGCAAAAATATTTTATATAAAAAATTAACTGTTAAATGTAGATAAAATTGATACAAAAAGAACATTTTATTCGACCCACCGTAGTAAATATTATGATGCAGTCTATTGTAAAATATTGTGATAACAATTCTCCTTTCTTCTGACTAGCATTCTTCCTAATCTTAAATATTAATTGGTAACTGTGATGCATTAGCCATAAATTGATTCAATACTGACGATATTGAATTTTCATTGAGAAAGCCTTAATCTAAAGATCAAAAGTTTACACTATCTGCTAATCTATTAATCTAATTAATCTAATCTATTACAGAGATCACAGTGCAAAATGAGAGTAAAATGTGAAAAAGGGTACTTTTTCCCGAAAACGGAGAGAAATAGAAGGAAAATTATACATTAATTTTTACATTTAGAACAGAGGTAACAATATTTTTATAAGAAATGTAGTTTTAAATAATCTTTAAGGATTTTTTAATGATTATTGATATTAATTTTTTCACACACTGGTTATAGGTACAAGAAGATGATCAAGAGTTTGATTTTTTTAAATCTCATAAATTCCCTACTGAGAATCTATTCAATGAATCTTAATTTTCCAAATAAAAACATTATTTGCTAATGGCGAACCGCTTTTGAAAAAAATCAACTTTTTTCGAATTATTGCTGGAATGAAATTTTTATTTTTTTTAATTTTCATATAGAATAAATCAGATGGAAATTGAAGAAAATCCAAGTGTTGAAAAATCAATGATCAATTTTCTTCATTTTTCAACTATTGAAAATTCACTTATTAATTTTCCTTATTTTTCCAAATATGAAAATTCATTTATCAATTTTCTTCAATTTTGAAAATTTAATAATTCAATTTGCGACGGTAAATTTGTTACTATTAATAAGTCAATTATCAATTTTTTTCAAGTTTCAACAGTTTAAAATTCAATTAATTCTTATTAATTAATAATTATAAATTATAATTAACTACAAATTATTTTAAGCAGTTGAATTTTTTACTATTAATAATTCAATTATCAATTTTCTTCAAGTTTCAACAGTTTAAAATCAATTATTAATTTTCTTCAATTTTTAACAAATAAAAATTCAATTAATTCTTATTAATTAATAATTATAATTAATTATCAATTATTTTAAGCAGTTGAATTGTTTACTATTAATAATTAAATTATCAATTTTATTCAAGTTTCAACAGTTTAAAATTCAATTATTAATTTTCTTCAATTTAAAAAAATGAAAATTCAATTAATTCTTATTAATTAATAATTATTATTATTTAATTAATAATTATTATTATTTAATTAATAATTATAATTAATTATCAATTATTTCCAGCAGTTGAATTTTTTACTATTAATAATTCAATTATCAATTTTCTTCAATTTTCAACAGTTAAGAATCCAATAATAATCAATTTTCAACAGTTTAAAATTCAATTATTAATCTTCCTTATTTTTCAACATATGAAAATTCAATTATCAATTTTCTTCCATTTTTAACAGTTAATAATTCAATTGGCGACTATTAATAATTCAATTATCAATTTTCTTCAAGTTTCAACATTTTAAAATTCAATTATTAATTTTCTTCGATTTTTAACAGATAAAAATTCAATTAATTCTTATTAATTAATAATTAGAATTAATTATCAATTATTTCCAGCAGTTGAATTTTTTACTATTAATCATTAAATTATCAATTTTCTTCAAGTTTCAACAGTTTAAATTTCAATTTTCGATTTTTTTCAATTTGTAGCAAATAAAACTTATATTAAAAATAATGAATTAATAATTACTATTGCCTAATTAATAATTTAATTAATTATAAATTTTCTTCAATTTTCAACGGATAATAATTCAATTTCGAGCAGTTGAATTTTGTAGTCATTATAATTCAATTATCAATTTTCTTCAATTTTCAACCGTTAATAATACAATTATAATCAATTTTCAACAGTTTAAAATTCAATCATTAATTTTCTTCCAGTTTGAACAATTGAAAATGCAATCACCGATTTTCTTCAAATTTCACCAGTCAATAATTCAATTTCCAGCAGTTGAATTTTTAACTATTAGCAATTCAATTATGAATTTTATTCACTCTTTAACTTTTTAAAATTGAATTATCATAATTCATTAATTTTCAATAGTTTCAAAATTGAATTACTAATTTTCTTCAATTTTCAACAATTGAAAATTCAATTATCAATTTTCTTCAATTTTCGAGTCTAAAATGAAATTATTAATTTTATTCCATTTTTAACACATGAAAATTATATTGATTATTTTATAATTAATAATATGTATATTATTAATTATTGTTTTTTATAATTATTATTAATAATTCAATTATCAATTTTCTTCAATTTTCAAAAGCTGAAAATCCCATGACCAATTTTCTTCAATTTTCAACAGTTAATAATTCTATTTCCAACAGTTGAATTGCTTACTCTTAATAAATAAATTTTCAAGTTTCTACAACAGAAACTTCAACTGCTGCAAATTGAGTGGTTAATTTTCTTCAAATTTGCAATGGATAATCATTCAATTTACAAAAGTTAAATTTTCTACTGTTAAAAATTTATTTATCATTTTTCTTAAACTTTTTATAGTTGAATATTAAATTTTCTGCCATTTTCAACAATAGAATATTTAAATATTAAAAATAAAGGAAAATGGAATTCAATATATACACACTTTAATTTATAAAAAAAAAAAATTCCCACAAAACTTGATTTTTTTTAAACGGGTCGCCATTGGCAAATTAATAATCATCCAATGTTAAGCTTTTAAAAATCCATTCACGGCCATTTAAAAAAAGAAAAAAAATTAGTTAAATAAACCATAATTAATAGCAAAATCGAGATAATATTTCTTTCAATAAATTATATTAGCTTAGAAGTTTCATTTGAATCCTAAATAGTTTAATTTGAAATTAGACAAATAAACATTCATAAATTCTTTATTGGTAAAGTATAAAAATAAAATTTGAGAAGCAATTGTCCCGAGTTTGAAACGTGAAATTACATTTATTTTATAGAAAAGTCTCTTTAATAAATTCGAACCAAATCAAAGTTAAAAATTTTACCATTTAAACCGTAATTCAAATATTGTATTGTCAAAGTAAGCACATTTAAAGAAAAACGGGGGGAAGTATTTGGATAATAGGGGGAAAAAGAGGAATTTTTGAAGAAAGGGGAAATAGTGGAAAAACTGTGATCCCTGCTATTATTCTAATTTGGTAAAAAGGTTTACTTCTCTTACTAAAAAAAAACTATCATAATAATTCATAAGTTAATATTGAAATGAGATTTTAAGAGTTAGGTTCTAAATCAACAGCGTAAATTCTTAGACCAATATGTCTATGCTTAACATGCGTGTACATATTGGAGCGTTGTTTAGATTTATAGGGACAATATGGACACGCGAATTTCGGTTCTTTTCCGCATTCGTATTTAAAGTGCCTCCACAGGGCATTTTTTTGCTTATAAATTTTTCCGCATTTCTCGCAAACGTTACCACCAGGCTGCTGAATATTGCTGACAGCTTTCTTCAAGTCGGCTGCTTGTCGAACAGCTATTTCTTCCTGGAAGGCTGCATACTCGCTCCAAAATGGAACTATCAACAAATCGAAGCAAAAATTGTGTAAAATTAATCCCAAGATGATTTGAATAAAAATATGCTATTTTTTCGCGTTTATTGCTGTTTCACAAAAGCAAACATGTCCAAAGTTTGATGCAATAAAGCAAAAGTTGTTGCACTGTTAAACTTCAGTGAATAAAAAAAGTTTTTTTTTTTGAGGCAAGGAATTTAAATGGTTTATTCTTCAGGTCATATTTTTTTAAATTCATTTTTAATAAATTTGAAAGAAACTCCCCTAAATAAGTAGTACTTACGACAAAGAATGAGTAATACAATTCTGGAATAAATTCTTTCAAATGAATTGAAAATTATCAATATTATATTGTTCTATAATCCTAATTCATAAAAAAAAATATTTTTTTTTTTTTCAATTCGCAATTTATATTAAAAATAATTAGAAATAATCATTAAAAAGGCCTGTGAAATTTGAAAAGTAAAATAAGGAAATAGCCTTCAGAAGACATAGATCTTGTAATCTTCGTTGTATTTCTTGGTATCTTCATTGTGTATCTTCTTATCTTGTAATCTGGTGAAATCGAAACCCAGATTAGGAAACCTGTCTCGAGAAACTTTTTAAATCCAATTTTTACTCGTGTGACTACCCAACTATAAACGAAACTAGTGCTCGGGTGAAAAGTTTTTTAAATTATGCATTTCTTTTTGTTCGTGGAATAATATCAAAATATAAATAAATATTATAATTTGGTAAAAAATATCATTCTTTTTAAACATGTAAGATTAAAATTTTTAATCTTCAATTTAAAAAAACGACTTAAAAAACTTGACGTAATAGTTTATATATTAATTAAACAAAATAAAATTTCAATCGAAGAAAAAAGTTTAATTCTCAGTAGAAAAAGAATAATTTTCAACGAAAGAAAATGGATTTTTCATCCAAATAGACTAATAAAAATATAAATACAAATTCCTAATGAAAAATATAATAGTTGATACTTCCAACAAAAAACATTTTTAGTTTCAAGTCGTAAACATTTGAATTTTATTTTAAAAAATATGAATTTTTAACAAAATACCGGCATTTACAACAAAATAATTAAATTTTGAACCAAATAATATGAATTTTGAACTAAAAATATCATTAAAGACTTTTCAATTAAAATTACTCAGTTTACAACCAAAAAAGATTATTTTTCTACCAAAAGTTGAATTAAAAATCCAAAAGTAAAAATATCCTATCCTAAAAGACGATCATTACAAAAATAGTTAAATTATAGACTAAAAAATTTGACTTTCTAACAAAGTAATTGAATTTGTAATAAAATAATTAAATTAAAAAAAAGAAGAGAATTCAGTTCGCATTTAAGCGAAAAAACGAAAAAATAGTGAAAAAGAGGGAAGAGGAAAATGGGGAAAATATTGTTGAATGTGGGATGAAGAATACGAATTAATTTAGCTTTTTAAAAACTGGAAATCTAAAGAAACAACGTGAAATATACTAAAATACAGGTTACAGTACACTGCTAGCAGTGCCATTAAACTTCGTAAACAAGTTTCCACTTCGCGGGAGTATAGTTTTACGATGTCGCTTCAGGTTAGAGTTTATCCACTCCTTTTTAGAAATAATCATATAACTTATTAACAATAACTGCCATCAAATGAATTATATAAAAATGTCAAAAATCGATTATAATATGTAAAGAAACAAGTTTATAATACTGTTTAAATTTAATAAATGAAAATCACCCAGGCTCCCCAAAAAAACAATAAACTGATGCTTCTCTAAAAAAAAAAAACAATTTCATCGGGTAACTGTCACACGTTAGCTTCACTCGCAAAAATACACATTTGAAGTGTCTTACTTTAAAAATCGTATATATTTATAACCAATATTTGATTATAAATAATTTATTTCTAAACCTGAGCAGTGTAGAATGAAACTTTTTTTTGGAAATTATACGACTTACCGAGCCGGCCTCACGTGTTATCGTAGTTCAGATTCCTAACCTATATTTGACGCAAGGTTGAACCAAGGCCAATAACATCCTGATTAATTGTCTATTTGTCCTTTCGACACATACACAAAACAAAAACTAAAATTATTAAGTTCACTGTTCATATTTCTCAACACTGACAGACAATTATAAGCAAAATTTACGCAAATATCACATCCAGAAGTTCATTCTTCGTTCAAGAGAAGATCAAAACAACTGCCATCTGCCACAACTGCAATACAATTGCATGCATGCATGCCTGCATAACTGCCATATTGTATCGAAACTCTCGACTATCGAGATTCGACTTACTCGTCGAGATCGATATAATTTAAATTCGACACTTTTAACATTTAAGTATATATTTAAAAAAACCAAATAATATTAATTTTGTTATATTTTAGAATTATAAGAAACAAATTACGTAATTCACGGAAGAAATATTCCATTCTTATACGGAATGAGAATTTTAAAATCCCTGAAAAATAGTTTTTTTTATTATTTTAATCTTCACGATTATAGCACTAATGATTTCATTTTAAATCAAAATAAATATTTTTAATGAAAACGGGAGACTGAAAAATCCCGAAAAGCAAAATTATTGACACTGTAAAATTACCGAATTGGAAAAATCCCGAATAATAAAATTCCTGAATAGTTTATTATTTTACCGAATTGGATAATTCCTGAATAATATAATTTCCCACAGAAAACTACCAAATTATAAAATATAAAAACTAGAAAATTCCTGAGTTATAGAATTCCTGAAATAGAACGAATTTTTTCATACATATTATTTATGTATTAAAAATACAATTATCAAATCTTCTTATCAAACATTTTTTTATTTTTTAAAGTTTCTAAAATTATTGTTTGAAACGAAAATTAAAATAATAAAAAAATATATATTTCTGAAAGAAAATTGTATTCAATTATTATTTCTTATAATTCAAACAATAATTTTAGAAACTTTAAAAATTAAAAATAATTTCTTTTAAAACAAATATTTCATTATTGCATTTTTAATTTATTAATTAAATTCATTTAATAAATGGTTTAATTGCTTAAATACGGGAATATTCTAGTTCGGATATTTTAAGATTCGGCATTTTATGTCGGGAATTTTCAAATTTGTTAGTATTATAAACTGTTCGGGAATTTTGGGACGACTTAAAAATCCCGAAAAATTCAATTCCTGACCGTTTAAAATTCCAAAATAATCAAATTCCCGAACAGTTTGTAACATTTCTGAATTGGAAAATTCCTGAATAATAAAATATGTTTGAACTAGAAACTTCCTGAGTTATTAGATTCCTAAAATTAAAAAAAATGTCTAATTTTAAAAGTTTCTAAATTTATTGCTAGAAATTAAAAGTACAATAATTGAAAAGAAATATATTTCTGAATGAACATTTCTTCAATAATTAGTTTCTTAAATTCAAAAAATAATTTTGGACGCTTTAAAAATTAAAACTAATTTTCCTTTAATAGAAATAATAAAATTTATTTTTAATTTATTAATAAAATTTATTTAAAAAATTATTTAACTTCGGGAAGATTCTATTTCGGTTGTTTTATAATTCATAATTTTCTAAATACCATTTAAAAAAAAATTTAATTGTTTAAATTATGGGATTTTCTAATTCAGATATTTTATAAATCGACAATTTTCTGTCGGGAATTTTTAAATTCGGTAATATTCTAAAAAATCGGAAAATTTATTACTCGGAAATTTTCCAATCCAGTAATATTATAAACTCTTCGGGAATTTTATTATTGGGCAATCGTATTATTCGGGAATTTTATTTTTCAAAGCTTTTCAGTCGTACTGTTATTTGCAATTCAGTTTTTATCAACGTTTTTTAATAAATTATTATTTAGAGGAAGACATTTTTTACAATACTACTATTTTCAATTTTTAGTTTTAATTTTTGTATAGCTGAAATCGTTGGAAAAATTTTTAAAAAGGAAACAGTATAAAATGTTTTCCCTGAAAAAATAAGGCATGATGTATGTATGAAAATGCAAGTTTTTAAAATAATTTTTAAGAATAACTTTTTTCAGAAAAAAATCACCTTTCATAAGAATCTACTGATAATATCATTTCAATTCTTAAAATGATAAAAATTGAAAATGTTACGAAACAGAAGTAAAGTAAGAATTCGATTGCTCTTTTATGAAAATTGTGATCAAATTTCAGAATTAGTGAAGTTCATTAGATTAATTATATTTAAAAAAATGACTATTTTACCAAGTAGAATAATGTTACCATGCTGTGTTGATAAATCTGAAAAAATATCTTTCAGTTTTGATAAAAAATATGTGACATTCAGTAATCCAGTTCATATATGAGTTTTATTTATTTTACAATGCCATAAAGTTTTATCCATAAAATATTTTTATAAACCTAAAATATTGATAAAAGAATGCGTAAATATTATAGCAGCCTTAGAAAATAATATTTTTTATTTTATTCAAGCTTCATTTAGGGATTACAGGTAATATTGTAATTTTTATTATAAGAAAGAAAATTACATTTTGTAAAAAAATTTCATTTGATTTATATCATATGATTTCCTTTCCTTTTTTGTTCCTCTCATTTTTTAATCCTAAATACCAAAATTTTGTATGTAATCTTTATGCTTCTTATTTTCTTAATTACAATAAATAAAACTAAAAAAAACTCATCAGAAATTCCCAGGCATTTCTACGTCTAAAGTATCCTAATATTATAAAAATGATTTAAGACTGAATCCATTCAATTCGTACACAAAAAATGTTTTTTTTTTCATAAAAGTAAGCCAGAAGGTTTTTAAAAAAGAAAATTGCTTATTTCTTCAACCATCTATAGCAGAAGATATTCACAATTTCTTTTCTATTTTTCATAAGGCTTATCGTCTTCTCTCAAAATTTGCGGCAAATATAATGGTACTAAGTTTAAGAACATTTATATTCATATATTATTTTCGGCGAAAAAGAAAAGATATGAAAAAATCTAAAGAAAGAGGTTCTTAATAATTATAAAATGTTCTACAAAAAATATCTTAATCTTTTTTTATATTTGCATAGTAATTACAATAACCAATTAAACAAAAAGCTTTCAGCTACAATTATAGTGTAAACAACTTAAAAATTACTAAAACAAAAAATGAATTAAAGATACATAATTATTTAGAAATCGTTTTTCTCAAAACACGACCTTTATTATTAGTTCAATCTTTTTTGTTTGATTTTGGTTTTCGATAGCGAAAAACTGTAAATCTCTTTTTACATAACTTCCTTAAAACAACCATATTTTTTTTAATTTATTTTCTCTTTTACGTTGCCTGCGACAAAAATGCGATTTGTCGACCAAACATTCTCCTAGCGTTAAATGGTCTGAGTCTGCATCGAGCCTTTATTATAAAAATAAATGAACAATAAATGGAGTTATTTATTTATTTTGATGACTTTTTCGAATTTTGCAGTATATGGCTTAGAACCTTTAGAAGAATCTATTTTGAAGGTCAAAAGTAAAATATAAGTCGGATGAGACCAAAAACATTTGCAAATTGAAAAAACAATGGTCAAAAATCTATTACTCAATAATTTATTGTTTTGATTATTTTAAAATATTAAAAAAAATGCATATATTTTTATATATAAAAAACAACAAAATTTTCATAATTAATATTAAAATTATGTATTATTATATATTATTATGTAAAAAATGTATATCCTAAGCTAGTTTTAAAGGGCGAACCAAAGTAAACCAAAGTAAAGGCACCATTTTAATTTGTAGACCTAATAAAAGTAAGGGTTTATTCGAAGGAATGGATTCAGTCTTTTTTCCCCCAATTTAATAAAATTCGAATTATATTTTTTGTCTCAGATCGACAACGTAGACTTCCATGCCAGGATGTTTTCTTCGAATATGCGCATAAATTGGTGAAGTTTGCTTAGAGCGCAGACCACAAAAAGGACATTGGAACATTGGCATTTTTCCACATTCGTGCTTCATGTGACGATTTTTTGTTCTCTTAAGTGCAAAACCTCTTCCACATTGCTGGCACAAGTATGGCTTTTTAATTCTGTTCCTGCACATTTTCACATTTGCCTGCATAGATTCGAGCGGAATTGAATTTGTAGAATGTTGAAGAAGATCTAATCCTGAATAAGATGCTGGTATTGCAGAACCTGAAACAAATATTGAATGGTTAGAACGAAATTTTCAAAATATTAAAAAATTCATTTGTATATAAATTTTTTAATCAATTCCGCATCAGTAAATATAAATAAACATGTCACCATTATTCAAAACAATGTAATAATTATAGAAATTAAATGATAGATTGCTTCAATTATATTTTTACATTATGTCAATTTTTATTGAAAACTGGCAGTTTACTTATAAACAAAATTATCCTATGGTATAATTTTCTTTTTTTTTGGTCATATTTTGTTTGGATTATAAAACCCTCATTCCTATTATAACGCATTTTAAACATTGCAGAATTATTAATTAGTATTTTTTAATAACATTTACAGGAAAACCACGATGCATTGATCTAATATGTTTGTAAATATTTGAAGAACTTTTGTTCCTTTTACTGCAATATGGACACGCAAATCTTGGAAGCTTTCCACAATCATATTTTAAATGAGCTCTTGCTGTTTTCATGTTCGTGTAACAAGCATTGCATTTAGGACACAGATAACAATGCGATTTCGCGTCAAAAAGAATTATATCCTCACACGGGATACTATTTTTATTTTTATTAAAATCGAGCTGTAGGGGATCCATTCCATCTGATTGTGAGTTGAAGACAATGCCTGCGGAAAAAACAAATAACGAGTTAGTTTTACTTGTTTATAAACGAAGACTGTAAAAAATTATTTTATTCTTAGAACTCAAACCAGGCAAGATTCGATTTTTCTAGATTCACTAAACTAGACGACGATTTTTTTCAAACTTTATAGCCAACTATTTTTTTTAATTCATGTTTTTCAGATGTATTAGAACACCAAATTCTACCTTTGTTGACAATTTTGAGAATATGTACAACTAATAAATAAAATATGATAGTTTTCTATTTATTTACTCCTTTTATTATAAATCCAATGTGTATGGTCTGACAGTAGATAAATTTTCCTATAAAATAATACATTTTATCATTCTGATTTTTTCAACAACTGCCTTTTTCAATCGCTTAAAAAATATTGTTTTCAAATTCAAAGTGATAATTATCGAGTTATTCATAATTATGCTAGCGGTGATAATTACGTACTAGTAAGAAAACACAATATACCTTTTTGAAGATTTAGAACTTAATTTTTTAATGCTAGCTTAACAATACTGAGAACTGTCTTTTCTTGTTATATGAAATTATACGTTGAAATTTTTCTATTCTTCAGAAGCGTAAATAAATTCGTAACAATTCTCTTATTTGCTCACTTTTATTTTGATTTTATTCTGTCTTATATAATTTTATTTCTCCCAATTTCAAAATTATTTAAAATAAAAATGTGAGCCAAAGGAATTAAAGAAACCCTATTTAAACATAAGACATATTAAGGATGATATATTTTTCATTTTATGAGAATGGTACAAAAAAACCTTGCAATTTCATTTTAAAAACTTGAAAATTGGGTCCTTTTTAGAAAAATAAATAAATCAAAATATGCAGAAAATGGATCCAAATTTAATTTGTCTGTGGTCAGATGATTTTTCGTTTAAAAAATATGTATTTACATTTATAGTATAAATCAAATTTTCCCCATATAACATCCATTAATTACGTAAGGATCATTTTAAAAACTTTAGACCCCACCCCACTCGAAAGGATTGATTAGATTTTTAAGAGATTTTGAAATAATTAAAAAGAAGTCACAAGATTTTAACGGGATTTTGAAGTTTTTTAAGGGGTGTCATACAATTTCAAAGGATTTTACGAGGTTTTAAAATATTTTCAAAAATTTAAAACAATCTGAATGCATTTTAAGTATTCTAAATGGTTTTCAATGATTCATTTATTTCACGCGATGTTAACGAATTATAAGAGATTTTAAGACAATCTAAAGTATAACGAAACTTCAGAGAATTTCTCAATATCTAAAAAGATTTAACGGAATTGCAAGGAAATGGCGAAAATGACCAAGGATTTTCATGAATTTCGAGATATTTTAATGGCTTTTTAAAGGGTTCAATGGATTTTAGTATATCTTAAGGGATTTTGACAAATTCGGGAAGATTCCCACGGATTTTCAAGATTTCAATGAGTTTTGGAGAGATTTAAACGATTTCAAGGGATCTTGCAATATTTTGAAAAAAAGAAAATGTCATAAGTGTTTATAATAAATAACAAATCTTACAAGCCAAATAAAATATTGCTCGACTCTTCATAGTTCCCAAATAAAGTATTATATGCAGGTGTTAACTAACTTTGTTTATTTGGGACACATAAACAAAATTTTATCATAAAAGAAAAAAAGCTATAATCCACTTTCTTCAATATGATAATTGAGTGCAATGAAACTTAGATTTAAAAAATCTGAATTACAACGTCCCGAGAATTGAAGACTTGCAAAGCAGAACCGAACGAGCGCTCGAGCAGTAGGCAGGAGTGGGGATGATCGTCAGAAAACGCGACGAAAGACCATTCTATCTTTCGTCGCGTGTTCTGCGCGTCATTCCCACTCCTGTCTACTGCTCTTGCGCTCATTCAGCTCTGCTGTCCTAGCCTGAAATTGGTGTCCTTGGTAGATTCGTGTTGATGGAATTCCACACTTGCTATTAAATCAAAAAGAAAATATTCATCAATCTACAACTTCCCATACACATATTTTTTTCAAGGAAACAAAACGTACAATGACAAATTGTACACTAAATAAAAGACCTGTATGTCAATATCGATGAAGAGTAATTTACTCTTGCGGAACCTTCAAAAAGTAAAATATCAGATCATTAGGAGAGACGTTCGCAAAAAGTAATTTGAGGTACAAAACCATTTAATATAATGCAAAAAAGAAAGAAACAATATTACAAATTTTCTGACGGTTAATGTACAGTGTACATACAATGTTACTATTATTTCATATGGCATGAAGTATTTGTGATATCTGCGTGCTCTAAACGTTTGTGTCGATTTAAATTTTTTAGCCAAGTATAACTTCGCGAACATTTGTTGCAATTAAACTTTGACTTCGATTTTTGTAAGTGGCTTGCAAAAATGTGAACTACCAACGACCTTTTCAAATTCGTTTTATATCCGCAAAAATTGCAAATAAACTGTGGTTTAACTTCTGCATGTTCTAAACGTTTATGTCTGGTTAAAGCGCTTAACCAAATGTAACTTCGCAAACATTTGTCGCATTTATGCCTTGATTTGGATGCCTCTGAGTGACGTGAAGATATGTGATCTGCCAAAGACCTTTTCAAATTCGTTTTGTATCCGCAAAAATTGCAAATAAACTCTGGTTTGACTTCTGAATGTTCTAAACGTTTATGACGACTTAAGGAATCTGGAGATCTGTAACTTCGAGAACATTTGTCGCATTTATACATTAATTTGGATGCCTGTAAGTGACATGAAGTCATGTGTCTTGACATGCTATGTTTCAGATACGTGTTAAATTCGCAAAAATCACAAAAAAATGGTAGTGGCCCTGCTTCCGAAGCCTTGAAGTTTTTTTTCATATGTACAAGACTCACGTGGCGAATCATGTGACTTTTATGTGCAAATCGTTTGTTGCATAATTTACATAAAAACTGTGGATTAACGCCGCATTCGTATTTTTTATGACTAAGCAAACCTTGTTTCCGGGTATAGCTACGCGCACACTTTTCGCATGTGTATTTCTTTTTCGGTTTTGATTCCTGAATTTTCCGCTTCTTACGGGTAAGGAATTTGGGCATAACCGACAAACTCTTATCTCCTTTTAAATATACGGTGCAAAATGTTGACTTATTTGTTTTAATCCCTTTCTCGGCTATAATTGTCCCTGGTTCTGAAAATTTAATAAAACGTGATCTGCACTTACTTTTTTATAGTTTCATTAAGGATATCCGATATTTTAATTAAAATAGTCATACCTTGGATGATTTCTTCCTTGATAATCAAAGTTTCATCCGTGTCGTATTCAATTAAAGTCTTAACACCTGACTTATTGTCAGAAGAAATTTGAGCAGTTCTGCAAGAATATGGCCCATCCTCATCTGCTACTATTGATTTTTTCGAAGGTCTCTTG
>JAWWLR010000034.1:53528235-53538697 GCA_035041075.1 Acraspis erinacei
TTCGCACCTGTGCTTATTTTCCTGTTTTGATTCCTGAATGTTCTGCTTCTTTATGGTCTGCCATCGGGGCTTAACCTCCAATACATCATGCTCCTTTATGTATACTGTACAAAATTTTGACGGGTTTGATTTATTTCCTTTACGGGCTGGAATTGTCTCTGGATCTGAAAATTTTAAAAAGTATAATCTGCACTTGCTTTTTTTCGAGTTCTAATGAAGATATCTGAATTAAAATGGTCATACCTTGGATCAATTCTTGTTTTATTTCCAAAGTGTCGTCAAGATCGTATTTAATTAAAGTCTTGGGACCAAACTTACTGCCAGAATGCATGTGAGTAGTTGTACAAGAATATGGCCCACCATCTAATCTATCTGTTGATTTCCTCGAATCAGTCTTGGAATTTTTTTGATCTATAAAATTATAAAGTGAATGTTACAAGTAGAACTTTTATAAATTTAAATCTCCTGTTTACCATTTCTAAGGGAATTCGAATTTCAACAAAACAGTATAAACACGAAGAGAAGATCATGCAGTAGACCTTGACCCTATTTAACGTTTATCACCCACAACAGACTATATTCTACTTCGGCATAATTCATCATATGAAAGAATGTAGTATTGCGATTAAAAGAATGTCATACATATAACTACTTAAAAACAATCTATCGGGCATAAATCCCTGTTTATTATTTTACATATATCCAGAAGTTTCTCCTTTCCTAGTAACTATAGTTTTTTTCGGTCCAATTTCCTGCCATGAAAAGAAAGATGTGTACGTCTTTACATGGGGAGCTCAATGTTGGCGGGACAACTGAATTCCACTTAAAGACGTGTGTAATCCTACGAGTGACGTATGATATTTTATTCGAAACCAACATTTTATGAGATTATAGAGCCCCAACAAAAGTGAGCGTTAGACAGACCTTTACCGAAATGGTGCAAGAACTTACTATGCAGTGAATGTTTCTTATTATGATGACAATGATCAATGTCTGAACACCCTTCTGTTTTGTTTTGGTTTCTCCATTTGTCAACTTTCTCAAAGACTAGTTCATAATTATCTTACGATTTTTTGTGTATTAAATCTTGCTTTGCTTCTTCCACTTCTTGGTTTAGGTTCATTTGTGGGATTTTGTTTGTTTTCTTCATAAATTTAAGTGTAGGAAGATTTACCATTATGACACTTCGCGACTTACTTCAGATTATGGACGGTTTCGCGAATTCTGTTGTTGTAGATGAAAACATAGATTTATGTGGGAATAATCTGTTCGAGCAGTGAATAGTAACACTTTATTAAGATATTCAGTTTAAAAAAGTAGCTAAATCTTAGGCAAATGAATATTTTAATGTCTCAGAAGAAAATACATTCGTTAATGCAGAATATTATAGTATCGAAAATGGTATAATTTTATATAGTAAATACTAAATCATGCAGATGCAATAAAGTATTATTCGATTCTTTATAGGTCACAAATAAAGTATTAGATCAACATCTTAAATATCTTTACTTATTTTGGACACACAGAAACAAAATTTCCATCATAAAGTTAAACAACTGTAACGCATTTTCTTCCGTATCATTATTGTGTAGTTAACATCTTCTGGTAAATCGAAAATAAAATTGTTATCTGCCTTATACCTTTCAAAATCGCAAACTAACTGTGGGTTGATTCGTGCATATTCTAAATTTTTATGTTGGTTTAAACTACTAATGCGCGAATATTTGTCGCAATCATAACTTTGTTTCATTGTCTATAAGTGCATTTTAAAAATGTGCTTTTTCAAAGTAGTTTTCCTATTCGACCTATATCCGCAAAAATTACAAATAAATTGTGGTTTGACTGCTGAATGTTCTACACGCTTATGATAATGCAAGCCACTTAACGAACGATAACTTCGAGAACATTTTTCGCAAATATACGTTGTTCCCAGTGCTTGTAAGTTTGTTTTAATATGTATTTGACCGACGTGCCTACTCATGTCACCTTTCCGTTTAAATTGTTTTCCACAGAATTTACATCTGAACTGTAGTTTGACGTCGCATTCGTATCTTATATGTTGATTCAAATGACTTTTCCGTTTATAGCTGCGGGCACACTTTTCGCATTTGTATTTCTTTTGCTGTTCTGATTCCTGATTTTCCTGCTTGTTTATGGACTGAGGTTTGTGCTGAACCTCCAAATCATCATCTTCCTTTATATATACGGTACAAAATTTTGACTCGTCTGTTTCATTTCGTTTCTGGGCTGCAATTGTCTCTGGACCTTAAAATTTAACAAAATGTAATATAGAATTGCTTTTTTTAGAGTCATATTAAAAATATTTTAATTAATATAGTCATACCTTGGATGGATTCTTGCTTGATTTCCAAAGTGTCATCAAGGTCGTATTTAATTAAAGTTTTGGCACCAGACTTATTGCCAGAAGAAATGTCAGTAGTTTTACACAAATTTGGCACAGCATCTGGTCTTTCTGTTGATTTTCTCAAATCAGTCTTGGAATTCTGTTGATCTAAAAAATTATACATTGAATGTTATAAACAGCAATTTAATAAATTTATATCTTTCTTTTTCTATTTCTGAAAGAAATTCGAATTTCCAACTAAAACAAAGAGATAGGGCGACCGCGCATAGTAGATCGTGAAGTATACCGTCAGTTAATTAACCGCAAATACCCACAGAAAACTATATTTTACCATAGGACAGAATTTACAGTATAAATGAATGCAAGGACATTACATGTTGGGAATATCAAAATACGCATGTCTTTGTTTAATTTTGTTTAAAAATGGTAAAATTAGAGTGATGTATAAGACCCGGTTTGGCCCCACAGGATTAGAAATTTATAAACTAAAAAACTTTAAATTAAAAATTGTAAAATATTGCCTTAAAAAATCAAAACAAATATTTGATTCAATTTTTCTTAAAACTTACCCGTGTTAATTTTTGTAAAATAAGGATATAAAAAGTCCTCACGAAATAGCCGTTTATTAAAAAACAATGAGGGAGACTCTTCTGGTTCCTAAGTTATCGCCATTTTATTAATACCATTCACTGAGCTTTGCTGCTCAATGTGGCTTGGGTTTAATATTTAGGGGTGCGTGAAATAAAAAAAATGCTGACTTTTAATGATAATAATTATAAAGAAATTCTAATAACAAACACTGAATACTATAGATTGCTTATTTGTGGAGGATATTTCAGCATTAATATTACTTACTTTTATCGAGAATATTATACTTGTTTGGAAAAATCTGTCTCCTGATAGTATTCGTTAATTTCTGATACAAATTATATAATTATATTAGTCTCCGTCATTTGTTCTTCTTTTCAAATGAAAGGAAATTTCATCAGGAATCTTTATATCATATTGAACAAAAATTAAAAGGGAAGAATTTCAAGAAAAATTGAATCAAACATTTCTTTTAACTTTTTTTCAGTCACAATTTCACAACTTTTAATAATAATTTCACCAAGTTTCATTAAAATCTAAGAAATACTTGCCGATTCTGATATTCCTGCCTTTTGCTGACCCTGTAGTATTTTAGACCCTGTAAAATTTTAGACTTTCTATCAGCAATCAATACTAACTTATTATTTTATATCTAAAAACTTGTCATGGAAAAATAAAATGCGTAACTTTCATTTCGCATTGTTATAAGATTAAAAAATGCACATCTTTATATTTCTGTAATTCTATATCAAGGTGAACCCTGCACTATTTATATGAGGCAGAAGATTCACAGTCTGAAAAGCATCATGCAGTAAAAAAGGAATTAATATAGTAAGTTAAACTCGAACTTAAAACGAAGAATTAAATCTCAGACAAAGGAATATTTTATTGCTTCTGAATAGAATACATTCCTTAAATTATAATATTAAAGTACAGAAAATTCCATAATTCTTTATAGTAAATAATCGATCTTAAAGATCAAATGAAAGTATTGCTCGAATTTTTATAGGTCACAAATAAAGTATATTATTCTATCTAGATCTTAAGCAAATTTACTTATTTTGGACAAATAGAAAGAAAATTTGCAACATACCAGTTCAAATGGTTATTTTATTTACGTTCTTAAAAATCGCAAGTAAAATTATGGATTCATTTTTGAATGTGCTGAACGTTTGTGTCGACGTAAAGCACTTAACCATGCGTAACTTCGAGAACATTGGTCGCATTTATAACTGGATTTCGATGCCTGGGAGTGACGTGACATCATGTGCGATGCCAAGTTACCTTTCATATTCGATTTATATCCGCAAATATCGCAAAATAATAATGGTCTGGCTGCATGATGTTCTAATTGTTTATGTCGATTTAAGTCACGTAATGAAGTGTAACTTTGCGAACATTTGTTGCAATTATGCATTGATTCCGATGTCTCTAAATGTGGCTTAAAATGTACTTGACGCAAGTGCCTACTCACGTCACCTTTCCGTCTAAATTGTTTTTCACAGATATTACATCTGAACTGTAGCCTGACGCCGCATTCGTACTTTAAATGATTAGTCAAATGACGTTTCCATTTATAGCTGCGGGCACACTTTTCACATGTGTGCTTCTTTTCCTGTTCTGCTACCTGAATTTTCTGCTTATTGATGGTCTGCGTTTTGGGCTCAACCTCCCAAATATCATCTTCTTCTATATATACGGTACAGAATATTGACTCATTTGATTTATTTCCTTTATGTGCTGTAATTTTTCCAGTATCTGATAAATTAACAAAATGTATTTTGCAATTGATTTCTCAAGTTCCATTAAAGATATTTTAATTAAAATAGTAATACCATGGATGAATTCTTCCTTGATTTCCAAACTGTCATCAAGGTCGTATTTAATGAAAGTCTTGGGATCAGCTTCATCACCAGAAGAAATTTGAGTAGATGTACAAGAATATGGCCCAACATCTAGTATTTCTTTCAGTTTCCTCGAATAAGTTTTGGAATTCTTTTGATCTAAAAATTATAAAGTGAAAGTTATTAATAGCTATTTTATAAATCTCGATATTTCGTTTTTCATTTCTGAAGGAGTTTCGAATTTTCAAATACACAAACGGTAGAACGAGCACAAAGAGAAGATCATGCAGTACACCTTCACTTAATTAACAGTAATTTCCAAAATGAGACTATATTCTACTTGGACAGAATTTATATTATTAAGGAATTTAGGGTCACTATATGTTACGAATATCAAAATCTGCGAGTCTTTGTTTGAGTTTAAGGAAAGCTGGTGAATTTGTAGTGCTGCATAAGACACGTTTTGCATCAAAACGATTTTTTAAATATTAAAAATTTTGTGAGGTACGCTATATTAAATTTTTGAGTTAGACTTTTTTGAATTATCGACATTTCCAAAATCATTTATTGAATTTTGTTGAAAATTGGAGGTATAAGAGATGAAATGATACATTTTTAAACTATAAAATCTTAAATTGAAATGGTAAAATATTGCCTGAAAAAAAATCCACACAAATTTTTTATTCAATCTTTTGTGAAATTCCACATTTTTAATTTTAGTTAATTAGGATATAAGGTGCTCAATTTATGTAGCCAGTGAAATTTAAAAAAAATTTAGTACATAAATTTTGTTATGTAGTATTATTTGTATATTTTATAAACATATTGTATAAACAATTCTCAGCTGGTTTTATCCGTAACATGATTATATGCATGTTGACGTCTACCGTGATCATTTATTTATATAATTTGTTTACAAATGTAATATAAAATATCGAATAACATATTTTCAATAATAATCTTTACTGTCAATATAATTAAGAGACAACTCGGAGATAAATATCATTTACAAATTAGCAATCTATGATATTCAGCGTTTGTAAATTGAACTTGTTGGTAACAATTATCATTACAAGTCAACATTTTTTTTCATTTCACACACCCCGAAGTTTCGAACCAAGCCACGCTGAACGTGAAACAAAATTTCAAGAGCAGATAGTCTTACTGAAATGATAATATCTCCGGAACCACGAGACTCTCACAATTTTTATTTAATGAAAGGTGATTTTATGAGGAATATTTATATCATATTTACATTAAAAATTCAGAATTTCACGGCATATCAAATCAAAAATTTGTTAACCTTTTTTCAGGAAAAATTTAATAATTTTTAATTAAAAATGTTATAGTTTAAAATCTTTTTAACGGCCATAAATTCAAATTTAATATTTTACAGCTAGAAACTTCTCGTTTTATCGTGAGTTGTTGTTTTCGGTGAACTTACTTGTCATGAAAAAATCAAATGTATAATTTTTATTTCTCAATGTTATAAACTTAAACTTTATATGATTCAGAAGATCGACAATCAGAAAATCATTACGGAGCAAAAATGCAATTAAGATAGTAAGTTAAAACCGAGGTTAGAACAAAGTATCTCTATCTTAGGCAAATTAATATTTTATTATTTCAGAATAGAATACATTCCTTAGTGTATAATATTGTAATACAGAAAATGCCATAATTCTTTATGGTAAAGAATATATCATACAGATCAAATAAAGTATTCCTCAATCATTTACAGGTCTCAAATAAAGTATTATATCCAGATGTTAACTAACTTTAGTTATGTTTGACCCACAAAACAAATAAAATAAAATGGTTATTTGATTTATGCCCCGAAAAAGCGCTCGTAAATTGTGGTTTGATTCTTCAATTACTTTAGGTTTTCTTTATCCACATAAATCACTTAGCCATTTGCAACATCGAGAACATTCGTGTCGGATTTCAATGTCTGTTCGTGACGTAAGGCCATGCGTCTGATCAAGAAACCTTTCCTATTCGATTTATATCCGCAAAAATCTCGTAATGATTTTGGTTTAATCTCTGCATGGTTTAAACGTTTATGACGAGCTAAATCCTGTGGCCAAATGTAACTTCGTGAACATTTGTCGTAACCATTACTTAATGTCGATGTCTTTAAGTGGCGAACAGTAATGTGGGCTCCCAAACTATGTTTCCTAGTCGCTTTATATCCGCAAAAATCACAAATAAATTGAGGTTTGACTGCTGCATGCTCTACTCATTTATGATAATGCAAACCATTCAACGAACGATAATTTCGACAACATTTTTCGCAAACATACCTCATTTCCGATGCCTGTAATTTTTTTTTAATATGTACTTGACCACCGTTCCTAGTCAGGTCACCTATTCGTTTAAATTTTTGTTGCAGCTTTGTCATCTGAACTGAAGGCTGACTTTGCATTCGAATTTTAAATGTTGAGTCAAATGACTTTTCTTTTTATAGCTGCGGGCACACTTTTTGCATGTATGCTTCTTTTCCTATTCTCATTTAGACTTAATCTTCAGAATATCATCTTTTTTTATGTATAGGGTACAACATTTTTACTTATTTGATTTATTACCTCCATGGGCAGCCATTATCCCTGAATCTGAAAATTTGACAAAATGTATATTAATATGCAATTGCTGCTTTAAAGCTCTATTAAGAATATTTTAATTAAAACGGTCATACCTTAAATATATTCTTTCCTGATTTCCAAAGGGTCATCCATGTTATATTGAACAGTTTTGGCACCAGACTTATTACCAGAAGAAATGTCAGTTGTTGTACAAGAATATAGCTCACCGTCTATTCTCTGTGTCGATTTCCTTGAATCAGACTTGGAATTCTGTTCATCTACAGAATTATAAAGTAAAACTCGCAAATAGCAATTTTATAAACTGAAATTTTTTTTGCCATTTCTAAAGGAAGTTTTCATAAACACCTTCTCTTGATTAACATTAATTACTCACAGCAGACCATATTATTCCTGGACAGAATTTACAGTATAAATGAATTTTGGAACGAAATAAAACAATAGTTACAATAACAATAACAATGTAATAGTATGAATATTATATGTAATGTTCTGCATGTAAAAACTTAAAACTTTCTGTCGGCCATCAGTCCTACACCGAGAAAAAAATGTCTTAACAGAATAATTTTTTTTAGCACTTTTTGTTGTTCTTATCAAAATTTGGTCTCTCAAATCCAAGAAGCATACTTGAAATTAATTAATAAAGTATTTAAAGTACCTTAAAGTATGGTGTTGTTTGTAGAGTCTAAAAAATCATTGTGCTGAGCGCACAACTATTTGATTAATTTTACTAAATAAGTTTGTTCAATCTACAAAATTTTTTCATGTGCCTGCTAAACTTTTTGGTCAGTTCAACCAAACGCTGCAACACAATAATTTGATTGGCTCAACACGCAACCAAACGTCATTAGGATATTAATTTAAAGCCAAGTTTAAAACAAAGTATCTAAGTTTTAGACAGATGAATATTATATTTTCTCCCAGTAGAGTACATTCGTTGATGTATAATATTACAGCAGAGCGATTGGCATAATTCTTTATAGTAAATAATAAAGCATACAGATCTAATAAGGTATTATTTGATTCTTAGAACGTAAACAAAGAATTATAAGTAGACATTTACTAACTTTACTTATTTTTGACACACAGAAGCAACATTTTCATCATAAATGTTATACAGCTATAATCTACTTTCTTCAATATCACTATTTAGTAGTTAACACTTGCTGGTAAATCTAAAATCAAATAGTTATTTGGTTTTTGTCCTTTAAAAACGCAAGTAAATTATGGATTGATTTTTGCATGTGCTGAACGCTTGTGTCGACGTAAAGCGCTTAACCAGGCGTAACTTCGAGAACATTCGTCGCATTGGTGACTGGATTTCGATGTCTGTGAGTGGCGTGAAAGCATATGTTGTGCCAAATTACCTTTCATATTCGATTCATATCCGCAATAATCGCAAAAAAATTGTGTTCTGACTGTTGCATGCTCTAGCTGTTTATGTCGCTTGAACTCATCTAACGAAGAGTAACTTCGCGAACATCTGTTGCAATCATGCATTGATTTTGATGACTGTAAGTCTATCTTAATATGTACTTGACGCATGTGCCTATTAACGTCACCTTTCCGTTTAAATTGTTTTTCGCAAAATTTACATCTGAACTGTAGCGTGACGTCGCATTCGTATTTTAAATGTTGATTCAAATGACCTTTCCGTTTATAGCTGCGGGCACACTTTTCGCATGTGTGCTTCTTTTCCTTTTCTGGCTCCTGAGTTTGCTCTTTCTTTATGGCCTGGGGTTTGGGCTTAACCTCCTCCAAAATATCATCTTCATTTATATATACGGTACAAAATTTTGACTCATTTGATTGATTTTCTTTATGGGCTGGAATCGTCTCTGAATCTGAAAATTTGAACAAATTGACATTTGCAATTGATTTTTCAAGTTCCATTAAAGATATTTTAATTTAAATTGTCATACCTTGGATGAATTCTTGCTTGATCTGCAAAGGGTCATGAATGCCGTATTGTATAGTATTGTCACCAGACTTATTGCCAGAAGAAATTTGAGTAGCTGTACTCGAATATGGCCCGCCATCTAGTCGTGGTGTCGATTTCCTCGAATCGGACTTGGAATTCCGTTGATCTAGAAAATTATAAAGTGAAAGTTATTAATAGCAATTTCATAAATCTCAATTTTTCGTTTTTTGATTTCTAATGGAATTTCGAACTACCAACCATACAAAAAGGTAGAACGAGCACAAAGAGAATATCATGCAGTACACCTTTACTTAATTAACAGTAATTACCCACAGGACACTATATTCTACTTGGACAGAATTTACAGTGTTAAAGAATTAATATTAATATTAAAATAATTTCATACATATAACCTAAAATTTTCTATCGGCCATAAATCCAAATTTATTATTTTATATCCACGAAGGGATTGTTAGAATTGGTATCACCCTATGCGTTTTATAAGGAGAGGTAGAATTACGAACGGCCAAGAATTCGTTAATGTTTGCCACGAATGGAAATCCAGGAGCTGTTTCACGCACCTGCGCATTGGCGGTTACGCTTTCGCGTGTTCTACCCATTCCCCTATTTTATATTTTAACATCTCTATGCACATGTAGGTTATGTTCGTTTGTGTTTTTATTTTTTTTGGGTGTGTATCGCGTTACTAAATTAAAAACGAGAAGGAAAATGGCATCAAAAACACGAAAGGTACCTAGATCGTGTACGTGCAACAATGAAATTATTATTGTAGGTTATTATTTTCAGAACACAAGTTCAAAACTTCCAAAGCTAGTTGACATAGTTGACATTGCAACCACCAATGCGCATGAGCGCGGAACTGCCCCTAGGCATCCATTCGTGGCAAACATGAACGAATTCTTGGTCTTTCGTGGTTCCACTCCACACTTACAGGGACACTACTCGTCGCTATTCATTCGTGTTTATATCCCAAAACTTATCGTTTCCTTGTAACTAGTTGTTTTTTGTGAAATTTCTTGAAACCAAAAAATAAGTTATGTAATTTTCATTCTGCAATGCTATACCATTTTAAAAATTCACATGCTTATATTTCTGTAATTTTAATTCTAGGTGAATCCTGCAC
>JAWWLR010000034.1:53542842-53553279 GCA_035041075.1 Acraspis erinacei
CTTCTTTAGGTGCTGCAGGGTGGACTTAGCAGCCACAATCTCATCTTCTCTTATATCTACGGCACACAATTTTGACTCACGTGTTTTGTTCCAATTCTGGGCTGTAATCTTTTCTGGATCTGAAAATTTAAAAACATTTTATATGCGTTTGCTGAGTTATAGTTCCATTAAGGATATTTTAATCAAAATAGTCACACCTTGGATGATTTCTTCTTTGATGATCAAAGTATCATCAATGTCGTATTCAATTAAAGTCTTGGAAACAGATTTATTTTCAAAAGAAATCTGAGTAGTTGAACAAGAATATGACCCACAATCTAATCTTCCAGACGATTTCTTCGACCCAGTTTTGGTATGCTGATCTAGAAAATTATAGCGCGCAATTTACAATTAGCAATTTCGGATGATCTTAATCCTAATTTCGGAGTAGATATAGATTTGATTAATAACTCAATCACAATCATCTTACGCTACCCAATAGCTTTGAGGACATGATTTTATTAATTTAAATCTTTCGCTTCCTGTTTCTTAAGGAAATTCGAATTTCCAAAAAAGAAAGAATATAGGACAAACACAAAGAGAAAATCATCCTAATTCCTATTCTTAGGCATTTTTACAAGATAGAAAGACACGGATAACAATACATCTTTGTGAAAGAAATGATATCCCCAAACAGGATATTCTGAAATGTGAGTTGAATCTGAATGTGAGTTGAAGACGATACCTGTGGACACAAGAAATATTGAGTCAGTTTTACTTATTTAAAAACAAGACAGTATAAAACAGGATAACTTTATCGTTATTACTCCAATCAGGCAATATTCCATTTGTTCATATTCACTAAATAGTATAATGGGGGTTTATAACATTTCAGATCATACGATTATTTATTGATTCGTATTTTTGGATATACGAAAACCACGAATTCCACATTTGTTGACAATTTAGAAATTATCACTAAAAAAGAAAATGTTTTTTATTGGTTCTTTTTTATTATAAAATAAATGTGTGTGGTATTACAGTAGAGAAATTCTCCTATACAACAAAACCTTTTATCATTCTAACTGAAAATTATCTTTTATTATATATGCTGTGAAAAATTTCTATTGTTTAGAAGCGTAAAGAATTTCATCACAATTGCCTTCTTTAATCGATTTTATTTTAGTTACATTTTATCTTAATTTCATTGTTGCCAAATTGACAATTTTGTCAAAATACAAAAAGTAGAAAGTTAGTTACTGTACAACTTTTTATAAAATGGACGAAAATTTAATTTGTCTGTAGTTAGACGATTTTAGAGTTAAAAATATATATTTTAAGATCTTCTGATTATTATTTTGGTAAGATTTTAAACATTTATTATAAAAAAATTCTTTATCTGAAATCTTTCAATTTGAATATATTTTACGTTTTGAGTTTGTCCACTTTCAACGCAGTCTAAGTTCTAAGTCAAAGAAAAGAGTAAAAAATATTAATTTTTATATAATTTCGTTCTGAATATAAATAATGCACAAGATAACTTTTCAATTTGGGACCTTCCAAGGGATCCACGTGAAATTAAGTGACTAAACATATATTTCATTTATATCATAAACAAAATACTTCAATTAATTAAAGAAAACGAAATCCTACAGGTATTATTTTATGATAATTATTCAAATATATCATTTTTATCATAAGTAATTGTAAAAAACTCAATATAATATACGAACTAAATCTAAAATAATTCCCTAAATTTGATTCCTAGCATATTAAAACGAATGTCGCGAAGGGAGCGTCCTTTTTACTCAATATATCAAGAATTATCAATTATTTTCACTGTAAACGAAATTTCAGCAGATGTCAATGGATCACTTTAATTTTAAGACATTTAAAAAGATTTGAACAGAAGCCACAGGATTTCAAGAGATATCGAAGTATATTTTCGAATTTTAAATAATGTCAGCTTTAAAGCGATTTGAAGGATTATACAAAATTTCAAAATATTTGACAAGATTTTAAAAGATTTGCACAGATTTGAAGGAATTTTAACGGATTTAAAAAAATTAAGAGAAGATTTTCAAAGGATTTCCGAAACTTATAAAGAATTTTGAGGCATTTCTAGGAATTTTAATAGCCATAATTTTTTATGGTAAATACTGAAGCATACACATCAATTAAGGTATTGCTCGCTTCTTTATATTTTTTAAATTAAATTTGTATAACTAGATGTTAACTAACTTTAAAAATATTTTTTTCAAATTAACAAAACATAAGTGATCGTAACTTATATAACGTAACATATTTTTCTTTTTTTTTTTTGTATCGTGTCCTTTTTGACGTATAGGCTACTTTATTTTCATCTTTAATTAAACAAAATAAAATCGCGTTACGTAATGTATATACGACTTCTGATGAAAAATTATACATTTGAGAAAAGTCTGAGCAAAATTTGAGAAAATTTCGATATCGATGAAGAGTATATTTACTCTTTGGTCCCTTCTATAAGTAAAATTGAATATTATGAAAGCATTTTCGCAAAATGAGAGTTCTCAGTTTATTAATGAATTATTTAAGTTTTAATAAAATATGGAATTTTTGCAACCAATATATATATATATCTAAATTTCCTAAAGTTTAAATTCAAGTGTACGCTATCATTATTTCAGATGGCGTGAAATAATGTGCCTTGACAAATTATTTTTCTTATTCGCTTTATGACCGCAACAATCGCACGTAAATTGTTGTATGATTCCTTCGTGTTCTACACGTTTATGTCGATTTAAAGCACTTAACCAAGAATAGCTTAGCGAACATTTGTCACAATTATGTCTTTTTCTCGGTGTCTGTAAATGAAGTACTGTAATGTGTGCTGTCAAAGACTTTTTCATATTTGTATTGTATCCGCAAAAATTGCAAATAAATTGTGGTTTGTCTGCTGCGTGTTCTAAACGTTTGTGTCTATACAAATGGCTTGACCAAGTGTAACTTCGAGCACATTTGTCGCAAGAATACCTCATTTCCGACCAATGTGTGTGGGTTGACGAAATGTGATCTGACAAGGTTCTTTTTAATTTCGTTTCATATCCGCAATAATTGCAAATAAATTTCGGTTTGACTTCTGCATGTTCTAATTGTTTATGTCGATTTAAAGCACTTAACCAAACGTAAGTTCGTGGACACTTGTCGCACTTGAACCATGGTTTCGTTTTGTGTATGTGAAATGAAGTAATGTGCTTTGATAAGCTACATTTCATATTTGTTTTGTAACCACAATAGTCGCAAATAAATTCTGGTCGGAAGAATGCGTGGTCTAAACGTTTATGTCGGTTCAAAGGAGCTAAACAAGCGTAACTTCGAGAACATTGGTCGCAATTATGCCTCGTTCCCGATTCTTGTATTTTCTTTTTAAGATGTATAAGATTCACGTGTCTACTCATGCTACTTTTCCGCGTAAATATTTTTGCGCATAATGTACAGCTGAACTGTGGCATAACTCCGCATTCGAATTTTTTATGATGAGCCAAAACTTTTCTCATAGTATAGCTTCGTGCACACTTCTCGCAAGTGTATTTCTTTTCCGGTTTTGATTTCTCAATTTTCAGCTTCTTATGGGAACGAACTTTTCTCTTAACAGTCGAATTGTCAGCTGTTCTCTTATCTACTGGACACAATTTTGACTTTTTTGTTTTATCCCGTTTCTGGACTGTAATTGTCAGTGGATCTGAAAATTAAACCAAATTTAAAATGCATTTGCTTATTTATAGTTTTATTTAAGAAATTTGTACTGGAATAGTCATACCTTGAATGACTTCTTCCTTGATATCCAAAGAGGCATCATTCTCGTATTCAATTAAAGTCTTAACATCAGAATTATTGGCAGGAGAAATGTAAATAGTTGTACGAGAATATGGATCACCACGCTCTATTCCAATTGACTTCTTTGACTCTCTCTGGAATTTTTGTTCATCTACAAAATTATAAGATTAAAGTTATTAAAATGAGTAATTTTTAAAGATTTTAATCCTTACGGTGTAGCAGGTATTCATTAAATCAAGGAAAAAAAGATAGAAGAAACACAAAGGTAAGATCATGCAGTACACCTTGACTCAATTTAAATTAAATTTAAATCAAAATCAAGATATTAAGTTATAAAAAATTATACAACTATTAGAAAAATTATTATTTTATTCTCTGGATAGAATACATTCGTCAATGTGTAATAGTATAGCATTGGTAATGACACAAACAAATAATATTTTTATTACAATCGAAAATAAAATGTTTATTTGATTTATGTCCTTAAAAATCCCAAATAAATTATGATTTGATTGCTGCATGTACTAAACGTTCGTGTCGTCTTAAAGCACTTAACCATGCGTACGTTCGAGAACATTTGTCGCATTTATAACTGGATTTCAATGCCTGTGAGTGGCGTGCAAACATGTGCGTTAACAAGCTACGTCTCAAATTAGTTTTATGTCCGCAATACTCGCAAGCAAATAGTGGTTTCACTGCTGCATGTTTTAAACGTATATGATTGCTTAAACACTTTTCAGTAGCATAACTTTTAACACATTTTTCACACTGATGTCTTGATTTCGACGTCTGCCAGTGGCGCAAAGTAATGTGTTTTAACAAGCTTACTTTCAGATTTGATTTATACCCGCAAAAATCACAATTAAATTGCTGTTTAATTATTGCATGTTCTAAAAGTTTATGATTCTTTAAACCACTTCTAGTAGCATAACTTCGAGGACACTTTATACATTTATAGCTTGATTGTGATGTCTCTGAGTGGTATAAAGACATGTGCATTGACAAATTATATTTATTATTCGTTTTATGCCCGCAATGATCGCAAGTAAATTCTGGCTTGACTGACACGTGGCCTAGCCGTTTATGTCGATGTAATGCACTTAACCAAGTATAACTTCGCGAACATTCGTGGCAAGTATGTTTTTGTTTCGATGTATCTAAGTGAAGTACAGAAATGTGTTTTGACAAATATGGTTTTCGATTCGTTTTATATCCGCAAAAATCGCAAAAAAATTGTGGTTTGACTGTTGAATGTTCTAAACGCTTATGTTGATATAAAGCTCCTGACGAACTGTACCTTCGGGGACATTTTTCGCAATTATACTTCTTTCCCGATGCCTTTAAGTTTTTTTCATTATGCACAGGATCCCCGTGGCACGTCATTTCACTTTTATGTTTTGATACCTGGATTTCCTGATTCTGAAGGTTCACAGCCAAAATCTCTTCGCTTCTTATATCTAGGTTACAGAATTTTGAATAATGCGTTTTGTTAGATAACTGGTCTGTAACAGTCAGTGATTCTCAAAATTTACCAAAATGTAACATGCGATTGATTTCTTATAGGTTTACTTCAGATATTTTAATTTCAATAGTCATACCTTGGATTATTTCATCCTTGATTTCCAGAGTTTCATCATTATCGTACTCGAATAAAGTCTTAACACCACAATTATTGACAGGAGAAATTTTAATACTTGTACAAGGATAGGGCCCACGATCTGGTCCTTCTGTTGATTTCTTCGAATCATTCTTGTAATTCTGTTGATCTAGCAAATTATAAGGTGAAAGTTACAAATAGCACTTATATAAATTTAATTCTTTATATCCTATTTCTAAAGGAAATTCGAATTTTGAGCCAAAAAAAGGATAGGAGGAGCACAAAGAGAAGATCATGCATTACACCTGACTCAGTTAAAAGTATTCACCCACAGAAAACCATATATTCTATGGGGGCAGAATTTACATGATAAAAGAATGTAGTATTTAGAATAAAAGAATATCCTAAATATATCAATTTCATATTTGCTATCGACCACAAATCCTAATTTAAGATTTTATATCAATACATTTTTAGTTTTTTCGGAACTATTTTCGTTCAAAAGAACTTTCCCCAGCTAGAAGAACATAATTTGTAGTTTCCTTTTTATAATTTTATATTTTATTTAAATATTTAACATGCTAAAATTTCCACAATTTTATTTCTAGGTGAACCCCTGCACGAGTCAAATGATTCAGATCGTCAATCACAACAAACATCATAAAGGAAAAATCAATAAAGATATTCAGTTTAAAGAAAGAATATTTGTGTAAGAAAAATTATTATTTTATTGTCTCAGAATAGAATACATTCGTCAATGTTTAACATTTTAGTATAGAAGTCTCATATTTCTTTATAGTAAATAGTAAGTTTAACAAAAAAATAAATTAGTATTCAATTGATTCTGGGTTATTAATAAAGTATTACATCTAGATGTAAACTAGCTTCACTTATTTTGACACACACCAAAAAAATGTTATCATAAATGTTAAATAGACATTTTCCACTTTCTTCAACATCAGTATTGAGTAGTTATTACTTGCTAATAAATCGAAAAGAAACTGGCCTTCATATGCACATATTTTTTCGAAATACACTGGGACGTAGAATTAGTGACCTCGGATTTACACCAAACTCTTATTTTCAGTTCGCGAGTACTGAGTCAAGTATACTGTGCAATAGCATGAATTCCAATCGGAAACGGTTCAAGCGGCCCTGACTGTTTACGTTTCTATGCCCCCGAATTCAGTCCAAGGCCATTTGAAGGCAACCCCCGACATTGGACTGAAAGCGAGAGTTTGGTACACTGCATTGCTAGCACTGATGGCCCCGAAGTTTTGCGGCGAGAGAAATGGTGAGAGAGGAGTCCGCGCGTCTACACGGAGAAAAATGGATGTTTAAATGTAGATGTTCAAAGGGTAAGATTGTCCCACCTAACATGCAGATGATTATGCCAAATATCTACTAGCTTTTTGAGATGTTAGGCGTAAAAATATCTTTATGTTAAACTGAAACACATTCAGATGTTAAAATCGTTCGAGCGCATGCGTATCACGCATTGGACTTTCACGACTATATTTGATGGCTATAATTTTCGATATTACAATTATGGAACATCACCATTTTTTATCATTTCTAAAGAATCCAAATTAGCTATCTTTAATTAAAATTGGATAACGACTTTTGTCTGTTCACACTCAACACGAGGGAAGTATGATCTTAAGTTTCAGTTGAAGTTTGACTCGAACACATTTGACAAAATGTTCATAAATTTAAAATAAAATTTTAGTTTAAGTAATCTAAAATTTATAGAATTTTAAATCTGGACGACATTTCATACCGTTGATCTATTTTTCGTTCATTTGCGAATATTAATGTTTTATTTTAAATTTACAAATAAGATATTAATTCATTTCTTAAATTAACAGAAATAATTAAACTTCTCAAATATGTACAGTCGTTATTTGACATAACCATACATGTAATATCTTGGATATTTCAGTTGAACATTTTTGATGTTAGTAAGTAAGATCTTACTTTTTAATATTTAGAGATGTTAACTTTCAAAATCTAGATTTCTGTCCTATAGTTAAACATAAAATATGTTAATCCTGAGCATTTAGATGTTACGTTTGAACATCCATTTTTCTCCGTGTAATTAATTAAGTATTATGAGAGTGGAAAAAAAATTATATTGAAAAATTCGTCCATTTTAAAGAATTTTTCTCATAGTTCTGGGGAGCACACCCTGTAAACCACATTTTTTCAAGCACGAGGTGATAATTAGTGAATATAATTTGACAGAATTATTTCTTAAAGAATTTCTTAAGTATTTAATTGTTTTTTTGTTATTAATTTTTTTAAATATTAAGAATACATCAACATAGTATGCACTAAATTTGTTTATTCTGGCAAGATGAGTCGATTAATGTATTTAGAAAAACTCTATCACCTAATGGAGTTATGGCATGTAAATAATAAGAAATTTATAAAATTTTAAATTTCTAAAAATGATTTCGTTACGTAAGAGTTTAGGTAGAAAAACATTGAATTTTGAAGTAGCCAGAAATATTTACCATTTTTTGAATGATTATAAAATAACTTTAAAATAGTTTCCTTTTGACAAAAGATGCCACAAACGAAAAACCGTATTTTTGTCACTACCTCCTGAACTACATATAACTGTCGATATTCTCTTTGCACTGTAGCAGTCTTATACTGGTTATGTCCGCCTATAATTTTATGACAGTGAGGATGCTATTGAACGCGGGACAGCGGCTGGAAGTAACCCAGTGCCCTTTGTATGCAAATCTCATAATTTGATTGTAAAATTTTCCGCCATTTTTCATTTTACATTTTTAATACAAAATTCGATATCAGCGACCTCAAATTAATAATTTTCATTTTAGAAAAATACAAAAATATTGTTCTCACCACAACGAATATTGCAACTTTTCCAACTTTTTTGTTACAACTTTAAGCTCTCGCAATGTGATAAGATTTTTTTTAGATTTATATTCAAAAGCTTCTGCGTTACTGTGGAAAAATAGCTTTAAAATGAGCGCTAGAATATTAAAAAATGTTGATTATTTCGAAAGTTATTGAACATTTTAATAAAACATTGAAATGTACTCTATTTTTGCATTCAGTCCTTTAAATGAGTCGCGGAAGCCCGTACTTATTCGGATTACGGGCGAAAAAATGGTTTTTGCTCATAATCCATAATTACATTATCTAAATCATTTTCTAAAGTAGGTAATAAAATTTCGTGCTTATTTCTCATTTTCTTTGTAAATAATGAGCGAGTAAATAGCAACAACGAGGGGTTTATATAAAGGCCGTTTCTATTAATCACGAATTTTCGCGATTAATAGCCAGTTCAACGATCCGGCCTATTTATCACGAAATTTCGTGATTAATAACCGATTCAAGGGTCTGTGCTATTTATCACGAAATTTCCGTATAAATAGCCGATTCAATACTCTATGAATAGTTCGGAGTTCTCATTTAGCTATATTAATACAGAAAATGTTATTCCATGTAAAAATTGTCCTTTTATGAAGTTCTATTACAGTTAAAACGTAGAATGTTCTAGTTCGTTTTATTTCTGTGACTAGTGAGAGGGGTGCCCCCCACGAGGAGTTTGAAAAGGGGCAGGGGTGTCATCTTACATTATTTCTATGATCAGTCAGAGGGGTGTCTTCCTGCCCTCTACGAGGGGTTGGAAAAGGGGCAGGGGTTTGATCTTACATTATTTCTGTGACCAGTCACAGGGGTGCCTTCCTGCCACCCACGAAGCGTTGGAAAAGGGGCAAGGGTGTGATCTTACGACTTACACTAATTCTATGATCAGTCACAGGGGTGCCTTCCCGCCCCAAGAGGCTTTGGAAAAGGGGCAGGGGTGTGATCTTACACTATGTCTATGATCAGTCACAGGGGTGCCTTACCGCCCCCAAGAGGTGTTGGAAAAGGGTCAGGGGTTTGAAATGCATTATTTCTGTGGGATTTGCGCCACTATTGGCACTTTTTTGAAGAATTCAACTACTTTTCTTCTATTTGGAAAAAATGACACTAAGGCCACTATTTTCTCACATTTTATTTGATCTCAATATTTTTTACAGATTGAAAAAATAGTTAACACCTCTATTTAATATTTAAAAAATGGCCGTTTCTATTAATCACGAAATTTCGCGATTAATAGCCAATTCAACGATCTAGGCTATTTATCACGAAATTTCGTGATTAATAGCAAATTAAACGAGCTGGGCTCGATCTTTGAATTGGCTATTTATCACGAAATTTCATGATTAATAGACACTGGCTTATATAAATGTATGACGATCTCATTAGTGCAAATCTGACAAAAGCAGTATACTATTTGACTCTAGTGAACACTAAAATATTTTGCCCTTACTATTTAGAATTAATTTTTTTAATCTTAGAAATTTAAGCAAAGTTTATTTTGCGTTTACTATTTTCGGATTTTTATTTGCGAAATTACTTTATTTTATAAAATAATTTTTTCTCACTAATAAGTATTCGCTTTAAAAAACTTGTTTGTCTCCAGAGTTGTGCGAATTTGCCAACTATCTGTACTGCTGACCAGATAGTTTCATGCCGAAAGTGGATATTTTTGAAAATGACGCGTAATGATCTTCATTGTCTGGACTGGTAATATTTACAATAATTTCTTTACTAAATTACGTAAAACACTAAACCACACATCATTATTTACCACGTATTTTTTCTTAAATTTCCGGATTTTTGTAAACTCTCCTGTACATTTGTACATATTCTGCTTAAACATTGCATAACTGTTTAAAACTTTTTGTACACTCAAAGGCTCAGCATTCCACTGAGTGCCTCATGATAAATACTTACTTACTTACTTACTTACCCTTACCGAGGTTCTGGTAGTTCGGAACCCACCTTAAGCCGTAGGTCCCCCAATCGTGCACTTGACTTTAAACCAGTCCGTCAATGATGGGGTAAAAACCAGGCTTTGTCCAATATGTCGGGGACTCGCTGCTCTCATCAGACCACTTGATTGCATTATAAAAATGCATCCGTGACTGATGATATATACCGGGATATCCCCGTGC
>JAWWLR010000034.1:53567348-53586963 GCA_035041075.1 Acraspis erinacei
TTCATTTCGATCTGAAAGACTGATTTTCAATGAAATAGGAACAAAACATTGTTCTTATTTTCCTAATGGAAGTGTCTACATCGGGGTGGGCCAGAAATAAAAAAATTGAAAATCGAGCATGGCTAATTGCTAAAAAGTCACTAAGTGTTATTAAAAAGAACTCTAATGACCTTTTGAAATAAAAAATGGTCCTACAGTGTCACAATGAGATCAAAAATGTTTAACTTTGAAAATTAAAAAATGTTCCATGGGAATTATGATAAATTTTCCATGTATATTTTTTTATATTGACTGCTAATACAAAATTAAAATTAAAAAAGTAGAACTTGTTTGAGTTAGTTTTTTTTAACTAAAAAAGGATACATTATTATGTGTAACATACCTTTAGTTTCTACTAAATAAGCTGAATAAGTACTGAATATTAAAAAACGTCATTTTTGCTTATTAAAAACAATCTAACGTGAAAAATAGTTCCATTTTTAGTTCCATTTTTGATTTAAAAAAGGAACACAAGATTTTTATTTCAAAGCATACAACAAGCTTTCAGGGCTAGACGGTCTATATGTGAACAAAAAATTATTTTTGGCCAACCCTAGTCTACATGTAGCGAAAAAATGCGGCTATTTTGACCAAAATGTTGGTACTAATAGCCCCCTTTCCAGGTTCCACTATTCGTGGAAAAAATCTGATTTTAATACCAAAATTTTCTGTACAAATAGGCCCTTTCCCAGGGGATTTTCTGTTTAAAAATTCTGTCGCTCATCTACTACGAAAATTTCATTTCCGGGATGTCTCCTTTGTTCATGAAGTCGAACGTTCCAAGCGAATTTTGCACGATATTCACAGTAGCCGCATTTAAAGAAAGGCAACCTTCCTACTCGACCGCATTGAAACCTTAGGTGTTTTTGCAAATTACCCTTTCGAGTAAAGGCACTCGGACAATTGGGACATTGCAATTTTCCTTCTCCTCTTAGAGATGATCTTCTCTTAACAGACTTTTGGACGTACTGGTCTTCCTGATAATATATTTGATACCCTGAAAAAATGCAAATAATAAATTAGTAGAAAAATCAAATTCTTATTTCGGGGAAATCATTTTGGAATCTTGTAATGCAACTGCACCACTTTATTTGCAATTTCAAACTATTCATTTGATAAATCAATAATATTATATGATGCACAAAGGGGGACAAGTGGGCCTTTTACGACAAGAGAGTGAGCACGAGTCAAAGACAAAAGTGCTAGTGCGAGCCAAAAACGAGTGTGGAGCGCCAGTAAGAAACGAGTGTGAAGCGCGAGCCAGACACGAGTACTGAAAAAATACACGAATCCCAAAATGTCCTCTCCCCTTCGGTGCATACGATATTTCTTATCGCAAATGCATCATTTCAGATGTTTTTTGTACAAGCGGCTTTATTTCTGCCCACAGGGAGCAAAATTTCGATGGCTCTGAAGTCATGCATGTGTTATAAAAATATAATTTATTATTACACACTTAGGTTTGGATTTTGGAGATTCACTCAAATATATTAGCAGTTAAATTAAATCACACTAAGCATTCCACATGAAAGCAATGATTTTCAAAACATTGTAAAAAAAGTCTTAATAATTGTTTATTATAAATTATACAATATAAACCATAATACTATAAATTATGCATGTCATGAAGGTACACAGAGAGCCGTCGAGAGGTCAAAAATGCATTTTACAACGAATTAGGAGTTCCCTTGTTGAACAGTATCGACAAAGTAAACTTTTTTGTCAGGATGTTTCCTTTTAATATGGGCCCGAGCATTTGAGGGATGTCGGGTTTTATAATTGCAGTAGCCGCAGAGAAATCGAGGAGGTTGATTACACTTGAATTTAACATGATACTGCAAATTATCCTTTCGGCTGAAGACACTCGAACAACTTGCACAAGGAAACTTTGCACCATCTTTTGAAGACCTCTTTACGTTTAGAAAGTCATAAGGATTTATTCCATCGTTGTCGTAATAGATACCTGAAAAAAATAGAAAAATATGTCTATCGGTTCTGAAATATAGATATAAAGATTTTGTGATGACAATAAAAAATGTTGTTGCTCCTTTCTGCTAAAAAAGTGCTCCTATAACTAACTTAATTTTACGTACCCAGTGATCATGCAAAATGATTAAATTAATTTAAAAAAACGTTAAGATAATAATTTATATTTACATATATATTTTTGTTTAAACTTTATATTCCATAAGCCATCATATTAAGTCGATAATATTAAGGTAGTTGACGTGCCAAAGATCAGGTCTCTGGAAAAAAGTGTTCTATAATTTTAAAAAATAGGACTGTGCCTAGTCATCCCGTAAAAATGGGAGAGTTGAAAAAAGGGATTTTTAAATTAAATGCAAATTAACCAGTTTGGGTCATTTAATTTAATTAATTAATTAACTAATACAATACTTTTTCTTTTCTAATTAAATGATTTTCATAAATTCAATACTTTTTAAAGGCTTGACTGCTCATCCCGAATTTTGAGACAACGAGGCACTCTTCTAAAAAACCATTTTTTAATTGAAATTACACCATTAATATTATTTTGATTCGTAAATCACGGAGAAACTTCTTTTTCAGATATCTAATTTTTGCATGATAGCTACCTTCAGGCGTTCAATTTAAAATGTTCTGAATTGAAACATGTAAAATTACGAGGAACTCAAATTGATTTTAAATTTGAAGTTCTTCAATTTTTTAATTTTTAATGTCGTTTAAAATAAATTTAATTCACTTATCAAGCTTTGAATATGAAATTGTTTAAAATACTTCGAAATTAAACATTTGAAGCGCCATGTTTTTTATAATTTTTAATTTTAATAGCAATAACTTTCAAATATTAACTTGCAACATTTATTAAGAATAATTCAGTTTAAACATTGATTGTTTAGCCCTCCAGTGAAATATTGTCAAATTTTCAGTTATCGTCCTTATAAAACCATGAAATTAGAATGTTTTCGTTCTTAAAGCTTCGAATGTAAGCTTAAAGTTTGTACTTCTTCAATTACTTTGAATTCCAATTTAAAATTTGGACGGTTATGCGAAATGGTAAAAAATCGTTTATGTCAACGTAATCAAAATGTAAAAGTTTCAATATTGACAATGTTCAGAATTTAAGAGATTACAAACTTTGAATTTGTAATTTTTGACATTTATTTCTCATATTGGAAATTTTATTCTGCACAGTTTTGTGCAAACAAATTTTTTCCCCTCTAAAATAAATTTTCTTAATTTAATAAAACTTTTTTTTAAAGAATAATCAAGTCTTTGTTATAAAAATAGGAAAATTTTCAATTTAAAGGAGTTCAATTTGAAGTTGGGGAATTTAATTCTTAAACTAGTATATATACACAGTATATTAATCATTATGAAGCAATGCAATTTCAAACTATTAGTTTTTTAAATCAATAATAGTGTATTATGCACTAAGGGCGAGAAGTGTGAATTTTTCGACGAGTTAAAGACAAGCGTGGAGTGTGAGCCAGAGGCGAGTACTGAAATAATACACGAGTCGCAAGAAATTCCCTCCCCCCTTGGTGCATACAATATTTTTCATAACAAATGCATGATTTCAGATGTTTTTGTGACCCAGTCATGATTTTATCCCGTATGAATAAAACATTTGAAACATTATTTTCATTTTAATATGAATTTTGAAATTTTCGGGTGATTGCGGACATTTACAAAATTGTGAAAAAAGGTCAATTCTCAAGTTTTGAAAATTATTAAATTGGAAAAGTTTAACTTTTAATAAGAAGTATTTTATTCCAAAATTGTCAAATATTAAAGATGTGAGTTTAAAACTTGCCAATGGCAGCCTTGTATAGAATAATATTTATTTTTCATAAAATTGAACAGAAAAAAAGAAAATTAAATTAAATTGTGCTTATTTTGAGTTTGAAACAAATTAATTTACATTTAAGAGAGAACTTCCTTTATTTAGTCTTATATTTTTACAGCTATCAATTGTTAACATTTTTACATATTAAAAATATCAATGACACGAATTTCTGCACCAGGATGAGATCTTCGGACATGTTTTCGAGTATTGGAAATGTGACGAGCTTTGTATTGGCAATAAGAACAATAAAAACGTGGTGGTTGACTACATTCAAATTTTTCGTGGTATTTAAGTCCACCTTTGTAACTAAATACACTATTGCATTTTGAACAGGGATATTTCTTTATTTCTTTTTGTTGTTCTTCTGATATTGCGTTAAACTTCAACTGAGAGGATTTTGCAGATATTGCTGCGTCCAATTTGATCGTAAACGATGTATCTGAAACAAAACAAAATCAATAATCAGTATTGTCATTTTATTTATTCTGCAAGAACAACGATCACTCTAGAATATAACAAATATTTTATAACACCAGAAAAAGTTATTGAGTGCATTTTATAATCAGAGGAAATAGGTAAAAAGAGTAACTTCGTTTTTAACTTTTTCCCAATATCTAGCTTGAAGTATATGTATTTTCACTTGTTTATAATTATTTATCGCAATTACTGAGAGTTTGCAAATAATTTTTTTCTAATACAATCTACTAAAAATTCGTTATAATGGAATATGAATAAAATATGAATATGGTAATGCTTTAATTATTCGCCGATGCGAATTTTATTATTTCAGAGAAATTTTTTGGAACCATAGAGCACTTATCGATAATCTATCTTAAATTCTAAATTCTATGTAATTTCAATCTAAATTAAGTGATCATTTCTATAATATAATAAAACGGTTGTCCAAAAACATTATTTTCTTATCTTTCCCTGTCTCATCTCCCCATTTTATGTTGTTCGGTAAAAAATGGAATAATTTTTAAGATTAAAAAAAAAACATAAATATTCCATATATTCCACATAAGTATTCCAAAACATAAATAATTCAACAAATCCTTTAATTTTAATACAACTATAACGTAAGTTTTAAGTGTAGTTTCTAAATTTTATGAACTCTAAATGAAAATTAAAAGCGTAAATTATATAAAAACTTTTGAAATATGAATAGAGAAAATAGGACGGCCCGGAACAGTCGAATTTTGACCAATGAAATCCCAACTTTGAAAAAGGTTGCATTTTCTAACTAGGATGAGTCTACAATTTTGTTTTGTGCGCAACTGAACCATTAATATTAAAAACTTAAAAAAAAATTTCTTTTTTTTGAGTTCTTTAAAAATTCCTAAAATCTCCAAATTTAATAATTAAAAAAGAGCATTTTTTGTAGCTTACAATAAAATAACGTGTCAATTATTCACTTCAAACTAATGAAAATTCAGTTAAAATTTGTTTGTTTGAGATAAAAGTTTCATTCAGCGATTTAAAAAACTCACTTTTTTAATTTTTCAAAAGAATCATAACATGGTCAAAATTAACTTTTGTTCATTTATTATTTTTTATGATTAATTCTCGCTAAGGTCTATATACATAAATCACTATAATTTTTGCCCTCATAGAACTAAAATTTGCAAATTTCAAGGTCCTCTTGGATTGCTATAATATTGACCAACAGAAATGGTATACTTAATAGGGAAAAGAGGAAAAAATATTATTTTACGGGCATTGCTTCCCATACTGATATAGTAAAAATTCTTATATAATTTACACTTAAAATTTGAATTTTAAATTCCTGAAGCTCAGAAGAGATAATTCAGGGTAAATATTTTTTAATTAAAAAAATTAGGAATATTATTTCTGACCAAATGACACTTAATGAGGTGGTGAGGCTTTGTAAGAATAAGAAATAAAAATTTGCTTTGACCACTCTATTCCATATTTATTCTTACTTTTCTTATCATATCTTTATAAAATAAAAAAATATTTGTGTAAAAAAAGTAAATAAATATTCAACTCTATATTTCTAATTTCAATATCATTAAAACTAATATTTCTAATAAATGAAAAAATATCTTTTAAAATAAAAAACAAAAATTTACTCTATTGAATCAACTTTGTCAAATAACCAAAAACAAAACTTTGTCAGCCCCTCACAAATTCGTTTAGAGTACGTATTACAAATTCTTACTTTAAAAAGCTTGTCATAACTTATGTTACATAGAAGGAAGACATTTTAGTAGAGAATACACATGGTGATTATTTTTGTTCATAAACTCGAAACAGCCTCTTTTTGATATTATATAAAGAGGTAAGAAACAGGAAATCCTTGGTGCTTTCGACGAACATGTTTTTGAACATTTGAAGATTTTTTTGAAAGATAATTGCAAAAAGGGCATTTGAAATGAGGTTTTTGGCCACATTCAAACCTTTGATGACAAACTAAACCACTTTTTTGACTAAAAACACTGGTGCATCCCGGACAAGGAAATTTCTTGAGGCCTTCATTTTGAGCTCCTGAAATCCCATAGGATGATCCTGAGGACATTTGGAAATTCCAGTTGAAACCTGAAACAAAACAGATAAGATCGTCAAAGTTGTTATTAAATTTCAAATGAACGGTTTATCGTTTCCTTAAATGCCAACATCTTGCACTTTATTACAGGAGACTCTCACAAAGCGCCTTTTCTCACCAAGTACTGCTCCCTTCCATTACCTCGAAATTCGGTAAGCGCCTAGAGCCAATGCGCCATCAAGCCTTAGTGGTGTGGCTCAGCTAAGCGGGCGCTTAGTGAGGAGCTCGGTCCGGAACTCAGGGCGCTTTGTGACAGCCTGCTGTAATAATAAATTCAACGAACGCGAAACTCTATATTAAAATTCACTTCGAAAAAGTAACCCAACGCAAATTTTTTAATGAAATAAATAATATAAGCAGGGAGCCGATTAAGGCCACTGTGAAGTTACCTCATGAGCGTAGCTCGGCTCTCACATAAGGAGAACTCCAGTTAAACAAGCAGCAAGCGTCCCACTCTCTGACGTGCCGAATGTTCTCAGAGTATGGGAGCCGAGCTGCGCTCATCTACTGCCTTCAGTGGCTCTAATCCGCTCCACAAATATAAGGAAGAAAATTTCAAACTGATATCCACAAAACTGAAATCAAACTTTTTATTTTATCTTCATATATCTGAAATAACATCAAATGCGATTATCGATAACTAGATCTAACATGATAATAAACATTATAGTCTGCTGGCAACCTTTATACACTTTATTAAAATTTTTTCGGAATTGTCTTGAATTTTTGTTTGTGCATGTCAATAATAACCAGTTTTTTGTCTTTATGTATTTTTCTTACATGCTTGTACATGTTTGAGCTAAATTTATCTTTTTTTAAACAATATTTGCAGGCGTATCTCGGCTCTTTTCCACACTGGAAATCACAATGAGCCTTCAAATCACTTAATCGACTGTAGCCTCGATAACACTGGTGACACTTGAATTTTTTTTCACGTATAGGTCGAGACGTTGCTAAAGGATCTTGTTGGTTTTTATTGCTTGGTACCATGATTCTACTTTGATTAAAACCAAAATTAGAATTCTGAATGCGCACAAAATATGACGATGAATCTGAAACAAAACAAAATACTTTAATTAGAAAAAAAACATTTTAGTTGAGAGTTGTAACATTTAAGAAATCCAAACAAAAACTAAGTTCGAGATGATTTGAATGAATAACGTTAACAGTTTTAAAGTAATTAAAATCAATAATATTCTTATTAAAACTCACAAAAATTTATTAAAGAATTTAAAAAGCGATACATTGATTAGGAAATAAATTGTACCTTATAACAAAATCGCTGAATAATAGACTGTGAACCTGAACATGTATGAATTTAAATAAAGAACTAAGTACTCTTATCTGCGTAGAATTTAATTTAAATATAATAATTCAAATAAAATCGAATATATAAACTGTTTCGCAACTGATGCTTTTTGGCAGATCATGATGTATTTAAATGATCTCTGTTATCTATAGTGTTAATTTATTATTATTTAAACACACGAATAATAACTTACTACTATAAAATTTAAAACCTTACGTTAAAAAAAATCGCTTAAAAATATACCTGAATAATCCAATTCGTATGAAAAGAATAACAGACAGTCGATATTTTTGTCTTATGAGTAAATAACCAACACTCAAACATATTTCGTAAAAAAATTAAATTTGATTAATTGTTAAAATCTCGTAAGAGTAACGGAGTTCACATATAGTTTTTAAATTTTAAATTCTGAATCTTTAATAAAGAGAATAGAATTGTTGGATAAATTTCAAATAAAAGTTTATAATAAATGTAAAATACTAATTTTAATTAAAGACTTAATTGAATCTTAATGTCAATCCTCAAGTAATTCTGATACAAATATCTCATCGAATTTTAAAATACTAAATTAGATAGAGATTAATCAATAATCTAAATGTATAACACAGCTTATGTTTCAATCAACATATTTCGGTTCTTATATGTTCTCTTTTCCTACGACTTTTTAATTCTGGTCGCATTGTAAAGGGTCTGTTTTGCTCATCATCCTCGTTTCTTCTCTTATTAATCTTTGTTTTGCGAATCTAAACCACTCAGCAGCAATTGTTTCGAATTCGGCTTCGGTTATGTGTGGAAACGTCGTACAAAACGTTTCTGCAAATATAAATCAAAATAAAAATTACAAATGATTTAATATTATTCGCGAAGAAAAAGGATATCAATTATCTGAGGCAGGGAAAGAAATAGGGAGTAATTTAAAAAGTCCATTCGCACTCAATCCCCAATATAAGATCCCCCGGTTTACGCCGGTCCTAGAACTCTTGGCGCTTTTGTTGTATCAGATTGCGGCATGTGTCCAAATGCAACATAAATAATTCATGCGGCAAGCCACGACTGAAACCGGTCTTATATTGGGACTTGAGGGTACTAAAGTGGAAAAAACTATTGAAGAATTACCTTTCATGATTTGCATAAATGACAAATCGGACACTCGAAAGTTATTTTTTCGCCCCTGCCAAGAGCATTGTATGGCACATGCATTGGTAAAAATCTTTCTCAGTGATCTGTATATGCTATCCTTTACAGAACGTCCTCCAGTTTGATTCAACATTTTTTTCTGGAAGTAAAATAAGATTAGAAGTCATTGTTAAATAATGTATAAAAATCTACCATGGAATGAAATTTTATATATTAGATTTGTTAGTTTTATTTTTAGTAAGGAAAATCTTTTGAACAATTTTTAACTAAGAACCCTGTAAATCAAATAGTTTTAGCTTAGGTAAAACGTTGAAGAAGAAAAAACTGCATTTCTAATGGAATGCAGACGAACTGAACTTGTATAATTTCTAAAAGAACGTTAAGAATTCACTTATTTGGAATTTAAAGTTTTTCAATTTTAATTTTTTTAAATAAAAATCGCCCAGAATTGAAAAAATTCTGATTGACATTCAACAATTATTTCATTAGAAAGGAGATGAAATTTGATTATTTCTGTTGAAATAGTAATATTTTAATTATATCTGATTCGCTAATCGTGTATTCTATAAGTTTCTCTATTTTGTATTTATTCTACTGCTATGAATGTAAAAATATACATTTGATTCAATAAACGAACATTAAAACTATCAACTTCTAATTAAAATCGTTCAAAATTGGAAACTTTTGAATTAAAAAAAGTTTGCAACTCGAAGCGATTATAATTTGACAATTTGAGATTGAAAACTCGATTGAATGTATCCAAGTAAAAAATACTGAAATTGCGGAATTTTAAATTGTTATCACATGAGAAAATTATAATTTCACATTATAATTGATGAGACCAATTTTTTTAAGTCCAAAAATAATTATTCTAGTAATTATAAATAAGAAACTTTAAAAATGGCAACAAATCCTTTAAAATTTCCTTATTATAAGTTGATTTAAATCGCTTGAAAATAATCAATTATCAAGATGTTAATTATACTTTCCGAAATTCGAGCATTTCAATTTTAATTGCAAAATTAAAACTTATAAACCGGAAAAATTGAAAATTTTAGATAGTTCTAGTTTGATCTATTTGGTTTTCATTTTTCAATTCAATATAAAATTATAATTTTGAAAGCACAAATCTAAAATAGTTTCATTTTTGAGGCCTTAAAACTACCGTTTTTGCTTCAAAAGCTTCAATTGGAAAATATTAGGCTGAAATTTCTTAATTTTTGGAGTTTTTCTATGTCAAATTTCAGAATTTTGTAGTATCAAATCAAAATATTAAAAATAGCAGAACAATTTCGAAACTACGACGTATTTCGAAATTATAAATTTTCATATTTTATATTTAAATATTCCAAATTTTAGTCCAGTTTTAATTTTAACAATTTTTAATTTTAATATTCTTACTTGCTTGGTTTCAATTTTAAAAGTTCGTAATCAAAACATTTTGAACCAAATATCTTCAAAATAAATAAAAAATTTAAAAAATGGTTTCTCAAATTCAAGACTTAAAAATTCTAAAATTCTAGAACTAGGCATGAAAGTTGTTCGATTTTTAGTTGAACATATTTTTAAATGAAACTTTAAGAATTAAAAAATATTCTATTTGAAAATTTCAAGAATGGATAATAATTCTAAACGAAGTGTTAAATATTGAACGATTTTGAACGGTTGCAATTTTAGAGTTTTTAGTTTGCATGATGAATACTGAAATTTCAACTTTTATTTTTCATAAGTTTTAAGCCTGGAATTAAAATTTAAAACAAAAAAGTAATTAAAGTAATGAAAACTAATTTTAAAAATAATAATCATTTTTAATGTTTCCCAAGGTTCATAACTGAAATTTTTTCCATTTTGAACGGTGCATTGAGTTTTTGATCTTAGAAATATGTGTCTAATCAATATAAGTATTAAATAATAATTTTTTCTGTAATAATCATTTAAAATTCTTGAATTTCAGAAGCTTTAACTTTGCAACATGCAATTTAGTTTCAAATTTCAAAATTTTAAATTTTAATCGTTTCGGATTAAGAACTATTTAATTTGCAAAGTTATTAATTTTAAAATATTCAATATAGAGCGTTTTTAATTAAAAATAAATTAAATAAATAATAATTTGGAAGGATTTTAATGCCAAATCTTCCAGTATAATTTTGTTTAACTTCAAGTGCTTTAAATTCAAAGTTGTTAACTATCAGTTATAATTTAAAAAATCATTAAATACAATTTTGCCTAATGATGAATTTTTCAATTGCTTATATTTTAAATGTTAGGAAATAAAAATCGAAGGACATGATTGCACACGTCGATTTAATGCTGGTTGTTAATAACAATCTGTAAAAAATTAAAAAAATTAAATACTTACGAATTGAGAAACGGCATCTTTATCAGTAGCGATTAACATCTCAAAGTGATTAATGCTCTCGATATTGTTTACAGGAATAAAATGAGCAAGAATCGTGTAGTCATTAGTTTCTTGTGCTGGTTTTGCCTTCTCAGAATTGTCCAACTTTTTGTCAATGTTTTGTAAGTTGAAGTGTATGAATTTGAACAAGTGGACTATCTTTTTAAAATATCCTGTAAAAAAGGTAAGAAAAAATTGAATTGAGTTTGAATTGTTTTCTTAAAATAAATTACATTCTTGAAAATTGAACAATTTTTTTAAACAAAACTCGTATTAGAATATCTTTTAGTAGCTGTCGCTGATTTTAGAAACTCAGATAACAAATATCTTAAAGTAAGAAAAAATGAAAATTCAAGCTATCTTGGAAGTGTTGTAAATAATTGGTATACCTTCTACGCTAGATTGGGGCACATAAATTTCTGCTGATTGACCCTGATCCTTGAACGCTAAAACAAATATAAAAATTTATTTAGGCCGGCATTATTTGTTAAAAATTCTTTATCCTATTTGTTACTTTAAACTGATTAAAACATAAGTTCTTTTATCTGCATTTCATAGGTTTCAGCGTTCCTTTTATTTTATTAATAATGTTATATTACCTTCAGAAGGATCACTTTCTTCTTCAGTTTTTTTCTCCAATGGGTCCTTATTTTCATTGTTTACAACGTCAACTTCCTTCGAACGGGTGGAATTAGTAGCAGCAATAGGTAGATGAATTACTTCATACACAATTTGTTTTTTTCCAGCAGAAGGACCAGCTTCACCTAAACAAATTAAAACAATTAAAAAGATTCCTAAAATAATAAATAAAGAAATGACTGAAAAAAATTATACTTGCTTTGAATTGCTGAGGATAGTCGCACTTTTGATATTCCAGCTAATTTTGCAGTTTTTGCCAAAAGAGTATTCATAGGTTTTGGACGGATTTTACCTGAAATTAATATAAGATGTTTCTTGAGAGGATAAAGTTTTCAGTAAATTCTACAATTTTTATAAGGAAAAAACTGTTATAAATAATTTTACAGTCAAAACTGAAAATAAAATAAAGAAAGTTCAATCAAATAGAGGTTTACAACATGCATAGCTCATGCATATAATACTTTTTTCAAGAGAAAGTTTACCATCCATTTACCTATATTCGGGAAATTTTGGTCTGGAACATAAATTTTAACAATTTAAAAAAATGGTCAGATTGGTACTATCAAGTGGTCTAAATATTATTATATATTTCTTAATTCCTAAGATTTACAAATAACAATTTCAAAATAAAAATTGATTTTATACAACTTTCAAATTATAAAATCCAAATTTCAAATAACACAAAATAAAATTTGAAACCTTCATCAAATTCAAAAACAGATCCATAAGCGAGTTTCTCAACTACAGCAGGCACATGAAAATATTTCCCAACTGCCATTTTTATACGTATACAGATAGTATTATGTAAAGTAAATCCTCTAAAAAAAACTAATCTAATACCCTGTCTTCTTTTTGAAAAAGTCTGGATTTTCAATATCGTTCAAATAATCAAATAATAATAATAATATATCTGCATTAGATTCGTATAAAAAATAAACCATTTTTATTTTATCCTACTGGGGTGAAAAAATTTATAAATTTCCAAAGAAATTTTGGAGACATATTTTAACTTTCTCGATAGGCACCAAAGTCCCGTGAAGAAATTTCAGAGTGTTTCAAAATTGTATGATTTTTCCATTCGTAATGCCTGTAAAAAGCTTTGGGACACATTGAACAATTATACGATGGCTTTTTGCCACATTCTAATCTTTGGTGTCTTCTTAAATTGTCCAGCCATTTATATCCTTTTCCACATTCCGCACAAATGTACCGTTGTTCTACGACAGATGCAAATTGGGCACGTTCTGGTCTACTCGAAACTCGTTCGATATTAAATTCTTGTGATAATTGTATTTCATTGAAAGCGGTGGTTTCAAGTCGTGCCGCACCTGCAACAATAAAAAATTATATTAGTAAGTGTTCAAACATTTCTAAGTTTACTCTGATTAATTTTGTTAAAAATGATTATGATTAAATTTTTATTATGTAATGCAGTTTAGTTGTTAATAAACACATAAATACTCTACGATTTAAAATATTATCTTTAAAAATCCGGATACTTACATCCAAGTAGCACACGTTCCCACACAAATATATTGCACACAAAGTATACGGATATTACTGCTTGTATGTATTTCTGCTACATATAATATTTTCTACACGGATTTAGTCTTAACCAAAATAAAATAGTAATATTAAACTAAAAAATTTGATTTTGGTAGCATATTCCTAAAATTTCAAGTCGAAATGTATTGCACTTTCCACAAAATAGTTGGACTTTCAAGCAAAAAAAGATGAATTTTCCACCAAAAAACATGAATTATCAACGAAATAGTTTTTAGAAAGTTTTTAAGCTAAAAAGTTAAATGATTTATACAGCAGTTGGCTTTTAAACCCTAAGAAAATAGTTGTAAGCAAAATAAATGAATAATCAACAAAATAATCAAATTTTCAACAAATTAGCTGAATCTCCAACTGAGAAAGAAATTTTTTTTAATTATTGGTTGAATTTTTAAATAAAAATAAAAAATTTTAATCAGAAATGTAACAGTCCGATTTTCAGTTAAAAACTTAATTTACTAACAAATAACACAAACTAATTTTTAATAAAACAGTTAATTTTTCAAAATAAGAGATGAATTTTCAACTGAATTGATGCATCTTCAACAAGAAAAATAAACTTTTAAGAAAATAGTTCAACTTTCAACGAAGTAGATCAATTTTCAATAAAAAAATGAATTTTCAACAAAAAATGTTATCGCTTATATTTCAATCAAAACGAGATTTTTAATTTTTAATCAAAAACAGTTGATTTCACTCAAACAAGATTAATTCTCAACAAGAAATGTAATAGTTTATACTACAAGAAAAAATATTAAAATTTTTAAATAAAATAGTTAAACTCAATAAAAACAAAATAGTTTTCCACAAAATCGTTTAATTTAAAAAAATAATAATAATTTTTAACGAAATTGACGTAATACTTGATATTTCAACCAAGAAAGGTTTTAATTTTAAATTAAAAACAGTCCTGAACCAAAGAAGATTAATTCTGAACAAGAAATGTAACAGTTAAGATTTCAACAACAAAATTTGTTTATTTTAAGCAAAAACGGGTAAATTCGAGAAAAACAGACGAATTTCCCACAAAATTCTAAACAAGACAATCAATTTTTAACAAAGTAGTGCAACGTTCAACTAAGTGGTGGAATTTTCAAACAGAAAAGATCAATTCTAAAAGAATAATGCAATAATTGAATTTTTAACACCAAACGATAAATTTTCAGCTAAAAATAGAATAGTTAAATTTTCAATTAAGAAAAGCAATTTTCTACAACGAAAAATGAATTTTTGAAAAAATAGTTCAATTTGCAACCAATGGAAACCCATATTTAATAAAGTAATTAAACTTTGAACAAACATATCGATTTTCCACCAAAAAACATGACTTTTTAACAGAGGAGTTTAGTATGCAACAAAATAATTAAATTTTTAAACAAATAGTAGGGTTCTATTAATTCAATTCGCATTTAAGCGAAAACACGAGCAAAAAGTGAAATTTTCTTTAAAACACGTGAAAAAATGAAAATAGGGGAAAGAGTGTGAAGTGCGCTTTAATATTTCCCGTGGTGAATAATTTGTGTGAAATATGTTTATTGTAGGAAAAGATTTGCACCAAATATTTTTGTGTAGAATATTTCTGTGTTGAATATCTTTATCCAGAATATATCTTTAATAGCTGTAACAATATTTAAATGAAAATAATAATAATTTCTTTTTGCGTAAGACATGTTTGAATCGACGTTTTTTATATTTCGGGTAAAAGATATTTTGTGTAGGAAAAAGATTGGACATAATATTTTTGTGTACAATGTTTTAAAAATATTGTCAATAAGAAATAATTTCTATTTAATGGGACTAAAAAATCTCGAAAAATTAAATTCCCTGCGCTGTACAATTCCCGAATTTGAAAATTTTCCGTCAAAATATTCGAATAATAAAATTCCTGAATAATAAAATTTCCGAATTGGAAAATTCTCTAACAATAAAATTCCCTAAACTTTTTATAATATTACCGAATTTTTTATGAACATTATTTATTGCATAAGAAAGCAATAATCAAATTTTTTAAATATTTTAATGCTTAAATTTTCTCAAATTATTGTTTGAGTTTAAAATAACAATAATTGAAAAAAATTCCATCTAAAAATATATATTTTACAATTATTGTTTTTTTTTAATTTGAACAATATTTTTTCATACCACTCTAACCTCAAAATTTCAACTTTGACATGATTTTTCGGCTTTCGTGGTATAAAATACTGTTCGATAATTGTGTGAAAGGTGATTTTTAGCACACTTGACTTTTCTCACTCACTTCGCTCGTGCGAAAAACGTCTCGTGCGCTAAATAATCACCTCTCACACAAGTATCGAAATGTACTATTCTTCAACACATGCGTGGAAACGGCGGGTTTTCGAGTGTATGAAGCAGGCTGCAAGTTTCTATTTGTTGACCAGGGGAAAAACTGGGAAAAAGCTCGACAAACGGGGAAAAAAGCTCATAACAGGGGAAAAAAACTCATAACTGGTGAAAAACTCAAAACGTATTTTTGTATTTTTATATTGGTATTTTTTACTCACCCCCACCAGAGCTCCGCCCTGGACCCGTCCTGACCCCGCACCTACGTGCGTCTGCCGTCGAGTATCTGACGATCGCTTGATGCAGCTTATAATCAAAGTCGTTCAATGCGTTTCGTATCGTATATGAACTTGTGGAAAAGTGGTGATTACTAATATTTTGTTTACAAATATGAATAACAAGGCTATATAAATTGTTTAGATAGAGTAAAATGGTTGACACAAGTGCTGTTTCTTCTTCAAAAAATTCTTTGATTTAAGAACGTTCTGCAATTCATATCTTTAATATCCACATAAACTAACCTTTAACTTCTAGAATATAGATGGCTGTCTTAAAGTTAAACATTAATTATGTTGACCTGGCACATCTAGATGTTAAGGGTAAACATGAATTTTTCTCCGTGTATATAATAGGTGTAAACAATTAACTTTTATTAACTGAAATATTAATATGAAATATCCCAGATTTCTGCTTCTTCTTTTTCTTCTTCTTCTTCTTCTTCTTCTTCTTCTTCTTCTTTAAGATCAGCCAGTGTTTGATCAACATGGAAACCATACGAGTACTCGCTTGAGCGAACTAGTCATCCAAGGCGTTCCACGCATTCACCGAGCGCATGTGTAATTTTCGTTTGCCATATTGGATATTAAATTTAAAGATCTGAGACATTTCAGTTTACTTTCAAAGAAAAGTCAACTAATTTACCAGTTTTATTGTTCCAGAGATCGTTCGTTAATGAACGAAGTTAGATAAAAAAATCAGAGCCTTATCGTGCTCGAAACAAGAGCAATGATAAATTCATGGGGTATAATCATGTGTCGCTCCTAATCGGATCGCGCAATCAAAGCGATTACTATCTCCATCGATTGATCAGAGACCTTCAGCCATTTGCTCTAGCATAGCGAAGAGGAAACAGTTCTCACTTTCTATATAGATACCTAAGTTTCACGAACTCAATTTTACCTGCGCCTGCACTTTACGTGACGTCATGAAACTGCAATTCCCAATTCACGTAAAATAGGAAATGGAAAAAGTATCCTATTAGTGGAGTAGTTATACTTTCGAATCATGTATTCTGTTTCTTTTTATAATCCATACATTTCTATGTCTAATAAAGACGGGTATGTAATACGCTTACGAACAAAAATAAAAAGAACGTCACGTTCCTCACCACCAATTGCTGCACGGATAAAAATAGATGTTGATTGTTGAAGCCTGGATATTAGAAGTTTTAGATTTTACCAACAAACTAAAAAAAGTACATATTAAATTCTATTAATTCAGCATTGATAATTTTAGAAGAAAGAATATTACTAAAGACTCCACACTCTTTTCCCTATTCCCTTTTTTTCATTTTCAAATAAAACCTCTGTCTTTCCCTATTTTCAAGAAATTTTCGACTTTTCTTCATTTTTTTTTGCTTAAATGCAGACTGAATAAAAAAAGACCAGTAAGAAAATCCAACTATTTTGGTTGTGCGTTAATTCTTTTTCATTGAAAAGTTTACTGCTATATTTTTAGTTCAGAATTAATCTATTTTGGGGTAAAAAATAGACTATTTGGTTGAAAATTTAATTATTTTGTTCAAAATTCAACTATTTTGTTAAAAAGTAATCTTTTCTGGTCGAAAATTGACCTATTTTGGGTAGAAAGTTCGTCCTTTTGGATTAATAAAACATTTTGCTTTGGTTGAAAAGAAAGTTTTTTGTTTAAAATTCAATTGCCTTCTAACAAATTCGTCTTTTTAGCATAAAAATTTAATTATATGGTTGAAAATGCGACTGTTTTTGGGTAAGGTACTATTTCGGTGAAAATGCAATTTATGTCGGCTTAAAATCTCAGGAATTTAAAGCACTTTATGTTGAATTCAAGATGGAATATGTATTAATTTTATTTAAAATAATTTACTTCCCTATTATTCCTACATTTTCGTGAAAAAACACCCAATTTCGCCTATCTATAGCTCTTTTAAAATTTAAATATGCATTTGTAAAAGTTATAAGTGGTCTACAACTCTAGAATCTACATAATTATATATATTTTTTATACTGACATTATCTCGTTCAAAGTTTTTTTCTTCAGCTGAAATTCTTTCTTTTCTCACATTTAAAAAAACAAAATCCGTAGCTGCTTGTTATTATGAATGCTTCTTTATATCTGTATATATCTGTAAATATAGTACTGATAAAGCGATATAGATATATAAAGGTTGCAGCGAAGTAGAAGAGGAAACTCGTTGAATGGAGAAACTCTGAAATTAAATCGTCAATCTTCACCCTTCTGAAAATATTTGTACGTGTCGGGTTTTCGCGAACTTTTTCGATGAAAAATTCAATTTTGAAATTGTCTGTCGAGTGCTCATTTTTTAAATATAAATTGATATTTTTCTCTGGTAGTCTGGTCACTGGTGCAATGACTGTCCGTCGAGACGCGCGTAGGAGTTGCAAAAACAAATGCCGAAACTCCTACGCTGATAATAATAAACTTAATTAATAACTTATATCGTTTATAATTATATTTTAGAAAATAAATTATTATATTGAAATAAATAAAAAGATTGCAAAAAATAATTAATGAAGTATTTAAGTGAAAATAGATTAACTTTTTGATATATGTTGGTTTGAATTGCCCTAGCAAATCGATTAAACGCTTCTGTGATATCTAAGCTTTCACTTTATAGATATTCATACTTCTAATGTTTTATCATGCTCGTAAATCTTGAGTAGGTACCCAGTGCAGCTGAATGTAAATGGCTATCACAAGCCCACTCTCGACATCTCATTGTCAATACATTCCCGCTGGACATTTTGGATTAGAAATTTAAAAAATATTATATGCAGTATATTATATACAAAGTTAATATTTCGTTTCGAAACATTAATAGACAAATATAAAAATTAGAATTATTTGTGAAAACACAGTGCGCAATTTCCATCGACTAAGATTCCAACTTAAAATTGCAATGAGCAGATATGGGAAGCTTCCGATAGTAAAATTAGGTTAAGTCTTTACAATATTTATAATTAAAGCTTCTAATTTATGCTGACGTTTATCATAAAAAGACATAAATATATACTGTGCATTTTCATACAGAAGGGTGGCTCGTCAGTGGGTGGCCCAGTCAGGGAAGTCCAGGAAATCAGGGAAGTCAGATATTTTCAAAAAATTACAAAAGAAAATGTTGTAAGAAGCACTTTAAAGTTTAATTAACTGTTTAGAATAATCAGATCCCTTTAGTCACTTTTTTTTTCAATAAATTAATCCATTGGTTAACTACTATTAAATTCACGCCTATACCTATTTATTAATCTTTTTTTGAATTAAAAAAAAAATGGCGTATTTAAATATAGATTCCAAGGAATGATCAACAGCTTTAAAAAGTTTTAAGAGGTTTACAAAAATTGGAAAGGATTTCAAATATTTTCTCAGATGTTTTAAAAGATTTCCAATGATTTTGAAATATTGTATTTTAAAATATTCTAAGAATTTACTCTAAAAAAGTGAGGGATTTCGTAGGGTTTCAAAGATTTGAAATTTTTTAAAAATATTTGTTGCAAAGTACGTGATCCGCTTAGCGGGGGAGGGGGTCTACCGAAGTATCATTCTCCTTGTAAAACCAAT
>JAWWLR010000034.1:53587063-53610226 GCA_035041075.1 Acraspis erinacei
AATACTGTTCGATACTTGTGTGAAAGGTGATTTTTAGCACACTTGACTTTTCTTACTCGCTTCGCTCGTGCGAAAAATGTCTCGTGAGCTAAATAATTACCTCTCACGCACGTATCGAAATATGCTAGTTCGGATATTTTATTCGGCATTTTTCAGGAATGTAATTTTTTGGCAATATAAACTGTCTGAAATTTTATTATTCGGGAATTTTACAATTTTGGGAATTTTATTTTTCGGTATTTGTCAGTCATCCCTTCTACTTAAGCGTACACTATATTTGTGTAAGATCATCGTTTTCACTAAACATCCCACTTGATTTATAATGGATAAAATGAATAAATATACAGAGAATTCATTTATTTATTTACTTTATATAAAAAGGTACAAAATGGTTATTTATAATTAAAAAAGTAATTTTTGATCATCTCCCTAAGATTATCATTTTTGTAGAATTTAAAAGAAAGTAATTTCTTATTTTTAAACATTCTTAACATCTAGCTAAAAACACCTTGTCACTTGGTGAGTTTAAAAATTAATTTAATCTTATATTTATGGTTTTCTCTTTAATTTATTGATACTTTATTGTAATTGTCACTTTCATTCTTCAGTATTGTATTGTGTGCCTCTTCGGGTTTTTTTATATACCTCATTATACGCACAATTTTTAGATCTTCTACTTGTACGATGTCGTGCAAGTTGTTGCTCTGAAAAAAATTTTCTTTCACAGCCACTACAACGAAATTCATCTGCATTTTTAAGGCGATTTTTGCCTCCTTTTTTACAAACTATTTGATGTCGTTCAAAAGTTTTGCTCACTTTATACGACTTTCCACACTTTTTGCATTTGAATCCATTTTCCTCTTGCAGAGCGTTAGACTGAATACTAATTATCACTGGCTCAAGGATTACCTTACACTCATCCCAAATATCGACCTCAAAATAACCTGTTGGCACAAAATTAGTTGAAATTAGTTCCAATTTCAACATAAAACTACTGTCTAGATATTTAAAGTATGGAAAAATTAGAAAAGAAAATAGTTTCATTTAAGAGCACGTGCAAATTAAAAAGCATTCGGAGTATATTTTCAAGAAACCGACCCAGAGCAAAAGGTTATAATAATAATAAAAATCAGATCGTAAAATTATTTATTATCAAATTTTATGGTGTATGTTTTAACAATAATTTTAATCACATATATTTTTTTTAAATCTTTTACATCAGGTTTCTGACTCAAAACAATTAAAATATATAAATGTACCTCAATTGTCAATAAAATATTTTTCAACATTTTCAAAGTGAAAATTATAGAGATAAAATTTAAGTAACGCTGATAGAATGTATGAGTTTTAAGTGAGACTTCCAGTGATGTTTGTGTTTAAATTTTTTTAAGCAAATACTACACTGGAATGCTGGATCTTTGCCACATTCGATTCTAATGTGTTTGTACAACGATTCTTTCCATTGGTACTGTTTTCCACATTGGCCACAAGCCCAGCCACTTACACGCGAAGCTGAAAGCAAAATAAAAAATTAGAAAAATATTTTTAAACCAAAATTTTAAAATATATCTGAAAATCATTACAAAATATTTTAATAAATTAGAGAATATATTTCCAATATACACTGGAACTTCGAATTAAATACGGCTTCGGCATGGCCAACGACATCAATTCTCGAAACAACGTAACCAAGCTGCTTAAATCCAAGTTCCAGTGTAATATTTTCTATGAAAGAAAATATTCTGATAAATTTGATATGCAACGGATCATTAGATTCCATGATAGTATGCATATTTCTCAAATTCTACTTTCTCTTATCTTTATTTTACCTAAATTTATTTAATCGAATGGGAATTTTTTATATATTTATCATTATTTTAATTTCTTAATAACGTTTGTTGTAAGCCATTCATTTTTCACCAAAAATGTCATTGTACCTGAATCCCATCTGGCACGAAATAATGGCCGGATGTGCTATAGATAAAATGAAATTGCTATTGCATCACGATTCGGTAAAGTTTATGACAAATGGTAATTCGGCCAAACAAAATTTTAGCCCTACGTTAATTCGGAGTAATAAGAATTGGAACTAAAATTCGATCAAATTAATTTTGGTAAAATAATGCACAAACTATCATAATCTTCTTTTACTAAAACACACAAATTAATTCGACATGAACTTTTTCACTTTATTTAACATAAAAATTAAATCACATTATTTTCAAAGCATATACAGCCACTGAAAAGGCAACAGAACAGCTTAAAGCAAATTGGTAAATAGTGTTTACATGCAAACCAAACTTAACATGGATTTAATAAAACAAGTAATAAAAATTGTATCAGATAATTATTTATTATCAGCGAAAAAATATTGCTGGCTTATTGTTTTACGATTAATAATACTCTACCTATGTCTCTAGTTACATACACCATTTTGAGTGTAGATACATTTTCTTAATCTCTCTCCAATATAATAGATTTCACAAAACATTTTTAAACACATAACATGGCACACATTTGATTGAAATATTTTTTATAACACCACCATGATTCCGGGCTATTTTTATGCTTGTACACCGGGCCCACAAAGTCGCTTGTAGAATGGTGTCAAAAACTACTTTCTACTTCCTAGCGAGTAGAAAAATTACACCAACAAAGGAATATGGATTATCACGACTCGTCCTCATGCCGGTTTCATATTTAAATTTTTTTTTTAAATTTTCTTTAAAAATTATATTAAAAAAGGTATATTTAAAATTTTCACACGAATCTTAAGAAATGTTTTTTATTTTCTTTAAATACTTCAAGGTGGTAAAAAAGCTTTTGAATTTCTCTTCCAAATCTTAAATTAATTTGTTTGAATAAATATCATTTTCAGTTTTTCCAGGAATCTTAAGAAAAAAATTTTATTATCTTGAAACCTTTCAGAATTCTTCAGAAGCTTCAAAATATTATTTCAAAAGCTTTTAAATTTACATTTTGTTTAAACAAATTTTTATCTCTGTTCAAATTATAAATTAGGTTTCAAATTATTTAAAACTTCTTGATAAGATCTTCTAAACTGATACAAATTTTTCTTAGAATTTTTTTAAATCCTACAAAACTAAAAAAAAATTGCCCTTAAATCTTTTAGACCTTTTTACCGTTTTGGCAATTGTTTGAAATGTTAAAAGAATTTAAAAAGTGCCTCTAAATTAATTTAAAAAAATAAAAAATAATATTAAATTTTATCAAGAACCTTACAAAAATTGGTTTACTCTCTCGAAACCTTTCAACATCCTCAACAAAAATATCAAACCTGGATTTAATTTGAAGTTTGGGACTACGCGTGATATTAAATCCTGAGTCTCGGAACTGATTTGCCTCTCTCCTGTTTTTTGTTTTTCGAAATCTTCAAAAAATCTAGATTTCGCTGTACATTTTTTACAATCTCTCCAAATTTAAAATTATTTTGGACTCTTTTTAAACTATACTATACTACTTTTTCACCAATTTATGAAATCATTTAAAATGATAAAAAAAACTTTAAACTAATTTTTCATAAAGAAAAACATTACAAAATTTTCCTAAAAATCTTAAGAAGATTTGTTTATTCTCTTCAAAATTTCAAAATGTTTAAAAACTTCTAAATTCTTTGTTCAAATTCTTCAAAAATCTAAATTTCGTTAAATTTTTTTCTAATTTTTAGTATACTCTTAAAATTATATAAAAAAATCAATTTAAATTTTTTAATTATTTTTTTTAATCTATTTAAAACTTATGAATATCTTTCAAACATACTGGAATATAATTATATTCTAAGATTTTGTGTGCTTGAAAATCCCAGGAATCTTAAGAAAATTTTGTTATGCTCTTGAAACCTTTCATAATTCTTTCCAAAAAAATTTTCTTTTAATATTCATAAACCTCAGCATTCTCTTGATATTCAGAAGGTTTTTAAACATAAATTTCGTACAATATAGTTATAATATTTTAGTTTGTATTTCAAACATGTAAATTATAATTATGAAAATATATAAAAACACAGTTTCATATAAAGAAATATATTTAAGTGACATAAGTGTATTTAATAATCTTATAATGATGAAAATATTTATTTGAAATGTATTAAAAACACTGAGACTCAATTTTTCCTGTTGAATTTGGTAATCAAAACTTTGGTTCTGAAAAATCTGGTGAAAAAACGAGAATTTTGTCACGAGCGAATGTTTTCTTAAGAATCTCGATCGAATAAGACGAGACGATATTAGAGTATCATAATGGCACACCGAGGTTAAGTAAGTTATCGATCGATTCTCGTATCGTCTCGCTCGAATGCAGCACTATACAGGGTGTCCCAGACACAAGTGTCCGGACTTATATGGCTGTATACAAAATAAAAAAATAAATCGAAAATTCATTTTCCAAAAATCAGTTGAAGTTTTAGTTTTTGAGTTATAAAAGATTTAAGTTGGACCAATAAGGAGCGCGGGATAAAGAGTCGCGCATGCGTGAGCGGGAGTCTAACGTAGTGTGGTGAACGTACATATGCACGTCTGTTTATACTGCGCTCCTGATTGGCCCAGCTTAAATATTTTATAACTCAAAAACTAAAGCTTCAAATAATTTTTGGAAAAGAAATTTTCGATCTATTTTTAAATTTTTTACAGCGGCATAGGTCCGGACACTTCAGTCTGTGACACCCTGTAGAGGGGTGTCAGCCCGTGCGTACGATTTCGTCCTGAAGCAGGTGTGAGGACAAGTCGTGGACTGCCCCTTATAATCACCGTAGTGTGTGAATATTGAGTTGGCAACAGTCCTCTTTTTTCATAGGTGGTTACGGATAGTAGGGATAGTATAGCAGCATAGCATAACGAAATTACTAAAACTAACTTCGCATTTCATGTCAACAGCTGCCGGTCGGCATTCAAACTTGTTGCTGGGACTGGTTTTCTGCATTTTGCAGCCCTTTTTTTAGCGACTCGAAAAGCGAGATTTTGGAGTCGATCCACAGTCATGAAAAGTGCCCAAATCACAAGAAGCGTTGAAAAAAGTTTCATGCATGAGTCGTGGGAGACCTTCCCTTTATGCAATATTCTATTATATTATTAAAATAAATATTTTCAATGGAAGTTTTAGGCGATGGTGGCATGTTTTAGTCTCAAATGGGACTGCCAATGATGTTTGTGTTTGAATCTTTTCCCACAAAAAGAACATCCCCATGCTGGTTCTTTGCCACATTCTATTCTCTGATGTTTGTACAATGACTTTCTCCAGTGGTACTGTTTGCCACACTGCATGCACATCCAAAGACTCTCCGGACGAACTGAAAAAAAATAAAAATATCAGTAACATTTTTCAAGTGTAAATTGCACAAAAATTTCAAACATTTTACATAACAAATTACATGCAAATAAAATTCCTTATTTTTCTCAACATCAAAAGACAGTGATTTCCCTGAATATCTTTATTGAATGTTTAAAACTTCAATCGACTTTTTTTTATAGCAATACATTTTATATCGCCTAATTTTATTAAAACTTAATTGTATAAAACAGATTTTTCTGGTAAATTAGTGTTTAAGCTTATAATGAGATTCCATATGGTGCTTATGCTTAAATCGTTTTTCACATCCGGAACACTGATACGAAGGTTCCTTTCCACACTCCAAACGCAAATGTCTAGTCAGTGAGTATTTCATTCGGTACTGTTTGCCACACTGAGAGCAGACCCAGATATTCATGTAATGTGCTGAAAACGAAAAAGAAAAAATTTAGTAAGATATTTCTTTTAAATAAATTAGCTGTAGGCTACATCAAATAAATACCTTTTCTACATAATAGAGTGCTAAGAAGCAAGCTAAATTATTGTTATTCAGCCGAGGAAGAGAAACGATTATATATTTCGACAAATCCATGGATGATCATTTTTTTATTTTGTGTTTTTTAAATAAAATATCTTTCTATGCAAATTTTTTACAGATTTTTTTACAAAATAATTCAGAAGCAAAATAATGCAATCAAGTTAAATACAATTGATGCAAGCTCTTCGCATGCGATATCCATCGATGCTTGTGCTTAAATTTCCTTCCGCAAATTGGACAAGTGAATTTTGGCTCAACACTACATTCATAGCGAGTATGATTTTGGAGAGATTTTCGCCACAAGTAACTTTTTCCACAGTCGCAGCAGTCCCACGTTTTTGTTGAAATATCTGAAAAAGTACAATTTTGATGAGACAAAAGGGAAGAAATAATACTTTACAATTTTGGTGTTAAAAAATAAAGTATGCAAATTTAAAAAAGTAAATGAAGTAAATAAAGTAAATAAAGTATGCAGTTTAAAAATTTTATTTTCTATGATATATCCCAATGAATCAACTCTCTGGTACAAAATTAATCTAACCCACACTTATTACGCGTGAGACCGGGGTTCGATTCCCCACCGAAGAGCTAATTTTTCCAGCAGAAAGCGATGGAAAAACACCGCTAAGATAAAGCAATGCCTAGTAAAATTATGTTCCCTGTTTTACTATGGAGAACTACATGAAACCAATCTTCGTATTATTTAGAATATGTATATGGATATGTATATATGAATATATATATATATATATATATATATATGTATTATATATGTCTAAATTAGAATAACATATCAATGTTGTGAACGCTGCTATAGTGGTCCTCCAACTGTTGATTGCGCTTAAATTTTTTTTTACATATTTTACACACAAATCGAAGTTGCATCTCGCAGGCTAACTTGTGAAGATCGAATGATGTCTTCCATGAAAAGGAATCTCCACACGAATCACAAATATATGGTCGTCCTGAATCTGCAAAAAAAAACAATATTGAATTAGTTTTTGCTTTAATTGTACCGATTCTAAATATTCTGATCAATCAGTTAATAATCATTAGTTAGTAATTAGTTAATTATTATTATCATATAAAAATCTACCAAAACTTATGCTATAAAAAAAACTTCCGAAAATCTTATGCTACCAAAATCTTGTTCTAAGCAAAATGAAATAATTTTTGTAAAAACATAATTAAAAATATTCTAGATAAACTATTTCTATTCTACAGAAGAACTTTTTTTTATTCTACATAAATAATGTTATATTCACAAGGGATTCTACAGCAAATAAAATAAAAATTATTTTTTGAAAATTAGACATATTAAAGATATAAATATTTCCGGAAAAAACTTCATTAGCTTTGTGTAGAAAATCGTTCAAAAGAATATGCAGTATATTACGCTAACTTTGTTTCCAAATATCTGTGAAGTATTTTTAATTATATTTTTACCAATTTTAAATACGAATTTCTTGTTTTTGAAAGCTTTAAATGAGGTTATACAGACAAAACTTGGATGTTTCATGCAAAGAGGGGTATCCAATAAAAATACAACTGATAAAAACCTTTTCTCGATAAATTTATTTGGTTAAATGCGTTAAGACAATTCGTTGAACTAATAGAAAATAGTAAAAATACATAATAATATGATAAAATCATGAAACTTTTTTTAAATCTAATTCAAATAGTTGAATTTTAAATTCATTTTTATAAAAATAGTTTTTATAAGTCTTAAATAAAGTCACAAAGTTGATTTTTAACGCAATATTTAATTATTATACCTAAAAGAAACAATTATTGCAGTCTTCATTCATGCTGCCATGAAAAACTTTAAGTTTTAGTAATGACATTTTAATTGTGTATTAATTCTTCTACTTTATGAATTCTGAAAAACTATTGCCCAGTACTTGCACCTTCTTTTAAAACCTATAAAAATCAATTTTCATAAAAATGATTCGTTCGTTTCGTTTCAAAGGGTTAAATTGCTTTAATCTATATAGTAAGCTTAAATTAATAATAAATATTTAACTTTATATTATAATTAGTTGTATAAATTCAATTTTTTGTGTTGATCGACGCTTTAATGTCCAAATTTTTCTAAATAAATTAGCAGGACAATATTGGAAACAATTTTTGAAAACGAGTTTTGAGTTTTTTGTATCATCTTTAAACACTTATTTTGCATAAATTAATATTTTTCATCTCGTATAACAATATTGTGAAATTTGATCAAATGTTTTTTCAACATCCACTTGTGTCTAATTCTCGTTTTGCAAATTGGACAAGGATGCTGAGGTTCCTTCATACATTCTTCTTTTTTGTGCCTAACCAGCGATTGCAGCCACTTGTATCCTCGTCCACAAGCTCTACAAACGTGACGCCCAGCTTTCCGGGCTTCAAGCTCAGCTTCTAAATATCCTGAAAAAAATCAATAAAATATTAAATAAACCACTTAATTCAACATTAAGGTATTTTTTCAGTAACTAATATATACCAATTTTTTACAGTTGTACATATATACAGAGAGATACGAAATTTCGACAATTTCAATACTGATTTGCAGGTTGCGGATTCGAGCCACCGTGGGGTGAGCTGACGATATCATCTCGGCTCTCACGTGTGGAGAACCCACCCGCATGTGAGAACCGAGATGCGCTCGTCAGCTAACTTTACAATGGCTCAAATCCGTTCCCTGCTGATTTACACTCCTTTCGGTACTGCAGGATTTCTGAAATGGTAAAAGAGATTTTTCAGGAAAGAAAAACTTAATTATATATAAAAATATGAAAATTATTATTTTGAAACATCAGATCGGTACATTTATTTTGTATTAAAAAAATAACATTATTTATGAATATGGAAATTCTTAAAATGTGTGTTGAGAACTTGTTTGTGCCTAAATTTTTTTTTACAAACCGTACAAATAAACTTTGGTTCGACTCCACATTCGAATTTTAAATGTTTATACAAAGAATCCCTCCATCTGTACTCTTTTCCACAATTTCTACATTTATGATTCGGATTTCTACCGCCACATTCTTCACGCTGATGACGATTGTAACTTGACTTCCAATGATAAGATTTTCCACATACGCATTGGTAAGTAGACCTGCCAGAATCAAATGTCACCCCTTGAGTATGCGACCAATCTGAAATTAAAGAAACTCTTTGTTAAAAGAATGCATTCCTTTTCCATTGTTAAACCAAGTATATATTATTTATAGAATACAAATTCATAAATTATAATTAATTTTTTAAATTATTTATGTTACTACAATTTTGAACCTGAAAAAAATTAAAATTAAATGCACCTTATAAACAAATTAAAATATTTTCGGTGCTGTATAAGTTTCTTTATTTACAATCCAGTTGTGATAAGTAGAAGTAATAATTTACAGATGAAAGAGTAATTTACAAAAATAATTATTACCTTCATAGTAAAATAATTACGAAATAATTTATTACATAATATAATATGTACATTTTTATAATACAATTTTTTAGAAATTTCATTTATACTTTTATGCAATAAGATACAAAGAGTGCTCTTAATTTCTTATCGAAAGCAAAAATCTTTCAAGCTGAATTCACAATTGGAATGGTTTTTTTGTAGGAAATTTCTATACTTGAAAATTAATTGTACATGAAACTTTGTAAATGCTAACATTTTCATATTTTTATATGACCGAATACATTTCGAATCATGCAGCATTACAATTTCAAGTCAAAGGAAACAAGACGTTACAAGTTTTCCCATTTAAAAAAATTCCATCTTCGAAAATTAGGCGTCCTTAAAATATTATAAATTGTTTCGTCAAACCTTTGAAACTTTTTCCCAAATTTTGTTTTGCTGAATTGGTGCTGGCATAAATATTTTTCTGGCAAAGAGAATTTAGAAAAATTTAATTTCCGATTTTCTTAAAATGGCAGATTTGACAAACTGGTAAAAACAAATTTTACTCATTTTAGGAACTTTGAGAAAATAACCTCTTCCGCTTTTACGATATCATACATCGTTCACGAAAAAATTAAAGAATTCAACGAAAAAGGTAAAGACGAATTTACTAGAAAAGCCCACTTTCTGTATTTTATCCAATATTGTTTAAAAACTGGAAATAATATCGAAAACGACATTTGTTAAGTTTCATATAGGAAAAATGACTTTGGTGCCAATGAGAATTTTTTCTCTCGAAACATGCAATCTTTTATTTTTTTCTCGCGCACAATGTAAGATATTCTAAAGGGTAGGAATTATTTCCAAACATTTTAAAATGAACAAAGTTTTTCTAAGTATTTTGTCGAATCTTCCATTGTCTGCAAAAAAATTCAAAAATTCAATTTAAAAAAATTCTTGTGTCCATAAAAATGATTTAGCTCACACAGAAACTTCACCAATTTTTTTTTCTCAAAACGGTAAAATACGTGTCCTTTTATTTTCTTTAAAAAATATTAAAGAGCTAAAGGATAAAGTTTCACTGCGTGCAAAGCCAATTTCATAAACTTTAAACTGAAGACAAATTGAATATTTATTTTAAAGTGATTTCAAGTTTATCAAGAATAGAATTTCAAACCTTTAAATTTAAAAACTTTTTAAAATGGCAAAAAGGAAAAATTTAAATGTTTACTGGATGTCACGAAATTCAGAATAAATTTGCTATTAAATGCAATTTCAGTCCAAGTTTAATTGCAATTTTTTAGTATTTATCCAGAGAATACAAGTTCGAAGAGCACTTGCATAAAATATATGAAGCAGCTTTGGAGGTTTTTGAATTAAAAAATTTAAATATAAAAGAATTTAAAATTCAAAGTCTGAACATGGTTTAGATTTGTCAGTCAAAAAATAAAAAATGCTTTGAAAGTATCATCTATCAATGAAAATTTAAAAATCTGAAAAGACTAAATTTGAAATTAGGTAACGTTTTACAAGCAACCATCAGTTCAGTTTTCGTTTTTTTTAACTGCTCAAAATATAATATTAAAATACTAATATATTATACAAGTCCATGCACGCCCAGAATATGTCTGTGATAGTTTGTTTTTCTCTTGAATCCTTTTAGGCAAATTTCACAAATATACTTTGGAGGTTGTCCACATTCATAATCCAAATGTCTATTCAGGCTTCCCTTATTTTGATAAAGTCTTCCACATCTGTGACAAGAATAAGGTTTCAGCATTATTTCACCTCCTGAAAATAAAAAATAAAAAATCAATGTTATTATTATGATAAATTATTAAATAAATGATCAAACAGTTTTATGATTCTTCACATAAAAATGAAAAAAGGATATTTAGGAACAGGTACAATACGAAAAACCTACTTTAATCAATACTAAAATAGAAGCAACAAGAATAATAAAAAATAGAACAGCTTCTTAGAAAAGGATAAATATTTTTAATAAAATATTCACCAGTTAAAAAAATATTTATTTTTATTTTGTATTCACTAAGTGAAAATATCAATTTGTACAATCTTTTATAGTCATTGAAATTTTGTCTGTGCATAAGACAATAAATTATGAGAATTGATAAATTAAAACTGCATTCCATGAACGTTGGCACCATGTCTACGGTAATGCGATTTGTGCTTGAAACTTTTTGGACAAAATGGACAATCGAATTGAGGAATTTGTCCACATTCATATTGGAGATGTCGACGTAACGTGTCCACTCGTCCATAAGATCTTCCACATTTTTCACAAGGAAATGGTTTTTGGATTTTCAGATGTCCTCTAAAATTGAGATGCACGAGTTCTGAAAACAAATAAATAAACGAAAAAGTAGTTCGGTTATTAAGCATTAAGTCAGAGTTTTTATATAAAAAGCTAAAAAAAATTGAACAAAGAGGATTGGATAGAGGAACCAAATAAAAATAGGTCAGTAAAAAAAGTTTGTGCATTAAAAATTCCAAATAATGTCAACAAGGGGAATAATAACTATTTTGATTAGATGATTGATTTTATATTTTATCAGAATCTATTAAATTTGAGCATGAACAATTTTTCAATCCAGAAAATAGTCCTACATTTCAATAAATACGAGTAAATATGAACAGTATTTTTTATTAAAATAATTATGCCCTTCAAAAATGTTTCAGCTCGCATTGTGGACATTAACCAAATGCCTCATGAAGCTGCTTCTTTGTTTAAATTTTTTTCCACAATACAAGCAAGAATGTTGAGGCAATTTTCCACATTCTTCCCTGAGATGTCGATTTAGAGAAATTTTCCAGGCATATCCTTTTCCACAAAGATTGCAGTTATAGGGACGATCAGTGGCTTGACTAGGAATTTGGATTTTGTAGCTTGAATCTGAAACCAAAACAATAAAAATATGACAATCTATTCTAAATCAAAATTAAAAATGCAAATATTTACATACATTTAAAAGCAATCAAATTTGTACGACTAATTTTTTATCTACTACAACAATAATTATTTTCGTAGCAAATTTTTTTATTACAAGTTTATTTTAAATCTCAAACGTGTATATTAAACAGACGGTAAATAGCATGCCTAAGTCGATAATACAATAAGTAAATATTTATCTTTATAATATATATAAACAGCTAAATATAATGATTACTGTTAGCGTAAGTTAGAAAATTGTATTTGATGAATTCGTTAATATTTTTTGCCATTTTATCGTTGAGATTCGTATAATTCTGCTCTGGAAGGAACAACAGTTTTTCGAATTTTGCTTTCCTCTCGTCCCTTTGCTTGTCGGAACCATTCTCGTACTCGAAACTCGAAAGTTAATTTATCAGCATTTTCAAATGAAGCCATTGCAGCGACTGGAATAGAAAAATGGGTTTAGTTATCTAGATAACATGATTTTTCTGAAAATTCAAAATCTCGAAAGTTGAAAAATACTGAAAATACAATCAGCTAAATACAAAAAATTATATTTTCCGAAGTTCCAATTTCCAAACATAAATAAAACTACCTAAATAATTAATAATAAAATAGAAATATTCCCAAAATGTAAATGAACGAAATTAGAAAAATTCAGAAAATTAAAATGACTGAAATTATTATATGTTAATCACGGCAATTTTTAATTTGTACTTTTCCAATATTTCGAAACAATCGACTGTTAAATCTTAAAATTAATCAAAAATTTCAAAAAATCCACAAGTCCATTAAAATAATTTAAATCTACTGACATTTAACATTAATAAAATCTTTGATCGATTCACAATTCTTTAAATATAATACATTCATCTTACATTATTTCGTTCCAAAAATGTCATTAAAAAATCGTATAAACATTTATGATTTATTAATGAAACAATATTTATTTGATTTATTACAATTTGATTCTTGATTACAGCAATTTTTAATTTATACTATTCTAATATTTCAAATTAATCAACTATTAAAAATCTTAAAGTTAATCAACAACTAAATAATTTCGTTCTGAAATTTAATTTGTGGAGAAAAAATGTCAAAAGAAAAACTGGAAATATTCCGAAAGTGAAAATTAATGAAACTCGATAAAGTCAGAAATTTCAAGTTACCGAAAATATTAAATTCTCGAAGTTGCATAGTTACCGACCCCACACCCTCCCCCGGCCCATTTCCAGCTCGAAAAATGACCATTTAAAAAATTGCATAAACATTTATATTGTAATATATTAATGAAAAAAATTATATATTAGTTAACTATTAAATTTTAAAAATAATCGACAATTTCAAGAATATAATACATTCGTTAAAATAATTCAAATCTATTAATTCTGCCTTTGCAGATTGAAAAATTATCAATTCAAATTTTTTTAAGTTATACAAAAATTTATAATTTGTTAATAAAATAAAAATTATTTAACATATTATAATGTTAATGTTAATTATAGAAATTTCTAATTTTAACCATTCGGATATTTCAAATTAATCAAATGTTAAATCTTAAAATTAATCAACAATTTCAACAAATTAACAAATTCATTCGAATAATACAAATCTATTAATATTTAACATTAATAACATGTTTAATCGATTCACATGTCTTGCAATATGATACATTCTTCTTAAGTAGTTTGGTTCTGACATTTAATTTAGAGAAAATTGTAATACAAAAAAATGCAGATAATTCTCAAAGTGACAGAATTTATTAAGTTCCCGAAGTTCTATAATTATCTAAAATTTAAAACCCGAATTTACAAAACGTTGAAATCTTAAAATTACAACATTAATCATTTGTCTAAATTAGCAAATTCGAGAAATTTCAAATACAAATAAATAAAATCTCGAAAATTTACAAATTTTGGAAATTTACGAATTCTGACAATTTAATCATTCCGGGAATTTAGAATTTCGGTATCGTGAGAATTCGAGTTTTAAAATTTCGGTAATTGTACCCTATTGGAAATTTAATCATTATAGTAAATTGAAATTTGTCAATTTTCTTAGTATCTTTAATTTTCACTTACGGAATATTTCAATATCGTTTATAAATAATTTTGGTAATTTTATTTATCTTCCGTAATTTTTTAAACATCGCAACATTTCATTTTGCGGAAATGATATATTCGGTATTTTTCAACATTAGAGATTTTGCTTTTTCAGTGAAATTATGTTGTCTCTAATTATTAATAATTAAAATCAAATTTTTTTCAAATATTTTCGAAACTTACTACACATCGAATTTATTGTTTCCAGATGCTGAAGCTTTCTTTTCCCTTTTCTTCCTTCCCAAGAATAAAGACTGGCTAAATTATTTGTAAAGGTGACTCTTAAAACTCTTTTAACAAAATCTATCAAATCTTTTCCTCTGATCTTTTTCATAAACGATACCTGAAATCAGAAAGACATGAGGAAAAATCAATTTGTTGGAACAGTTACTGCAATTGTAATGTATGCTTTCATCTGTTTTTTTAAATTGACTATATAATGATAAAAAACTTTTTTTAAAGCATTTCTTAAACAAATTTTGACACAAAACCAAAAATTATTGCAAACAAAAAGTTATATAGCAATAAATAAAAAATAAATTTACCAGTTGATTCTTCTTTGAAGGATTCATAGTGATAATACTTTCCAGATGTTCTAAATCTTCATGAGTCTTCATCGGAAAAATGTTATCCCAGTCTGCTTCATCTTCCGTCATTTCCTCTTCAACATCAAATTTCCTCAAACCAACATAAGTGGCCATCATTTTGTGAATTTCTTGACAAATACCAATACAGCGTCTCACGTTATAATCTACATCCTCAACTGACGATGAGATCTTCTCGATTTTCGAAAATCCTGCTGAAAAACAAACAAAATATAAATTAGTAACCAGAAATTAAAATTACGATAAAAAGTATGTTTACCCGATTGTTAAAGAATTTAACAAATACTCAGAGAGACAAATTACTTAAACTATTTAAGTTAAAACAGTAATTGCAAGATTAGAATAAGTTGCGAAATTGTATATTGCATTATAAATATACAGATATCATTATTTAAATAATTATGAAACATTATTAGAAACAAAAAACATTTACAATTTTATTTTATGTACAATTTATATACAGTGGATCAATGATCCGTTTTAAATAATTTTATATATTTTAATATATTTATATGCTTAATAGAAGAAACTATTATTTGGTTCGTTATAGGTAACAGCTTGCATTGCGTGAACACTGGAAAGATGTGGTCGCAATTGATATTTATGTTTGAATTTTCTTCCACAAATCGGGCACCCAAATTGAGGTTCTTTGTTTCCACACTCTACTCGTTTATGTCGCACCAAACCCTTTCTGTATTTGTAGATTTTTCCACAAGCGTTGCACAAAAAATGACCAGCTCCTGAAATCCAAAAATTCACGTACTGTTTCAGAAGAAAAATTTGAAGTAATTTGAAATCATTCAGTAAACGAAGAAAGCAAAATAAAAATGCGACGTCGATTCATGCTATATTATAAAATTGTCAAATCATCTTGTCGAAACAAATTCAATATTGCCCCAGTAGTATTTTTGAGGAAATCATTTTAAAAAACACTTTTCTGATATGAAGCATTAATTATAAAATTCGCAATAACATTTTATTGATCAATAAATACATTGATATAATTCAGATATTACAAAAATGCAATTTTTAAATATATTTATTATGCCTAAGCAATTAAAATTTCGGTAAATTTTCATGAGATTGCAACGTAAACTTTTTTAAGCTCTAGAAAATGGAGCTTCAGTTATCGCAACCAAAAACTTAACCAATTAAGTTTATAGTTTGTATTTACAGGATAAATACAACTAAAAATTAAATTTGTTATGTACAAGTTTGCAAAAGGGTGTTTTTCTTTTATCAGTAGCAACGGATTACGAAATCATTTTAAAAAATCGAAACTAATCCCTAATTGACATAAAAACTATAAAATAACTGAAAGTCAATCACAATTGTCACCAACACAGAAGGCCCCTGCAAGCTAAAAATTAAGCTACATAAAAATTACATTAAAAACGGTTTAACTGGAAATTTTTAATGAATATGAATTCTGTGCCTCTGAAGGTGATGCTTGTGTTTAAAACGTTTTCCACAAATTTCACAGCTTAATTTAGGTAATTTTTGACACTCTATTCGTTTGTGCTGCGAAAGAGATCTTGACCATTTGTAACTTTTGCCACAAACTTCACAAGTAAATCGGTTTCCACCAACTTGATTGGAATTAATTAGTAGACTCGAGGTAGGTTGGAGATGCTCTTCCTGATAGTACACCAGGTATCCTGAAAGAAAATATATTTGTAAAAAGCAACTGATTTATAAACAGGAAGTGGATTATAGCCACTGTGAAGTTAGCTGACGAGTGCAGCTCGGATCTCACATGCGGAGAACCCCGGTTGGACCAGGGACAGGCTTGCGTCCCTCTGTCGGAGAACCATTGGCCCGGCAGAAAGTGAGGGGGGGCGTAGCGACGTGCGCACCCGGCTTGGAGGCGCACGCTTGCCGCTCATCTAACCGGGGTTCTTCACATATGAGAGCCGAGCTACGATCGTCGGCGAACTTCACAATGGCTTTACCCGCTCCCTTTTCATAATCATTACTTAGACTAATGATGCAATTAATTTGAAATTAAGTAGTGATGTGTAAATTATTCAACCAAACTTATTCCAAACATTTAATACCTTAACCGATAGCTCTAGTTAATAAAAGAAGCCTGGGGTGGTCTAAAATCTTACCTGATCAATTTTGTTCTTTTAGAGGAGTCACGTTAGCCGCTAAAAATGAAAAACTAGGAAATACGACGACATTCCTCCGATTTGAAGGAAACCTTTTGCATTGTGTTGTTAAAGATGTTTAATGAAAAGTTAAACAAAAAATCTTACCGCTAATTTTTATTTATTTGTTTAAACTAAGATTTCCATAAAATCATTTTTAAAGTAAAATATCTTGAACAAATGCAGTCCTAAAGCCACAAAATAGTGTATTTATGTATCTGGGGGTTGTTCATTATATATTTAGGTGTGCAAACATTAAAAATGGCGGCCATTTTTTTTAAATATTTATAAAAAAATATTTTAAAAACTCCAAATAAATTATTAATACTTGACATACATATTCCTTAATTCATTGATAGATAACATAAAGTAAGTTGGATTTAAAGTGAAGGAGGAAACCACCTTTAAATCAAGCGAAAGACCTCCAAAAAATGCTTTTTGACATTTTTCTTGGAAAAGGTGCATCGGAAACAAATGATTTTTTTCAGAAAAACAGTACTTATAATTTAAAATAAGAATGCTGGTATGAATTTTACCTCTGCTGGTCATACTTTCAGAGTAATCACCCCTCAAAGTAGGAGGGTGAGTTTCATTTCGCGGGTGGCACGCCCCTTCCATGGCTGATATGTTGAAATAAGATGGTTTTTTTTGAGGAAAATGCATAAGACTTAACTTGTAGAAGGGAAAGTTCTGCATCATTTCAGTTATATACACTTTTGTCCAAAACCGATCCCCTTTAGAGATATAAGCTGCGAAAGAAACGTGCCACCTGTGCGGAACAACTCACCCCCTACTCTGAGGGGTGATTACTCTGAAAGTATGATCCGCAGAGGTAAAATTAATACCAGCATTCTTCTTTTAAATTATTAGTACTATTTTTCTGAAAAAATAAATTGTTTTCGATGCACCCTTCCAACATAAACGTCCAATAGCATTTTTTGGGGGTCTCCTGCTCGATTTAAAGATGGTTTCACCCATCTTTTCAAGTCCAACTTATTTTACGTTATCTATCAATGCCTTGAGGAATATGTATGTCAAGTATTAATAATTTATTTTGAGGTTTATTTTTATTTTTATATAAATGTTTTAAAAAATTAGCCGCCATTTTGAATTTTTGAACCACTAAATTTATAATTAGCAACCCTCAGATACACAAATACACTATTTTCGTGGTTTTACAACTGCATTTGTTCAAGTTATTCAACTATAAAAACGATTTTACGGAAATCTTTGTTTAAACAAATAAATAACAATTTGCGGTAAGATTTTTTGATTTAACTTTTCATTAAACATCATTAACAACACAATGCAAAAGGTTTCATTCAAATCGGTGGAACGCCGCCGGGTTTCCTAGTTAAAATCTTACTTGACTCCTCTATTTGCTAGACAGTCGATTTGAGGAGAGCTTTTATTGATTCAAGGAATAACTAGTGAACGGCTTCACATGGGCTTTCAGGAAAAAATATATCAGCATTTATTTGAAATTTATATATTTAAAATAACAATATTAAAATTGAAATAACTCATTATTACCAATTGGACACATTTCTTGAACAGCGTTTATAGTTGACCTTGACGTAGCCATGTGTTTTTTCCAATATAATAATTTCAAATGAATGCTGATTTTTTATCTAAATGACCATTTAGGCCACTGTTGGGTCACTACACGGGGGTTGTAGAGTGGAAAATTTTAGATTATTCTAACAATAATGATTTTTTGAAGAGTTCTCAAAAAATATAGTCTTCAGCTTGGTTTTCAAACCATAAACCGCGAAACGTATTTTTTGAAAAACACAAATCAGAATTTTTTAAACAATATAGCACGTCTCAATATTAACCTTTTTGTCTGAAACCTGTGGGGGGATTTCATTTTTTTCTCGCAACCCTCACAAATTGGGGTTGTTCTTGGCCTTATTCTGACAAATCAGGGACATCTGACGATTCAAATCATACAATTTTCGAATTAATAATAAAAAGGAGTAAAAACATGAAATTAAACAATTGTCGTTTGGGTTCGCATATATTATTTGATCAATAAAACGTTTACAAGAATATTATTTTCTAGAATAATTCATATTAATCAACAAGTGGACGGTGGATATGTTTAAAACATTATTTTATTACAAATATAATATATTTATGAAACAAATATTCAGTTCGTAATTCAATACTCCCATTTTTGGCAATGAATATTCAAATTGTATTTTGATGAAGACGAAATTGATGTCTCTTAAGATGATGTTTGTGCTAAAAAAGTTTTCCACAAATTTCACAACTTAATTGAGGTAATTTTAAGCACTCTATTCGCTCATGTTGCACTAGTGATTTAAGCCATTTGTATCTTTTTCCACAGGACTGGCAAGTAAATCGCTTAACATCATCCGCGCTGAAAATAGCCAATTTACTTGTTGGGGGTTGACATACGTAAGTCCTCTGCCCTAAAAAATCAGATATTCATAAAAAGAACAGATTAAACTTTGTTTTTCAATATTTCGCCTACTTTGAGATGTTAATTAGTGTAATTCACGCCGAATTCTTTCTAATAGGTATCATCTCATGCGGTTTTAAAATCCAAAACAAGAATGCATAACAAATTATTACTATTGCAAATAATTTTCCTTCGGCTGAAGCAGAGTCAAAATCAATAGCTTAAAACACTTTTCTTCAATCTTCTTTGTGTTGCTCACTTACATCGAACACCTGCGAAAAAATTAATTAGTCATTATTTGGAAGATATGAACGGTTTGTTACAAGTAAATTCAAGTCTTTCGTTGTCAATTGAACTATAAATATAAAAACAAAATACTCCAGACTATGACTCTAAGTAAATAATTTTACTAAATATTTTTAAGATTTTATTTTGCTACAAATGGAATACAAAGTTTACGAAGGCGTTGCTTAAAAAATGAAAATACATTAAAAGCGAAAATATATATAACATAAAATTAATATGATTAATATCATATAAAAGCTCAAACAGATAAAAATGAGGAATTGCCTTAGTGGCCAAGTGGCACTATATAAAATAGTTGAGATTACTTTCTTTCGTCGTGAATACATTGTTCCTAAGAATTATATCACCGGTTTTTAAAAATATTTCGAGTGAGGCGGAAGTATGTATTTCCACATTTATTGTTAAGTGCTATCTACCTTTAAGTGCGATTGATTCGAAAATCAGGAATTATGACTATAGAAAGGATTTATAAAGACTAAATTAAAAATACATGTTGGAACAGACTTGTTAAATGACTATTTCAGGAAAGTTCTATACTTCCGCGACACTCGGTACAATTATAGTAAAAAAGAAATCATCTACAGCGACCAAGACTATTTTATCACTTCTAGCCTAAATCTCTAAGTAGTATTCGAAGGCACGAAATGTAAGGCGTACATTAAAAAACCTTCTTTCTCACAAAATAGCTTTTAGATCAAAGTTTTAATAAATTTTGTTTTTCCGAAGTTTGCATTGATTTTTCGCAGACTCATTCATTACCAATAACAATATGTTTTACATATTCGAAAATTAATCCCAATAATTAAAAGCTACACGTAGAGTTTAAAGAACATCCGCTACCTTGAAATATTTCTAAATCATTGTCACGATTTCATACCATTAACCGCAAAAGCCTAGTATCAAAAATGGAATAAATTTAACATTTTTCCATAGACAATTTGAAAAAAGTAACGAATAAAATATTTGTTAAATACATGTGTAGTTGGCAGTATTATACTTGTCACCACTCTTACATTTTTCGTTACATTCATGCGAACCACAGACATACAATTTGTGCATCTTGAAATTTGATTTTCAAATGGAACACAAGATAGGTAATTATAAACATTTTTTTCAGTAAAATATAAAGATATCGTATAAAGCTCCCTGCTCTTCCTAAAAGCATTTTATATATTTATATAGAATTCTTGCTCTTTTTAAAAATATTTTCCAAATATGTTTTTCAAACAGATCTTCACCTTCCAAATATCACTGAACGTTACCAAAGCAAGATTCTATGCTTTAAAATTAAGCCTAATCTCTAAAAGCAATATAAAAATCATCTATCACCCAAATGTGCGACCTAATTAGGAAAAAATAATTTTTTCGAACTTATACTTCGCAACTAATGCAAAAATTTCTCAAAGGTAACAATAGAAAAATACTAAACAATATTATCCAGATGCAAAAAAATCAAAATTTTTGTGTTTTATTACATTAATTTTAACATCCTGGAATATCATTCCCAACCCATAAATTGATAATAAAATAAATCAACGTCTTGAAATATAACCATTTTAGAATCATGTAATTATTCAAAATTAATAAGACCGATTATGACGAATTTAAAAATAAGGTTTAAATATCTTTTTATTTTTTTTCTAACATTTCCTTCATATATATTTCTTTTCCATATACCGCGTAATTTTGTTGTATTATATAGTCAAGGGCTACATATCCAAGGACAGGTTTTAAAAAACTGGTCCCAGAATAAAATCGAAAATCGTACGCCTGAAGCTGCATATGCGTCTATTACCTAATAATCTCCATTTTTACCATGGCAGTCCTTATAATAAAATAATGAAAGTAACAAATAGAAAAAACTATTTTCTTTCATCTGATGTTCGCGATTTTCATATCCCTTAAAATCGACCGCAATCCCTCTTTAAGACCTCTTCGGGCACTATAATTACTATTTATAAATTTATTATTTCATTTTATCATTGCCATAGTTATACTATAAATGATGCTATTTTTGTTACTATATATAAAGTAGTTTCAACTTAGTAATATCCGTTTATCGTATTCATTTTATTTCACAGTCGGGTTTATCAACTTCGTTGTTGAAGTTGACTATCTATTTTATTTAGTAAAAAAAAATTTGAGTATTTTATGTATAGCTTAGTATAGTCTATCCTGCTTTATAAATACTGTCTATAGTATAGAAAATAACAGTCGTGATACGTAGATGGCGTAGGAATACGGGACGAATACCTAAGAGTGAGTGAATACCTTTTCCAATTTCTTAATTAATTAAATTAATTATTCAAACACTGGGCTTTCCCTCACGCAGCCGAACTCCTAAATATACAAAAAAATTTATTTAGGACTTGGTAATTTACCATTATGACCTTCGAAATTTAAGAATGATAACGAATCCATCGATATATTATTTTTCCTAAATAGTTGAATATTAAAGAATAAATATTCTAATTTTGGTGACATACACATATTATTATTTTCAACTTCAAATGAAAATTAGATATAATTGGAATCGTAATAATTTTTAGGTTTCAAATATTAAATATCTAAATAACTTAGATCCAAAAAAAAAATTTGTATATTTCGCGTTTTAGGTACAAAGTACTCCCGCTGACCAGGCTCGCCGGCAGCAGTTTGTCTGCGGGATGGTATACCGCGTAGAGGGGGAACAGTATACAGGTAGCTGATACTTCTTTTTATTGTCATTTAAAAATGCAATACACATTCATATAACATTCAGTAAGACGCAGAAAAAAATATGTATTTAAATATGTTTTTGTAACATCTGAAAAGTGCATATAATAGCATAATTAGCATAATTCGGAATTTAAAAAAATATTATCATAATGAGTTACCAGAACTTTATCACATTTTGAAAGAACAGATTTCAAAACATATTGTTGACTCCGCCCTAACATTCAGATATGTAGTCAATTCAATTATACAGTTTTATTTCTTAAAATTCAGATTTTGATGTTTTGCTTATAGTAGGAAATAAAGGATACAAAAAATACTGTTAGGAACTGTATCAGGAAAAATAAGTAAGATTCTCAACTCTTGGTACTTTATCCGATTGATCGATTTAGTAATGCAAATTTTATAATTATAAAAAAATTATTACTGGATATTATTGGAATGATTATTGGTGTAAAGTTTCTTTTTAATTAAAACCCGGCGGTAATATTTTGGACAGTCTGATAATTTATAAAATTTCTTACTATTCAACAAATTATAATAATACTTCAGAATAAAATAATTAAAATATAAAATTTAATAAAAAATGTATTCCGCAGTGTCTAAATCGACAGGTTAAACTTTGTTTCTTAACAATTGTTCGAATATTTTAGGAATATATTTCAAGTTTTTTG
>JAWWLR010000034.1:53618574-53632898 GCA_035041075.1 Acraspis erinacei
TATAACATTGAGGATTATCTACCAGAGAAAAGTATAAATTCAAAACCACGGGGGATTAATTAATGAACAGGGAACGGATTAGAGCCACTGTGAATTAAGCCGACGAGCACAGCTCGGCTCTCACGTGAAGATTATCCCGATAAGACGGGCGTACGCAACTTCACAATGACTCTATTCTGATCTATATTAATGAAAAAGAAAAAAGCATAATAAGAAAATAGACATTTTCCTCACCTTTCAGATTTTTTATTTCAAACCTTGAGTATTTAGTAGGCTAAAATACAAATAAACTAAGCAACTATCTACATTTTATAATAAATGTATTTATTCCTTTTTTCACTACTTTTCGCAGCTAACATTATTCTTGGAATAATAATATCATTACAATCTTTAATAGTTACCCTAATCAACATCATAAACTTGATTCAGATAACCGCCTAATTAAAATATTAACATTTACATATTCAATCACGAATAAATTCTTGAGAATTCTTTTCACATTTTCAGTAGGAAAACCAACTTTCTATTGCCTTATTACAATGAAAAAAATGAATTCAAGCTGACCTTAAAAGAAAAGTAAAATTCTATAAATAAAAAGCCTACTTTCAGTTAATTGTTGATAATTTTAAACAATTTTGAAACCTTTCAGTCAACTTAAACTCACGTTTTTTCTTTGCATAATAATATCTATGGCTGACAATTTTCGTATCAAAAATAAGTATTAAATTGTTTTAACTCGCTTAAAGTGCTCGGTTCTTCTTGAAGAGAAATATGAACTTTGTAATGTCTCTGCAAACTGTGTTTGTGTTTAAATCTAGAGTGGCATATAATACATTCAAATTGAGCTTCTTTTCCACATTCAAACCTTTTGTGTCGTTGTAAACTTATAATTCGTCGATATTGCCTTCCACAAGCGTCACAGGGGTAGGTTGAACCATTGTCCGCCAATTGGTACGAAGGCACTGAAAAATAAAATCAAATTTTATAAAAAGATTTGTAAAGGCCCTCGAATTTTTAATAATTTAATTATTCCAATAAGACTAGAACTTATCTAACCATAGAGAATTATTTTATAAGTAACTGTCACCCAAATCAGAAGATACTACTCCTGAGGAAAGAAATAGACCCTTTTTATTTTATTTTTTTATACTTTTAAAATTGTAACTGTTTGTTCAGCACAATATATTTGTTATTAAAAGTTTAAGAATCGATTACTCTCCTTCGAACCATAAGATCTATGAATGAATGAAAATCTACAAAAGAGGTGCAGAGATAGAAGTACAGAATAAAAAATAAGTGGTAGAAATAATAAATAATATTACATCTATTTTTATAATAATGTTCAACACAATAGTTTCATTCTTTGGAGACTTACATTTTTATATAATATTTTATACACATTTTGCTTTCATCTCCTGGAGAAGGATGCTTAATTCAAATAAAAGAACATCTTTTTTTTAAGTAATACATTGTTTTTACATTAAAGACTGTTTATGGATGGTCTTGACATGATAATGCAAGCTATATTTTCTTTTTGTACAATAATTGCAATGGGGACATCGGAATTCTGGAATTCTTCCACATTCAAATCTTTTATGCCGAGTTAACGATGATCTTTGAATGTAGGATCTGAAGCACTGATTGCAGAAATAGTTGCGATTTCTCTCTTGTGGATGACCTAAAATTGAAAACAATTTAATAAGTACGCTTCTCACACTCACTGTTATAGAGCTTTTCAAAAAACTTTCGATTATATTGGACTATTTCTACACAGTGTGATAGGAAACCGTGATATACAAAAACAATATTATTCAGTATCAAAAATATATTTAACAGTAACTGCGAAGAGAACAATTTTTTACAAAAACATTTGCAACCCAGACGACAATTTTCAACATATTTTCTACAATTTGACTTATTTACAAATTAGATACACTGCTATTTACGTTATAGAACATTTTGTGATGAATTTGCTTGATAATTTCACTGTTTCCTGACGTCAAAAGAATAGGCCAACATTCTGGACTTTCTCTAACATGACGATGTAGAGATTTCTTCCACTTGTAGGATTTCGTACAGGCCATGCATGTGTTGTATTCTGTAAAATAAATACCAACCATTTTTTGGTGTATCATATTTTTTAAAAAGGATAAATAAAATAAGTATCCTATATGGAAGAGTTTGGATCACTACAAAGTGCGGATTTCAATAATTAAAACCTAGGATATTAACAAGAATCAGAAATATCACAAACAAAGGAGTAATACCGAACCAAGAGAGTTGACAGCTTTTAACAAATTGGATGTAAATCGTGCAGGACTTATCAAGATTTTCTGGTACTTTTTTCCTCAATTTACAAACTTATTCTTTTTGGGAATAAAAATACACCAGCAACTATTAAAATATATTTTTATTCAAAGAATTACAGTCTTGAATAGGTACACCATTTTCTGTACAAAAATTTAATCCACGATTTAGGTGTCTCTCAGATTAAAAAAAAATTTGTTTGAGACTTCTACCATTTTTCATGCGACATTTAAGCAACTTGTTATTTTCAACTAAAGTTGGAAAAATGATATTATTTTGTAAATTACTTGACAAAATTTCAAAAGTTTCAAAATCAGTCATTTATGCGAAATCAGCTAAGTTTATGATGGTCAATTTTTTATAAACGTATGTTAAGATGTAAGTACTTTTAATCCGGTTAGCAGTGTTTGGGATAAATAAATTACAATATTGATCAATTGAAAATTAAAGCGTTCAAAAATAAAGAGACTTAAATTGAAACCTCGCATAAGAAAATAATTCAATTCCAGCTATTCATACCGAAATTGGAAATGGATTTGCAAACAGGAAATTTGGAAATGTCAAAATGTTGAACATTCAACGATTTTTCCGACTTTTATGCTATTATAGGTAAACAGATTTAAAATTTGGAAATTTAAGATTAAATTACTACTAAAATAGAATAATAAAAATATGTAACGACAAACGAAAAGAAATTACAAGGAAAATAATGACAGTGGTGTGAGTTGTTTTCTGTCGTTTTCTTGTGACCACGGGAAAATGAGGAAAAAAATGTCAGGAAAAAATGAGTTCAAAATTGTTTTAAACTACTATTGATATCTTGCGTTGTTTTTGGCAAAAATGGGATTTTTAATCTTGGAAAATAAATAAATCGTTTTTCTCAAAAACGTGTAGGACTATTTTTTCTTCCTTGGCTCAAAATAACCGAGAGACATCCATAGCAAGTGGAAGGAACAAGAACAAGTTATAGAAAATAATATACTTTTGAAATATATGATATGCAAATCTACAAACACTGCCAGCACCTAGTTATGTTCAAGAGCCTTATTTTCTACATATTTTCTTCATAAGCGAATTATTAAATTCCCTACGGAAAAAAATAATTTTCTAAGCTTTTGAAGTGTCTGTAGAGGTAACGCGATGAAACGTTTTCATGTGTCTTCTAAGGCAATACGTATAGTTGGTCCGGAAGTTACAAAGATCACATTTAAATTTTAAACTTCCGGTATTATGCACATTTCTTATATGTCTATCCATATTCGTTTTGTACATTGTCATATGTGAGCACAATGAACAGGAGAAATATTTCAATTTTGGATTTTTCCTGCATATACCCTGCTGGTGTCGACAGAGTAGAGATTTTAAAGGAAAAGTTTCTTTGCAGAAAGAACATGAGAATCGTGTTTGCTGAGACTGAGATGAAATTCGTTGCGATGAAGTTGATTGATTTAAAACTGGTCGAGATAAAATTGATCCACCACTCATTCCAATTTGGTCCATCAGAAATTCTGATCCACGATTACTTTCATTTTTCATTGGGTTATATGACAAAGTTTGTCGGTTATTGAGACCAGGATACTCGCCCCACGAAAACGAGTCTGAAACAAAAATACATAGAACAATGTAGCTAAAAGTTATCATTTGGTTAAAATTTAAAAAAGCAGCACCTAAATTGGATGATATAAGGAATAAATAGTTCTATGAAATAAATGATCAAAGTATTGAATTAAAACAGACAAAATATAATGAGATAAATTTTAAATTATCCAAACACACTCTGCTCATCAATTTTTAAAAACCTGCAAATACAGTAGACTCTTACCAAGCGCCTCGAGCGTAGCATTAGATGCGCGTGCGCCAGACGATATTCACATAATCCGCCCATACGTCTCAGAGATATTTCCCTCTAAGCTTTAGGGGCGGGGCCTAACTAAACGGGCGCTTCGTGAGAATCTGCTGTAATGATTTCGCATCTATAAAACGATGATTAAAATTTTAATTTTTTCTTTCATAATGAAAATAACAGATACGTTAATGGTAGTGAAGTACTTTAGATGAATGCTTTTTGATATAAAATATTTTTATTGTGAAGAACAAATACTTATAATGTACGTGAATCTTAACCTAATGTTGATGATATACATGAACGGTGTTATCAGAAACTTATCAGGAATTTGATGTGACAACGAAAGATGAATGTTCTCTAAGGATGTGATATTTTAATAAAGTATTCACTCTGGCTCTGTGTGCGCAAAATGGGCAGGGGTAAAGAGGTTCCACTTGGCAGAAGAAATTCATGTGCTTTTTTAAACTTCTCCAATCACTGTAATGTTTTCCACACTTGAGACACAAAAGATCAGTCTTGCATCGTCTCCAAACTTCAGCTGAAAGAGTACTGCAGAATAGAGGGAGTCCGGCTGTAACATAATCAAAAATAAATGATTAATGAGCTCATTTCTGGAGCTGACTTTAAACGCGAGAGATACATTACTTGTATTGCGCCCTAAACACTAATCACGATTTAGAGCTAATTAATTAAGGTTAATTGGGGTTAATGAATTACCGTTAGGCTCTAAAACTTAATACTTTAGGCAAAATAACTAAATTTTTGGGATCTTGGAAAAATAGATGAAAGAGAAATTGTTTAGAAAATTTAATTTAACTGGTTTTAATTACAGTATCATTAATGCAATTAATTATTAAATGACAATTGCATAATATATAAGCTATAATTACAGCTTCTTTGTTTAGATTCTCATTCTTTAAAATAATAGATAGCACAATAAAATGCTAATTCTGAACTAAATATTTTTTAAATTTTGAACTATTTCAGAATTAACAATTTTTAATGAGATATTAAAAATGGATATTTGTGTATTTAACTTTTAAAATTGTTAAATTTCTTAACGCAATTTTCAAAACTGTCCATTTTAGTATGGGAGAGCTAAAAATGTTTTGATTTCTTTAACTACGAAGCATGAGGAAAAGTGCAAATGTCTGATTTTATAAAGTGCTATTAAAGTATAAGAAGGTATAAAATGTGGTGTATGTAAAATTCCAAGAAGGATATAAACAAGACAAAAGTATATCCTATTTTTTTATATTTATTATATACAAATTCAACGGAAACGTCCAAATTGAATTCACTTCAATTTTAGGAATGTACAGTTCACAGTTCACAGTTCAGAATTTAAAAATTATAATTGTGTCAATACAAATAATTTTTAAATAAAATGTTTAAAAAATCTGCATTTTAAGATCAAATTCTTAATATTCTTTAGGCAAAAATTTGAAATTGAAGAATTTGAACTAAATTCCAGTTAAGAAATTTGACATCTCAGAAAAATTTGGTAAGTTTAATATTTAAGTGCTACAAACAGTAAAGTTTCGAATTAGATGCATTCAAATTGAAGAATTTTAAGTAAGACAACTGCATATCCAAAGAATTGAAGTTGAAAACTTTTTTTAAATGTAATTATTTGAAACTAAAACATTATCAAATCAAAGTTTTCGAAATAAGTTAGAAACACAAATAGATTAAGGCTAGAAGCTAACCTGTAATTGGCGTAAAAAGTGAAAAGATTTAAAAAAGGTAAATGAATGTATAAATTGAACATTTTTAAGTTAAGTTCGATAAATTAAATGTTTTAACGCTGCAACACCCATAATATAGAAAATTAAAAAAATTATTTTGTTAAATTGCACTGATCTGAGCCATTTTATATTGAATGACTAAAAATTATGCAATTTCATAATTAAAATGGATGATTTTGAAAAATTTTAATTGAAGAGTCAAAATTTAACGATTCAGAATTTAGAACGTTCAGAATTGAAGAAACTCCAAGTTTCAAGACTAGGATTGTTCAAGATCGTAAAAATGTCTGAAGTTTTCTATTAAAAAGTACAATTAAAATTGAAAAATAAAGAATTTTTTATATAGTTTCCTTTCAGTGATATTGCTTTTAATTATAATAGCCTTAATTAAAGTGATAATTAACATAAATATTTTGACAAACAGATGATTTTCAAACTTTTATTTTGAAAATATACCAAATATACTGCAGTGAATTTGCACTGGTAATTTACCCTATTCAAATCAAGTTTCTTTATTATCATACAAAAACATGCAATTCATCAGTAGAATAAACAAACGAGTAAAAACTACCGAACTAAATAAAATAAAATAGTTTAAAATTGCGATGTTTATAACATAGACGTGATTAAAATTGCACATTATATCACAAAAATGATATGCAAAAGACATAAAAATAGCATAAAGACATAAAAATAGCATAAACTCTGCACGAATATTTTTCATTTTATTTTGCGTTGATTAAATTGAGGAAATTAAAATCATACAGCTGATTTTAGTAAACACTATTATTAATTACAACTTCTTCGTGAACCACGCACACCAGGTATGCCAGGTGGCTGATAAACATTATGATTTCTCATCATATGACGACGCAGACTAACATTTTGAGTGAAGCTGCGATGACAAATTTCACAAACAAATTTTTTTTGGCCCGAACACTCAAATCTCAAATGTTTCAGCAAACTTTGCTTAAATTTATATCCTCTGCCGCATTGTGAACATCTGAAAGATATATCTTCCACTCTGAGATAATTTGCGTGTCTTGACCTTCGGTGATATGTCGAAAACTGATTTTCAATACCTGCAAAAAGATGCATCATTAGTAAGAAACAGGTTAATTTTAATAGGGTATTTTTGACAATTTTTTTATGAGAATAAATGAGGCAGAAGATGAGGAAAAGAGAGATGTGCAAAGCTATGGTGAAATATTTATATTTAAAAAAATGAAAAGCGAGTTCAAATGCGGAAATGCTATTGGTAGATACTAGATGTTGTACACGAAAAATCGTAAAAAAATGTATATAAAGGGAGACGGATTAGAGCCACTGCGAAGTTAGCTCACAAACACATCTCGCCACTCACATGTGTAGAACCCCGGCAAAACCAGAGGCAACTGTGCACACTCACGCCTGTAGGCACTTTTCTACGCGCCCCCCTCTCTAACGGGCCGACGGTCATGGAGACGCACGCTTGCCTCTGAGCTAACCGGGGTTCTGCGTATGTGAGAGCCGAGCTGCGCTCGTCAGCTAACTTCACGGTGTGTCTTATCCGCTACCTACCTATAATCCTAAAACCATTAATAAAGAATATAATATTAAAATATTCGTCTTTGAAATAAGGTAAGGGAGTTCTAATCAAGCCAACATAAAAATAAAACAATTTTATTGTCAATAAATAAATTATAAATATGGAAGTGACACACGTGTCACAAACTTTGGTCTACGTAAAATTAATTTCGCTTCCAGGGTTTATCTTATGAATGAGGGTGATATGTCGAATAAGACTTGTTTTTTGTGTGAAGCTATAACTACAGTAAAGACACGGAAATTGTCTTTTTCCTCCACATTCCCAATTCATATGTCGCCGAAGATTTCCTAGTGAGGAGTAGCCACGTCCACACTGATGGCAGGAAAATCGTAGTAGCTTGAGTCCTGTCAAATATAAAGAAAGTATCACATAAAACAGAATTCGGCTATTTTGAAATTTGTATTTTTTGCTGGATGTGCTATGAAGCTTACAGTGCTAATATTAAAAAAAAACATACCACCACCTGATGACAAATGCATTTTTCCATACTGTACAAAAGTGTTTAAAAACTGCATAAAATCAGTAAGGCAAAATTCAGAGCAGGAACTGAGACGACATTCATTAGTTTTATTGTTTAGGTAACATTTTTTCTAACTCAAAGAAAGTATTTCCATTTCAGATATTACCCTTTTTACTATGATAATTTCAGAAATATTTAAATTCAAACATTTAATGTTTTTTAAGATCGGATTGTACCCCATATCTATTCGGGTGCCCAAAAATTTATGTTTTTGAATTTTGCAAACGTTACCTGCTTAGTTTCTTCATTTTGTTTAAAAAATTACTACCATGCACTTTTTTGATTCTGTCAGTTTAAAAAAAAATATTTTTTCGATAAGTTTGTGTTTCTTTACATGCACTTTAGGGTCCAGTAATAAAAAACTGTGTTTTTTAATCAGACGTTTCGACTAATGTGGGAGTCCTCTTCAGTGATTTATTTCTTAGCAATTGTGTAAGAAAATCATCTCATCAGTATTGACCCTAAAGTCCATGTAAAGAAACACCAACTTATTTAATAACAGAGGGTCAATATAATTTCCCGTCATGAATATTTTTTAGCCCTATATTTGCTTAAAAAAATTGAAAACCAAGAAAATTAATTTTCATACCTAAAACGGCCTATCGAAATCTCTAAAGAATTATTTGCAATTAAGAAGATGTACAGCAATATTTTTTTACTAAGATGATGAAATGTAGGAGTTAGCATTTGCAAAATTCAAGATGAAACTTCTCTTGGGAACCCTACAAAAATCAAACTTAAAAATTGAACTATTGAAAATTGAGGCGTTCACGAAATCGAGCAACATCGAATTTTAACTATTAAAAATTTAATAAGTAACAAATCAAATAATTTTAAAAATAAGAGTCAAGATTTGGAGATTTCAAAATCGAATCATTTAAAATAGAATAATTTCAAATTGCAAGCATCCAAATTAAATTATTATTAAATTACAAGTGTACCATTTTGGAGAATTACAAAATGAACAATTTTGAATGAAAGTCATCAAGAATGGAACATTTTCAAATCGAAATTGTGAATTTATGCGTAAAAACTTAAAAATATAAGAATATCACCAATCTTTTTAAATTGAAACAGTAGATAATTGATCAATTTAAAATTGTAAATCTTCAAAATTCCAACTGAGCAATTTAGATAAAAAATGGTTTTAAATTTTCAAAATCAACACGATCAAAATGAAATAATTCCAAATTGAAAATGTGTTTTTAAGTTTAGAGCATTCAAAGTTTAAAAATGTCAATTTTACAGCAACTTGAAGTGTATGATAGTAAATGATTTTTTAATAAAGCCTGAAAAATGTCTAATCTGAAAATCAAGATTGCATTTTTATGGATAAAATATCACGCATAGAATAATCTTTGACATAAAGTAATCATTTGGTTCTTTTAAATATATTTTATTTTAACATTGACGTAAATAAATCATTTCTCAGTTTTTAATAGTAGTAAAAAAAAGTTAAATTTAGGCAACTACAAATTTCTTTTTAGCAGGTAAAGAAACATTATGATTGGTTGCTAAATGGCGTCGTAGACTTCCATTTTGTGTGTAAGAAGCAGTACACAAATTGCATCGATATTTTCTTTGGCCGCCACATTCAAAATGCATATGTCTAAATAAACTTCTCCTTAAAGCGTATCTTCTTCCACACGAAGGACAAGCGAAAAATTTTCTGCCAAATTCTCCCACGGATTCATCAAAACCTGTATTTTTCTTCAATTTTTTTATTCTCGATTCTCTTGATGGGTGAATTGGAATGTAAGTGTAAACCGCTGAGAAATCTGAAAGTAAGTACACCTATTAATCAGTAAATAATTGTCACTATCAAATTTTCTTTTAATTAAAGCTCCTGATACGTAAGCTATACAAAAACAACATATATTTGACGGAACTTACCATAAGTATCTTTACTTCACAATAGACGGGAAAATTGGGGATAGGATACAATATATATAATTTTATTAAAATTAGAAATAAGAAAATAATTAATAGAGTAATCAATTTATTGGATTATTTATTAACTATATATTCTCTTCGCAATTTTAGTATATCAATCATTATATGATAGAGTGAGTGCATTGAATATATGAATCCAATAAAAAGTTTCGATAGTTTTGTGTGTAATCATACACGATCAGCGTATAGTTCGATGAATAATAGTTTTTATACTTACTCACTATTTTATATTTAGTGAACTCACTCTACAAATTATTTTTGGATATGCGTACGAAATTTTTATCAAAAACACCCAGTGGAGTTAACAAATACTTTTATAAAATATCTTAATCCACTTCGAGAAAGGTGTATTTGAATTTCAAGGTCCACTGCAATCGTAATGACACATTCAAATAAATCATTTTGTATTCAACCTTAAAATTATGAATGCCTCTATAAATAAATTCAAAAATTAAAATCTTACATATTTAAATGCCAATCTGCTTTTATGAGTAGTGATTATTCAAAATCCCAACCACTCTGAAAAATATTTTTAAAAAAAGAATTCTTTTCATTCAAGTTACCGTTTTCCTGAATGTTATTTAATGTAACATATTATACTTTACGATAATAGAATGTAAAATGCCCTGATTGTTTAGTACAGTAGACTCTCACAAAGAGCTCAGTGCTCGGCACCGATGCCTTCACTAAGATTCTAGTGAGCGCGCATCTAATCCACGCTCAAGTTGGTTACCGAATTTAGAAGTAATTGAACGGAGAGGCTCTTGGCGAGAAAAGGCGCTTGGTGATAAAGGAGCTTTGTGAGAGCCTACTCTCATTATATTCTCGTATTAATGCTATTAATAGTGAGGTCGTGGACCTTTCTTTTGTGGGGGTACAAAAACATTGTGGGATTTCATCAAATGCGATCTCAAAGTTCCATTTTGAGTGTATCTAGCGGGGCAAAGGTGGCATAAAAAACGTCTAAGTCCATCGCACTCAAAATTGACATGTCTCATCAAATTTTTCTTGTTCCGATAAACTTTTCCGCATCTGGAGCAATTAAGAAGTACAAGTCCTCCTCTTCCAGTACGCCTTTGCACCACTGGTTGTACATCTGGCCAATTCTGTTGGTTACTCGATATTGCAGCTAGGTCGATGAAAGCGAAACCGTTGTTGTAATCTGGAAAAGATATCACAATTTTAGTATGACATTACTATATTTAACTAAAAAAAAATAATTAATTTTAATTCTAGGGGAAATATGGTTTATATTATTAGTCTCAAATATGGGGGGATTTTGTTTTTAGTGTACTTTTTATTTATTTATTCATATCAGTCTTAAAATACAAAATGATTTGTTATATCTAACAATCAGTGTTTTTCCGTTCAGTTCTTAAACTTGAGTTCTGACCTTATAGCCTTTAACCTTTGCCCGTTGACTCTCGCATTCGATTCCTAACCTTAAAACACCTGCAAACTCGACTGTCGAAAACCCGGCTGAACTCGGGAGGTGATTTTCTGCAGTTTTCCTCTCCACTGGCCAAATATCCAGATAAATGCGAGAACTTTCTAATAAAGTGGGATGCAGCGTTCCCGAAAAGGATGTAAATTACAATTGTGTGTACGTATTTTAAATGACTAATAAGAGCAGATCTCAAGAGAAATTTAGCTCGACAAATTAAACATGAAACTGGAGAGGAATGTTCGCATGAACTAAAATGTCGTTGCAAAGCTCCAAGCCTATAAAATCTTCGAGAACATTTTTCACGAATCGATGCAATTATGAGTTCCAAAAGAGGATTCTCCAATATTTGTACGGTCGTTTGCAGATGAGGTCGATTGTGTTAGAGCATCTAGGAAAGATGTAGAAATTGTAGATTAACGATGACTTTGGTAAAAATCCATCAATGTTGAGGAAAAAGTTGAAAGTCCCAAATTCACTATATTTGTAATAGATTCTGTGGATAGGAAATAAATGAAATATTTATGGGAAATTATGTAACGAATTGAGATATTTCAAGAACGTACCATCATCACAGCACATGTTAGAATAAGATAAATATCAGGTTTGGGCTGGAAACACAATATTTAAAACTTCATCACAACATGGTTATCTGTTTTTAGAACTACCTATTTCTGGGATAAAAAATATCGCTGTAAATTCGGTAGTAATAACATTTTATTTTAACAAACTTCTAGAATTAAATAATGTGAGTCAGTGCATTATGATAAGGAAAAACTATAAACGTGTATAAATCTGTGTTATGATAAATTATTGATAAATAATTAATCGAGCGATCTTATGTCACAATCAGTACGTAATATTAAAATCATTTCAGAATCACATTTTCAGTTACTTATAATAAGAGAGTTTTAAATAATAATTGAACATCAATCGAATTTTTACGATTATAATTTTTAATTCTCCTTAAATGATTTTAAGTAATAAAAAATTCCTAAATTTATAACAATATGAAACTCATATATTTTATACGTTTTGAATTTAAAATCTAATTTTTTGTGATTCAAAGAAAAAATGTTTTTGATTGTAACAAAAATAAATCCTTTGTCAATCCGGATTACCTGAAAAGTTATGTACCTTCGGTACTTAATTCGGATGATAAGTTTAATTCGTGAAGAAGATAAATAAACAATATCCTTTCCTATGAAAAAGTGTTAACATCCTAATATTTAATTGTAAGACTACGAAAATCACGGGGTAGCTGACAGATTTTGCCAAATCTTTATCAGCAGTTGGCTGATACATTTTCGAAATTTTCCATCCATTTTTAAAAAATACATTGCACGGCCAGGAAATCCTAACATTATAGAATAATTTTTGCCCATAAAGTTGATTGCCGAAGAACGTTCGGAAAACTAACACTGTAATAACATGAAAAAAGACTTATTATCAACATTATTTGCACTGCAAATCTGAAAGATCCGAAAGGTCATACAAATTGAGCTTAGAATTTCATCCTCGAATGTCCCTGAAAATTTTCTTAATATTTGGGCGATGCCCATTTGATTTCCAAACTGCTGCCGCCGAATTTAGCCAGCGGTGATCCTTTTTACTTAATGATAAATGAAATCCGAAAAATATACATTTTTTATTTTTGAATTAGTAGTTTAGAAATATTTTATTGGAAATCTACGTTTTTTTTTACAGTTCCAGCGGTATATCGCTTGCCTCGTGAAGTTAAAAATGAGAAAATTCACTATTAGAAATTTCTGTTTCCTAAAATGATGATAAATTTTGGAAAATTCACATAAATGTAGAAAAATTCAGTTTCGAATTATCTCATTTTTTCAGCTACAATTGCAAATTTTTGTATACAGTGCAAAAAGTGCCACTAATGTCACTATATAATATTTTATTCAATCTAGGACTTCATTCGTTTTTTTTGGTTTGTATTTCGTGTTTTGTTCTTCATTAGGTAAAAAAAATTCTTCTGCTGGCAAGGATCAGCAGCATGATTTTAGCGGTCCCTCAACTGCGTGAAGGGACATAGAATGGTGGAGGTAGGTCAAACAGATAGACCGCAATCGAATGAGCACCGCCCAAATATTTCATAAGACCATACCAGCCTGTTTACGATTTAAAAATATACAATTTTCGAATTGTGCATACAGCTTTTTTTACATATTTTGGGAAAAGTCACTATATGTTTCGTAAACTGCATCTTCTGATATTTGAATAGTAGCTTCAAATTCTTCTGTTGCTTCGTACGTATGTGAATTTCCATTATCTCCATAATGCGACGCATCTTCATTCTGCGAGGTATATTGCTCCCAAAGTCCTTGATGTCTTGCCAAAATATGTTTCATTAAACTCTCTTTATATCTCGTTTTATGAGGGCAAAATTCGCAGGAAAATTTGGGAGCCACACCACATTCGAAATCGTGATGTCTTTTCAGATGATGCTTATGCTTATAAGTCTTTCCACAGGTCGTACAAGCATGTTTTCCACTCCTCATGGCATACTTCAATCCTGAAACAAAATAATTTAACAATATTAATTAAGGTTAACGTTTCTCAATTCTTAAGCTTTTGATGATGTAATCGAAAAACATGTAAGAAAATTAATAAAACAAGAGCAGGTAACAAAGAATATGAATAAATCGGAAGAAATTTATAAATATTATATTGGGGTTTTCGACCATTTTTTTTATTTATTCACATTAAAAGTATTACATAAAAGCTTAGATGTATTATGAAGCGTAATAGTTGTATAAACCAACAGATCGTTCCAGTACAGAGTGCTGTTTTATATGAACTTCTAAATAACTTTTGTAAGTCGATTTGTATGGACAGTAATTGCATTTGAGAATTGGCCTCTTTCCACATTCTTTCAAAATATGCCTTCTGAGATTTTTAGG
>JAWWLR010000034.1:53636010-53648265 GCA_035041075.1 Acraspis erinacei
AATTCTAAATCGCAGAGTTTATTGCTGAATATTATGTCTACGTTTTACGTGTGATTTGAGATTCCATTTGCGATCAGTACGATAATCACAGAAGGGACAACATTCTGATTTGACTCCTCCACAAGACACTTTCAGATGATGGATAAGGTGATGCTTCCATCTAAAAGACTTTGAGCATTTTGAACACTTGTATTTTGCCGCGTCCGGAGTCCAGTATTTTTTTTCTTCCGGGTTGGTCATTTTGCTTCCTGCTGAACTACACCTTGCACTCAAATCACCCTGGGATGAAAGAACGTCATCATCAAAATCTGATGGAAAGTCAACTTCTTCTTTCTTCAGTACAATATTGCAATCCTTCCAATAATAGCTCGAATCTGGAACAAATAACATTTTTTACAGTATTCGTTTCCGAACGGAATTTAGAATCTAAACCTAAATCTTCGGATTACGAACGCCCTTAAATTAAATTTTTTGAATTTTAATAAAATCACATGAAATGGGTAACAAGATTCAATCATTTATTTTCACAAATTTATTCGTAAATTTGTATAATTACAGATTAGCAATCGCATGTTTCAAATTTCATAAGAGTCTATTTTTCCCTGATTTTCCCGAGGTTAAACCTTAAAATATTCTATAAATATTAAATTTTAATATTTGTATTTTGTACTAATCTAATAATATGTATCTATGATCTACATCTAAATTAAATTAATTTAGTGTTAGTTTTTGGTGTTAAATAATTAACAATAATCAAAGACTAATAATAAAAACTGTTTTCGTTTGCAATCGAAAAATAGTATCAAATAAATATTTAATTTTTATCTAATCTAACAAAATCTCTGCCAATTTCACAACTTCTTTTACTAAATCCATGTTTGCCCTCGAGGTGGACTTTGATATCCCACATTCGCTTTGCTCGATATTTACAGTAACAGCACATAATGGACGCAGTTACTCCACAATAACGGGTTTTATGAGCATAAAGGTGATTGTAGGTCAGAAAATATTTTCCACAATTTCGACATTCGTAATCAGTTCTTTCACCCCATCTCGATTGACCTCCTGAAGAACCTCGAAGTGACGAAGACAATTGACTTAATTCAGAATTTGAATCTTGAACTTCGTGAAATTGAATTGAATGATCCCAGTGTCCTGAAACAGAAGTCAATAAATTTAGTTAGGTCGGGTATAATTATAATCAGCCAAAAATGAAAACATATTCAATGATTTCAATTTTCTATTTACGTAAAGAGAAAATATAAAATTGGGTTGTGTATAGAGAACCGGTACCGGTAATTTATTACCGGTTATTTAAAAATCATTATTTTACTTTATTTAAATCATATCTACAAGGATCCATCGAAAATGATAATTTAAAAAGAACGGTTAACAGAGTTTTTGCATCCAGGAATATTAAAAATGAAAATTGATGTGTTGGCCATTTTTTTAGACTTTTTCGAACTTTATAGTAAACAGTTTGGACACTTTTTCAAGAAATTCTTACTAGTATAAAAATAAAATCAATATTATTTCTTATTAACCAATTTTTTCTAATCAAATTTATAAAAAATATATATAAGAAGAAATGCATTGAATTGACAAAAATGTGAAATCATCTGAAGAGCGCAGCTCGATTCTCACATGTGGAGAAACCAGGTCAGAAAAATGAATGAATTTTACTAATTGCTGATTAACTCAAAATATTATAATAGTAAACATTAAAATTACGTGTTAAATACAAAATTGTTTCAGAATTAAAATATAAATGTTTATAATTTTTTTAAATTATACTGATAATTTATTTTCAACACCACATTCATAATCAGCATGTTAAAATAGTTTAGTATATGAAGGTTCAAAAGAACTAGAATAGAATTAGTTATGTATGTCACTGTGAAAGATGTTTAATTTTATGAGGGAAAAATATTAAACTTTTCGTGTCTTTCCCGAATTATATTTCACTTTTGGACTATAAATAAGATTTTTCAAAATGTGCCAGAGCATTTACTCTAAAATTCGGGATGATTAAAAATGATTATTGAAAACCACTATTTTGAAAAACAAATGCGAGTTTGGTTAGATTTGTTCTGATTTTAAATGTTCAGAATTACCATTTGTCAGAATTACACTTTTCCTAATTAGCATTTGGCCTCATTTTTATTTTTCTCAATTAACATTTTCCCGGATTTTTCATTTTCTGAATTAAAATTTGCCGTCTTGAAATTCAAATTAAAAATGTTGAATGCCTGAGTTTAAATTTCGTCTCGTTATAAAATTATGACTAATGGAAATTTAAAAAAATGAGGTCAAATGGTAATTCGGAAGAATAATTATTAGGGAAAATAATCATTCGTAAAAATAAAAATTAAGCTAAACGATGATTTGGAAAAATAATTATGTCAAATAGTAATAAAATAAGAATGGAGGAAAGAATTTTGTGCGCCTCGTCGATTAAAACAAATTTTATTCCAACTAAATAAACAACTTTTTTAATTTAACCAAGTGTTTTACTAAAATTTCTTTGAATATATATGAATACTTTCTTCGATTAAAAAAATGATTATTTTCAGTGTGAAATACATTTTAAACCCATATTATCATGCAAAATTATTATTTTAAGCCCATATTATTCAAGGTTATTATTTTTCGTACCAAATACCAGTTAAGTTAAAGGAAAAATGGGGATAATGGTTTTTGAAACAAACGGATGGAAATTGTTTAGAATTTTTTTCCAGTACCGACATGAGCTAATTAAAATTAAATATGGCATTGAATCCATTGTTAAATTGTTAAGGCACGTATATTGAGTGTACGAATATTTTTATGAAATGCAGAAATGTACTTTACTTAGAATTACTTTGATTTATTTTGGTTGTTCTTCAGAGATCAGTATAAAAGGAAACCTTAGGTAGATTCGCATTTATCAATACTTACACGCAGAATTATTTTATGACTATATCAAACAATGAGTTATAAATCACAATTTATGAAAGTACATACTTAAGTACAATATTTCCATATACACTTAACTAAATTCTTTTTAAGAACTAAAGTACATTTTTCTGAAAGCCTAAATGTAGTTGCAATTCGGCGACAGGTACATTTACCTCTTCTATTTTTATTTATTTTTATTGCTATTGGCATAAGTTCTAATGGTAGGCCCTAAAAGTGGCATAAACCTAGTTGGCAATAAAGATTACCTTCACCTTCACTTTATTCTAAATACAGTTCGACTAGATTTCTTTCATTGCTGATAAATATTATAATTATAACATTTTTTTAATTTGATTCATTGCTGATATATAACTGAAGCTCGTGTGATTTGAGTTTCGTTTTGATTTCAATGTTTAATAGAATAATAAACGTAAACCAGGTTTTAATTTTCTGACAAATATTTAAATTAAACGAAAATTACGTTTATTTTAATGTAAAAATTACATTAAATGACTTAGGGTAATTGGTACAATGATTGGCCAGTTAAGGAACTTTTCCAGTTAAACCATATGTAAAAAGCACTATAAAGATCGAACGAAATTCCAAAATAGATAGATAATACATTTTTTAAATATTCAAATAAAGAAATGAACAATAATGCCCAAAAATAGATTACTGATTTTGAAAGTCCAGTAATTCGCCTCTAAAATGTGTAATAATTGGCCCGGCCAAAATTTTTTTCTATCTGATTTCCGCAATTTATTCACAAGACAATGAGACCAACACTTATATATATAGCCTTTACAAAGGTAGAACAATTTTAAATTAGTTTTTTCAATGATATTTGCTATTTTCTTTTGAGATACTGAGGCCAATCATTATGTTTCCGATTTATTCACGAAAATTATTGGCCACTTATTGATCGATGTACAGACACCATTTTAAGGGTACTACTTATAATAAGTTTTATTTGTGAATATTTCTTAGTATAAGCATATTTAATAAGGTGGTCAATCATGGGGGGGGGGGGTCAGCCATTGTACCGATTATACTATTTTTATAATAGGGTTTTTAAAATTCTAGATTCAGCAAATTAGCCTTCACAGTTTTTACTTGATATTATGCACGGACATTAAATGTTTTACGAAACTAGCTTCAATTCTAGACTTGTAAGGACAAAATTTACAAGAAAATCGAGTTTCGCAAGTTGCAGCTCCACAACCCATTTTCAGATGTTTCCGAAGATTGGATGCCCACGAATACATTTGCCCACATCTTGGGCAAACGTGCAGCTTTGGTCGAACAATTGGAAATAGTGGAATTTCTGAAAAAGAAAAATTAATTGGTTTGTGTTAGTATAAAATTAATACTTTTAGATGTCCGAAGAAATAAAAAATGACGTACTTGCTAGACGCTAAACATCAATTTACATGCCTTGCAATTATTTTTACTCAAATATATTTTACCAATTTTCTCAGAAAAGTTCTTCGCCGGAAGCTCTGACAGTCTCTTTAGCTGCCTGCAAAAGATTGTTGAGCTAAAGTGTATTTAATACAAACTATTCCTAACATTAAAAAAATGCTGAAACATATTTTCAAAGACATGATGGAAATCATTGATTTAAAAAAACATTTCAGGTCTAGGTAAGTAATTTTTTTTATAAAAAGAGGACAAATTGGTAATCTGACAATATATTTTTTTTATAATTTATAGTACAGCATTATCATATATTATTGTACAACCTTACATTATTATTCATTTTCTAAGAAAATGAATGAAAAGCTGTCAAATTTTTGAATAAAAGAAATTTTTCAATTTTCTAAATCAAGAAGAATGTATTCTGGCAATGTGTTTTTTCAAACTGCTCTTATATTTTGTTCTGTGATTACAAAATTTGCAACATTCTTTGGGCTCTTTTCCACACTCAATTCTTAAGTGAGTTTTCATGTTTCGAAGATATCTATAACTTTTTCCACAATTTGGACACTTGTAGGAACCAATATTTCTGTCTCGATGCATATCTGGGTTTCTGGGGTATATAATGTTGGAAGAATTTGAAGGATAGCTATATTTTTCTGCTGCAATTTGACTAGAGTGATACTGATGTTGCTGGTAGTCTGACCACATTATCATCCCAGAACCTGTAAAAAGAAATACAATTTTTGTCAGAATTAGATTTTAAACATTATTATCTGTAGCTGGATTAATATTAACTATAATGACCAAAATGGCTTCATTTTCTCATAAGTTTTACCTTGATATTTACAAAAGGAGTCAACGAACACGATTGGGTATTTCTTCTTAGTTGAATAATGGGAAACACACAAACAACACATAGAATAAATTATTTTATGAAATAAGAATGATTCAGGGTATCAATCTGCTTATTAAATGTAACACAAAAAAGTCTAGTTTATATCGCACCTTGACATGAACCAACTTTTAGGATTGAATCAAGGCCTTTCTTCTGTAAGGGTAAGAATGCAAGTTTTATTTAAAGAATAAAGGTCAATGTAATAAATACTTTTAAACATTTTCGTATTTGCACTGGTTTGTCATTAAATAGAAAGACGCGAGTCTTATTAAATGTTAGAATATCAAGATGCTTTTTCGGTAAAAAATGTATAGTTTTTTAAAAAGTTTAATTATTTTATTTCAATATCAAGTTTTAACAGTAGAACTGTTATTTTAGCATGTTATTTTTAAATTAAATTGGACAGAATAAGTATATGAAAGGAAGAGTGTAAATAGATTTTTATCAATGACATTAAATTTGGAACGGTTCAATTTAATTGAAATATTTAGATTGTATTAAATCCATTCTTATTTAAAGTGAAAAATTCATTCAATATGTTTCGAATTATAAATTCGCAGGTTCATAAAAAGTCACCTCAGCCTGCAAAATAACTAATTTAGAAGTGCGTAATAGGGTGGGTCGAAAAAACAAATTTTTGGACATTAGAAATGAAACTAGATGGAAAAGTAGCGTGCGAGGACCCTCAAAAAGTGTAATTAATTTGGATTCGATCATTTCGACATTTCGGTAAGTTAATTTTTTTAACCTGGGGTCTAATAAGCATTAATAATCTATGATGGGGCTACAAGTAAAAATCTGTAAAAATTTTGGAAGCCTCTAGAAATTCAGCAAAAAATTGACATCCAGGAAAAAATCAAAAGTACAAAAATAAATTAACATTAACCAAAACTATTCTGTAAATCAACATTTTTCCACGTAATTTCTGATGTAGTTTCCAGCGTAGTTTACGGCATCATAATTTTCAAGCACTTTCGGTTTAATTATCTCTTAGATCACATAATACAAACTGTAACCATACTGTACCTGTAATTCGGATTTTCAATATAAAATATAATTTAAAAAAATTAATAATTATTGTTAGTACCATGCACTCAATTAAAAAATAATATTCGTCTTTGTACTATATTGAAAGTAACTTTTATTTCTTCTGTTTTTACAAACATGGCTAGATTTAATACAATCCTGTTTGAAAAACAGTTGATTATAACAGAATTACAATTTATTTGCAACGAAAAAAAAAAATTATTAGAAAAAATACTGAAATTATACAGTACAAAATTTTTGGTTATCTTTTGTGACTTCACAGAAAAAACTAAGGATACGAAGAGTTGCAGATGGTACAGCAGGGTAAACGCAACGTGGGTAGACCAAACTGAGGTAAAGTTTCCGTGGTAAATCGCAGATATCTCCGAAGTTCTCCGCTTGAGGTAGCGCGTTACTGGCCTCTAACCGCGGAAAATTTACCTCAGCTTGGAATAATTAGCAAACTATTACCCTGCTATTTACCTGCAACTTTTCGTACCACCGCTTTTTTATATGTTTCATCGCCGATTTATTTTGTTGTTGTAGCAATTCGATAAAAGTCAAACAGATGAAAAATCAGTAATCTCAAGATTCTCTCCTGAGATGAAGACAAAACGTTTCTTGGCCAGGATGCTGAGATCTGATATGTGCGAGAACATTGCTAGTTTGTTTTGAGCGAAAAGGACAATGTGGACAGGAAAATCTCGGAGGTTGTTGACATTCATATTTCAAATGTCTTGTTAAATTTCGACTTTGACTGAAGCGACTTGGACAATTTGGACACTTAAAAGATTGTAAAGGATCGCCTCTTGTCTTTGCACTATTATTCCTTCCTCTCGGTTCAATTACGTAGCCACCAAAATTAGTCTCTTCTCTTCCAAAAATTTTGGCTTCGATATTGGACGATGGTGAAATGTAGCTAAAATCCACTTGAGGCGTCATGAATCCTGCAATTTTAATACAAAATTGTTAATAATTAAATCCAATTTATACAAGTTTATCATTATTTTAAAAACGGACATGCTTATTTCAAAAAATGGCGAGAGTTAACTTGGTTTTTTTTGCTCATAAAGGCTCATGAGAGGAAAACCTATTCAAGCTACAGGAATTAATACATGCTTATAAGAAAATTTTAATGCGAATAATTTTATCAAGGATAACATTTTTGATAAAAGCTAAAGCTCCTCAGAAGAAGTGCATAATTATTACCCAAATTTTACTTTCCTAATGTTTATTTAAACGAAATTCATTTTACCGAATTGCAATTTGCCAAACAAAAATTTGTCTGACTCAGCATTTTGATTTCATATTCATTTTCCATCCTTTTTATATCATCCCATTTATTTTTTCGTGAATTACCATTTGGCATGCAATCTGGTAAATGCAAATTATGACAAAAGGTAAGTAAAATAAAAAAATTAGGGCAAACAGTAAAAAATTATGCCAAACCGTCATTTATAAAAATATAAATTAGGTGTTATGAAAATTACGACAAAGATAATGAGGTCAAACGGTAATTCGGAAAAATAGAAATAAGAAAAAATTGTTATTCGGTTGAACGAATTTTGTTAAAATAAGCATAAGTGATATTCAACTTTGGGAAATATTCATGGTAAAGTCCAATTTGGAAATATTCATATGCCTCATCTCAGAATTGTTTTGGATGAACTGAAAAGCAAAAGGGTAAAATCTTTGCTGGTTTTTCGAAACATTTGGTTTTTGATGGACCCAAGTATTACAACTGTAAATAAGATTTTTTAAATTAGCATTAATGTCAAGAATTTTTGGTTTCTTTTATAATTTTTTAAATATTTTATTTTATTTTTGTAAGTGTTCATTTTTGAACAACATGAGAACTAGCTCGTTTCGTCGCAGTCTGACTTATACGAGTCAGTCCTCCCCTAGACAGTCTGGAATTTAATTGGCCTAAAATACATTACACTATATATTTTCAAATAATTTTTAACTTTTGTCAATTTTTTAATTATTAATTATATCGTCTAAGGAAGGGCTGGCTCAAGTTGCCTTAATGACGAATCCAGTGAGTCATCCTGGTACGAAAAGTTTTAGCATTCGTATTATTTAAAAAGCTATTAGCACTTACAATTTTAAAAATAAAAAACAAAAAATTGTAGACCTTAATGCCTACTGAAAAAAGTTCTTTCCAATGAACAAACAACATTTTATTAAGGGCTTCATCTAGTCCCGAAAAATTGGCGGAGCTGGAAAAGAGGAAGGAATAGTCAAATTTCACATTTAATACATTACCAATTATAGATAAAAATTATTAATAATTATGATAATAATGTACACAATTTTATTATAAATAAAACTTGGATTCGTTTATTCGTCAAAGGATATAAGGTTTTGGAACTCAGCCTACACAATAATTTAACAATTCTGTAGAAAAATATGAATTAAACGATACAACTATAGCACAATGGGAACACACTTAATACTATTATGTAGTCATCACATTTTTTTCTATGAAGAATTAAAGAGTATTTAATACTCAAAAAAAAAAGAAAGAAAAGATTAATTTGAATCTATCTCATTGGGTATCATCTATAAAAGACTCTGGCATAGTGGGATGGTAAACTTTCAAATGCTTCAGCACATGAATCTTCTGATGCTTTTTTTCACCACAGTAGGTGCAGGCAAAACGTGGAATTTTTCCACATTGATAAGAAACGTGTGTAATCCATGATGATTTCCATTTGTATAATTTCAGGCAGTTTGGACACTGGAACTTTTTTACACCTGCAATTGAACAAGAGGTTAGTTGTCCATATAAACATATACATAAATAACTAATCATAGATCAAAGTGTTTCAAATCGTTGATTAAAATCGAAGCATCAATATAAATAATATTTAGGAAAATTGAAATAATAGAGGAATCCAGTGGCATTATTATTGAATAAGATGCTTTTATTTACAGACTAATTCAAGCTTCACAAATAATTTAGGACGTTTACAGGCTTCTTAGTTATAATAGATTTAAATCATTTTTCTATTATCCTGAACCAAAAACGGCATATTTGGATGGTGTGTTTCCATGTGCTTAATTATATGAATCTTCTGATATTTTCTGACGCCACAGTGTAAGCACGAAAACATTGGTGGTTTTCTGCACTGATTTCGCAAATGAGTGAGCATGGTCTTCTTCGTTTTATACAAATTATAGCAGCTCGGACATTGAAACATTCCAGCTTGCTCATTATAGTGCTCCCGACGATCCCTTAAGATTATATTTTTTTCATCTGAAAATTTAAAAAATCGTGCAGTAAGTATCAAGTTATTTAGTAGAGGTTATTCGACATTAAACATTGCACACTAAATAAGGATGCAGACTATGATATTTTATATAGGACAAAAAATACAGAAAAATGTGTAAGAATATGTACAGCAATATTATATATAACATTTTTTTAAACAATCAAAGTACTCAGATTAAATAGTTTTTTGAATTTATAGATTAAAATCACACCCACTACTCTTTTACCCCTATTATGTTAGGACCAACACCTGCTATTAACAAAAATTATAAAACTAGTAAAGATTAAATTATTTAAGTTAGTAAAGGAAATAAATGATCGAATTTAAGCGGACATAAAAGTAGCAGCATCAAAATTCCATCGGCTTCCGAAATTGTTGAACAATATGAAAATTGTGTGAAACTACATTTTTTTGAATTAATGAGTTGACTTCATATTTTTTTGTACGCTTGAATTCAAAAGCTCAGTCCAATTTAATGACACAAGAAAATTCTAATTCAATTAATTTAAGTAAATGCAAGAAGTTAAAACAATTTAAGAATTTTAATAAAGTCTCCCGATTTCAAGTGAATTACAATTAATTCAATTCAAAATAGTGTTGCCAAAAATAAGGTCTCAGAAAAAAAGACAAAATTATGAAAAAAGTTTAACACTTACAAAAAATTATATTATTTTAATAATAGTTTTTGTGACTGAATTTTGGTTTCCTTATGCTTCATATCAATTGTTTAAAAATGGTTGAATTTTCATAAATCATGAGTTAGTTTTTCGTTTTTTTTTTAAATTGTGATTTCAGTCATAGAAAAATTTACTTTCAAAATTGGAAACAGAGTTCTATAGAGAATGTTTTCCCCAAACAAATAAGCCTCCATTTATCAGAATGCAACCATTTTTTAAATTGGTAAGAAGTGACATTATGAATGCAAAAAGAAATTAATAATGTTTTTCCCATTTTAAAATTTTGTCAGTAAAAATAGTATCATTTATTTAAAATTATATTATTAGTAATATTATTTTGATTCTAAACTAATCGAAAAACTTTATTTTTCAGAGATCTGATTTTCGGCACAACTGCCTTAACTTAAAAACAGATATATTTCAATGAATGCTGATAACATCAAATAAATTTCAATAAATTTTAATAAAATAAAGTGAATTTCAATGAATTCATTTAACTAAATTCAGATAAATATGTTTGACTAAATTCCAACAAACTGAAAAATATTTGAGATGAATTTTCATATAGAAAAATACAGTGGTCAGTACTGCATTCAATACCTTTACTTTTTCAAGAAGGATACAATTCATACAAAAATGAACTCAACGTAACTGAAATTTAATTTCAATAAAATGCTACATTTAAAAATATAATAAAAACTTATCTAATGAAAAATTTAAATTCTGATTCAAGTTACTCTTAAATAATCAAATTAAATTTAAGTTAACTGAACTCAAATAAAGTTAATTCAACTGAAATGAATAAAAGAAGAATTAATTTTACTGACTGAATGAATGAATTTAATTGAATTTAAGAGGAATTCTAGTAAATCTCAATGAATCCAATGGAATTATCACTAACTTAAACAACATTACAGTCTCGAATCAATTTATTTCAAGTTCCTGTATGAAATTTAAGATAATAGGGGAAACTATGCAAGAGTAGGTCACTAAAATTTGCACATTTTTTATAAATTTAATAGAAAAGTATTGAGAAAAAAACACCCTACGGTGAAGCTGATGTAACCATTTAACTACTTTTTCCCCAAAACAATTAATAAAATGCATAAATTCGCCAATTCAAATGTTTTTTATAAAATAATCTCGAAGTACCTTTTTACAGCTCTCTTTGAAGAATAGAACATTGCTTTTGGTGGAAACGTGAGAGACGAAATCACTTTTATTACTTTACTAAAATATTTAATTTATTAAAATATCGTACAATCCCAACTTGAATCCTTTTAATATGCAACAATACCGAAAATTCTTCAAAAAATATATTTTTTTAATCGAACCGCAATTAATTGACTCTCGGATTTTATGCAAAGCCTAACCTACCTGAACTGACAGAAAGGCATATTTGACCATATTCGGCAATTGTCATTTTCGATTCCATTTAAAGAGATCAACCTAACTAATGAGTATTTAGAATGGCCTACTTTTATTGAGCTATGCTTAAAAAATTCACCGAGTAACAAAAAGTAATTTAATAATTATAAATAAAAATGGGAAAGCCTTCGCCTTCAAACATATCATTCTTTAAGTTAAAAATGTGAATTAAAAAGGAGAAATATCCTGAGAATAAATTTTGTTTTGATGCAAACTGTTCAAATAGAATAGTCATATATTTTTGTTTTTATGTCGAGATTAGTTTTCGTCTCTCAGGTATTTGTTATTTATAATATCTCGACAAGATTTCGCTCATCTGCAATAAATATTGTTTCAAATTTAGGTTCATTTAAGATTCAAATAAGGTGAATTCAAATAAATTCACAAAGAATTATTTGCACCGAATTAGAAGTGATTTCAAGCAAATTCGAGGAAAATGTAGCTAAGTTTTAATAAATTTGAATAAATTCAATTGGAATATATAAAATGAGAATTAATTAAAAATAATTAAATCAATTAAATTCAAGGCAAATTAAGATTAATTATAATGAATATAAGTAACTTTCGTTGAATCGAAGTCAAATTCAAAGAATTC
>JAWWLR010000034.1:53669682-53680790 GCA_035041075.1 Acraspis erinacei
ATTTTAAACATGAACTTTTACAAATTTTCAACATCCTCTACAAAAATGGCGTGTCCACTATGTTTTCTCCGAATATGTTGTTGAACGTTCCAACTTTTTTTTGAGACGAGCCCGCAATAGGGGCATCGGTATCGAGGTGGCTTTCCACAACCATATCGAAAATGAGTCATCAAACTTTTCTTCTGAGCAAAGGCACTCGAGCAATTTCCACAAGCATACCTTTTACTTTCAATTTTAGTTTCTTCTATAGAGTTGTGTACAAAACTTTCCTCAAACTCTTCTTCCTCTTTCACTACTGAGAAACATGGAACATCTGAAAATTATAGAAGAGTTTATTAGTGAAATAATGATATGAGGAAATTAAAAGTCTCTATTTTAGCGAATCCTTATTTTTCGCAATTCGAAAGATTAGAACATAGTAGCATGCACTATAATAAGCATTTTTTCCACCCAGAAAATAACAGCTTTTCAGTGGAATCCGATCCATCAGGATCAATTTTATTCATATGAATGTCCCTATATTATCTCATAGTTAAATACAAAAAATTGATAGCCTAAGGAGAGTATAATATTATTTTATTTTAATAAACGTGGATACAATGAGTATATTTTAAAATAAAGATATTTTGTAAAAGAGAAAACATGCAAAACTTGTTACGTAGTAAGTTTTTAATAATCATCATCGTCCTTCATTGTAAGTTGGGCAGCAGCCTTAGATCTTCGGGACCGATGGCCTTCCCAATCTTTCGCATTTGTAAGAATAATACCCAGTGCAGAAAATAGTTTGGCTTCTGTCACTTTTCCACCACTTATTTTATCAAAATGATTCTTCAGGAGGACGCCTGCAAGAAAAATAAAATATGCTTAAACAAATCAATCTGTAATATAATAAATATTCTTTGCAACTTTTCACGTCAAAAGTTTCAATTTGATCGTCAATATTGACCGATTGGACCCATTACGATCCATTTTTTTCATAAAGTTTCAATTGATCAAAAGTATTTTATGCCAAATTCGGAATTTTTGTTAGATTCTTCACAAACAAAAAGGTTTTGATTTTTTATCGAAGATTGGCACTTCGTTTTGATATATTCTAGAACTTCTTAGAATATTCAAAAAATGAAGGAGATGCTATTTTTATGAATCGACCTCCCAGCTTTTTAAAACTAAAATTTTTAAAATTATTATATTAAAAGTTATATTTTTGAAAAAACTTTGCTTATCAGCCCTTCTTACCAACATTTAAAAATGAATTGATTTTAATGTATTGCAGCACATTATGCCGATTATAAGATTCTCTCCAACTCCACCTCATACATTTTTTAAATAAAAAATGTATGACTACAATAATTAAAAAAAATTATTATGAGCAAAAAATCTAAGCGGAAAAATGATATATTGTTATAAATAAAAATTATTCCTAATTTTTTTAGCTGAAAAGGAGGTGGATGTGACAAGAACAAAAGTCAACCCTTTTTTAAAATTTTAAAAATTACAATTTTAATTTAAAAAATTGTATTTAAACATTTATAATGTATTATTGGACCAATATTTATTTAACATATTATAACTTTAATGTTGATTATAGCAACTTTTGATTGGTACTATTCTAATATTTTTAATTAATCAACAAGTACATATTAAAATTAATTAACAATTAGCAAGATTTGTAAAAATAATTTGAATATATTAAATTATTCACCTGTTAAATATTAAAATGAATAAAAAATTAGTGGAATTTATTATAATATTAAAATTAAGTTTTTTATTAAAATATAAAAATATTTTGCTAAAAAGACTTATAAAAGGAGTATACAGCGATTCTAATTTCGTGGAACAACTACAAAATTGAAAAAAATTAGTGAACAACATTTTTTTGAATAATTTTTTACAAAAATATAAACGTTTTCTGCTCTTCTCTAAACGTTATTCAAGTTTTCAAATAGAAAAAAGTTGTTTAAAAAGGTTTCAAACGATTTACTGCAAAATTCGAACAATTACCATAATCTGTTTTCTTTTAAGCGATCCCATTCTTGAAAGTGTAATCAATTTTTTGTTCATGAAAGTGTATTTTAATGCTATAATAACTTATAAGTGAATTTTATTGTTAAAATTTCACTATTTTGACTTTTTATATTTTGCTTTCTTTTTGCGTTAGAAACATATTATGATGAAACAATCTTAAAAATCGAATAAACATTGTTTATATTTTTAAAGAATTTTATAAACAAATACAAAATTCTGGCAGTTTTCATCAAAAAGTGTCCTGATTTTTAACACGAATTTTATTTAAAAAATCCAAAGTGCTGATGCTAAAAAAACTTTTTATATGAACAAAGCTTCATGACTTCCTTCCGTATATAAAATTATTTTAACACAAATTTCTTACAACATAATAAGAAACGTTTAATAAAAAGAATGAATTGTTTGTTTATAATATTTTCCTATAATAATGACTTTTAAATTAAAATAACTAGACTCATATCCTTTCCAGAGTATGAAATAAGTGTTGATCTTCAAAAAATTCAAAGCCATAATATGCTTCTAAAAGTTAAGGTAATATTTCGAATTTTATAAAACATGGATTTGAAAGGGAAAACTCTGTTATAATAAATTTTTAATTTCTATACTCACTTATAACGCATTTGCAGAAGGTCGTTCCTTTTAGAACAAGTTTGTCTTTAATCGGTTTCATTGCGGTAAATGATAGTGCTACATCCCTCGACATATATTTCTTGATAATATTTAATAAGCTTCTGGATGCTATGTAATTTCCATCAAAAAGGTCACCCAAGGATGACATCTGGAAAAAAATGTATTTAATCATTCGTTCCCACTTTATAATATTTTTTTTTGCATTTTTTAAAACATATTTCATTTCAAGCACTTCTTTCAATATTATTCTAATCAAAAGCGAATTTATTTCATAGATCACATTATACTTACGAATTTTTCTCTGACATTAGGATTCACTGTCAGAATCATATCGAATTGTTCAAACTCAGCAAGATTTCTGAACGGCAAATTAAGTGCGTTCTCTTCCATAAAAGTATCCAAAGTTTCTGAGTGAATAACGCCAGATTTCTCTAATTGGGAGGAAAGAAGTCTCTGATGGGCCAGTACTTCATCCAATTGTGCAGACATTTTTGATATTTCATGTTTCACATACTGCGTGAATTCTGAAATTAAAAATGTGTTTAGGTCCAAAATAGTAATTTGAAAGGGAATATGAATTGATCTTATTAAGAACATTGATAGAATTTACCTTCTGCGAAAACAGCGCTTGCTTTAGAACCACATCTGTCTTTTCCATTGTTATCTTTACCGAGAATGGAAAGCATATCAATCGATATAGGATCAATAAATTCAATTTCGGGATGAGTCGCGGAGGTCAAAGTTGCACTTGCACCTAAACAATATAAAAAAATACTTTAGAATATGCACAAATCAGTTTCTAGTTAACATAGTTATTAAACATTTATTTTTTGCCAATAGGACTACAACACAGAAACAGAGGCAGGTAAACAAGGAAGCTGCATGCAGAAAATTTGAAAGTGTAATTTAAACTTGAAAAAACTTGCAGGAAGTAAAATCAATTTCATAAAAAAAAGATTATTCCTGCGATTTTTATTTATTACAAAAATCAAAGGTATACAAAATAGTATTTATTGCATTAAGGCAGAGTCACTAGAGAAACATGGTGATTCGAAATTATCAGGATGTTTAGTTTTCATATGCCTCGAAATATTAGAGATAAATACTGAATGATAATCGCAGGATGGACATTGAAAAAATCGCTTGTTTCGACATCCATTTGGATTTTGAAGACAGTATTTCGAGCGATGTTGGCAGAGACTGCTATACTTATAATATTTTTTCTTGCAAAATTCGCAGCTGAATTCTTGTTGAGAAGTCAAATCAGGATCCTGTGTCTCTGATGATGTGAAAATCTCTGAAAACAATCAATAATTTCTTAAACTTAGTCAAGCAAATAAATCCAATTCTTAAATCTAAGTCCTTAAAATTAATTGTGACGTGACTGGAAAGTACTAATGCAAAAAACACCATTATAATGAATCAGTTGTATATTAAATTGAAATATAGTGCTGCTAATATGTCTCTGACTTAAAATTATTGTACATTATAAATAATATTTTTTAACAACAATGACGCAATCGCTTATGTTTCTTTAAACTGCTAATATGCAAGAAAGTTTTTCCACAATCAGTACATTTCTGGGTTCGACCGCAATCATGTCTTAAGTGAAAAGCTAAATGGAATTCTCTAGCATAACTAGCCCCACATTGATCACAGACAAATGGTCTCGTTTTCTGCATTTTTTGACACCTTGCTTTAGGATTCCAATTACAAGAGGTTGATTCATGAGTAATTTGGTATCCAACAGTTGTAAAGCTCTTTCCGCAAAATCTGCAATGATACTTTCGTTTAGAATCATCATGCTCCACAGCCAAATTTTCAAAATTTGCATAATCCACTTCGAAATCTGAAACATAATAGTGGATTTCTCGTGAGTAAAACTGCTCTTATCCGTTATAGAATTTTTGAAAGCAAATAAAAACCTATAAATTACAGACAAAAAACAAATTTTTATAGTCACAATGACATTTTTATTTGTATTTTACAATAAAATTATTGATTTACTTTACAATTATTTCGAAATAACGAAATATTATAATATCACACTTTTCAGTAGTAAAAAAAATAGAGAAAATAATTATCTATCTCAACATAGTTCGTACATTAACAGCCGAATTATAACAATTACATTATTTATATTAAAGCAAAGGATCTCGCAATCGTGCTGGACAACTGTTAGATTTATGTTTGCGAAGGCTATTAATTTGTAAAAATGTACTTCCACAGCCACTGCACTTGTGCGTCTGACCACAATCGAACCGCACGTGAGAATTTAAGCTGCTTTGTTTCGAATAACTTGCACCACAAAAATTGCAAACAAAAGGCCTGTACTGGGCATAACCGACAGATTCAGGATTCCAATAGCAATATTTTTTCTGATGCTTCGTGAGGTAACCAGACTGCGTGAAATTTTTTCCGCAGTGTTGGCAAATATATGCTCTCTCTTGTTCCTCTAATTTTCCAGAATCCTGGGGATTTCCTTTAGGAATATATCTCCCTTCTCCTGAAACAAAATAAGAAATTGATCAGTTGTGCTAAATTTAATTTGATTGGTTATTGCACATCTCAAAATTTGAAAATTGAGTATACTGTAATGTGATTGGCAGATGAATGATTTAATTGTAATAATTATAATATATAAGCGTAGGACATGGGACCTTTCCCCTTTATTTCGTTCGGTATTCCTTACTGCCTTTCTTTTATGGATATACCGTAAAAGTATATTTTTCTTAACAAAATTATTCATAGTGATTTAATAGCAGCGATACACCTGATCGCGGCTCTAATGTTAAGAAAAGGTCCAACTTAAGGTCAATTTATTAAATTCATTAATTTATGAACTACAAAGAAAAATTTGAGCCGTATACCAGAGCAGCAGAAATTAAAAGAATATCATTAAAAATGTATAATTCTCTATCTTCTGGGTTTAACTTTATTATAATTATTCATTTTCAATACAATGCAAACACTATAGTTAAAAAAAATAATTAGGTCAGTAGTATGGTTGGAGCTCAAAAGTACCTTCTTTTTGGTAATCTAAAACATTATATAAGGGGACAAATATTGAGAAATGAGAATAACATATTTAGACATAGTCTTTATTCGGCACACAAAATGTACCTCACGTTCAACAACAAAACACTAAAAATTGTTACTGTCAATAGAGCAATGAATTTTCGTATTCTAAAACCTTAATTTTACAAAATATATAAATTTTTACATGATGTGAAATATATTTATCTTAAACAAAATCTTATTTTTAATTTTGAGGGGTGCTGTATTTTTCCATCCTCGAACGACAACGTGGCGTATGCTTTTTCAAACTGCTATAGTGCAAAAAAGTGTCCCCACACAATCTACAAATTTGAACCTGTCCACATTCTCTTCTGATATGAAAATTTAGTCCAGACTGAGTAGAATAACCAGTTCCACATTGATAACATGAAAAAGGTTTCTTCGATCCAGCACCGTAACCTTTCGATTGGGGATTCCCATAACATGTCATCCTTTGGTGTTTGCTGACATACTGTTGAGTCATGAAGATTTTTCCACAGAATTCACAAGGGAATTTTCGGGAGGCATCAACATGAGTTGATGGAAATTCTGGAACAACATAAAACAATGTTAGATTAGGTACTTTTTAATTCAAAACCAAGCAACCCGTACAAATGAAACATCTCGAGATTCAGGATAAACAAATTTTCAAGCTTAAAATAATGTCATATATTTTTATGGATAACGAGTTTACAAAAGTACACTGAGAAACTCTTAAAAACTAGATAACTGCTTTTTCGGTTTGCTACACTTTTTTCGATGCAATGTAAATTCTCTATAAAAAATAAAAGTATCGTCACATTTATCACAAATATGAAATTTTCCACAATCGTATTTCAAATGACTACGTAATGAATGTGCTGATGAGTAACACGCGGAACAGTTTGAACAGGAAAAAGGCCTTAAATTAATAGCAAAGTGCGACTTTGAACCAGGAGCCAAATAGCAGTCGAACTTATGATGTCTAGTCAAAGACTGTTGAGATTTGTAAGCTTTGCCGCAGTAGACACATCCAAATTTTCTCGATTCCATGAATTTCTGCAATAAGGCCATCTCAGCTGAAAAACAATAAATAATTTATCAAATCAATTTACAATTTATTTAAAAGGGTAAGGTAGAAAAATAGTTGGGATGGAAAGATAATCAGACCTATATCAAGAAAATAAAAGTCGCTTAAATGTATATGTATTTTATTTTACTATATATGTAAATATATATAAACATTATACATAGAAAACAGACAGTATGTAAACAATATAAACGTAAAATATAAGTAACTTTTCTTGAGCAGATGATGTAGACCAGGCCTGTTCAGCGAGGAGAGATTTCCTCAAAGTTCAGATAGCGCATTTCCACCACCACTTCTATCTGCTCACTCCAGAGAGCTGGCGTGACGGTTACGCTCGTGAAGTACAGCGTGGAAAACTCACACCTGCGATTTGGGTCGTTTTGACGAAACTAGCTGTAATTTCTCCTCTCTGGACAGGCCTGACATAGACAAAACGGTAATTATATACATTATAATAGTTCATATTTGGAAGAAAGTTTAGACACATCGTTTTTTGTGCTCATTTAAGCTACTGCGATGCAAAAATGTATGACTACATATATCACATTTGTGAATCAGTCCACACTCGTGTCTTTTGTGGTACCTCAATCTCCTCTCTTGAATATAAGCTGCACCACAACTATCGCAAGGAAATGGTTTTTTGTGCAAAGTGGCTTGACTGCCTGAATGAGGATTCCAGTAGCAATTATTCATGTGGTGGTTAGCGAGATTTCCGAGATATTTGAAGTTTTTTCCACAAAACTGACAGTTGTACTTGTACAAAATCATGTCTTTCTCTGTTAGATTTGAATCTGAAACAAAATCAGAAATCTGTAGAATTAATCAATTTTGTGTGTATCGAACGGTTAGACAAATTAATTATGCTTCTAAAATGCGGTGTAAGATGCATGAGAGATGAGAAAAAAAGGTTTAAACTATACAATCGTACAATTTATTAGCTTTATTATTTACATAGTCTAATTCTGATTAATAATAATAATAGATATTTAACATCACAGGTCTGAGTTAAGATGAACTATTATTGGACTAGCAATTTTATTTTTTGTTCGATATACTCCATGATTCCATGCCGACTGTTTTTACAAATAACAATCTTCAGAAATTGACATCTAATTGACAAATATTCCGGCTAGGTCATATTTTTTCGAAGATTCATTGCGGTTAATTAAATTGCTATAATTACTTTCTAATTGCTGATTAGATGTTGAATTATTATATTTACTGAATTTAAAAAATATATTCGTAAAAATTCCATTTTACATTTTTATGTTTCGATTTTGAATAACTCAAACTGTACTTTTAGAGATCACATTCTAATTGCGAGTGAACTATAGAATCCAAAAACGTGTCATCGTTAACAAAAATTTGTTTTCGTCAAATAGCTAAATTATTTATTTTATAAAATACACTTTTTACCACATTCTACATAGAAAACATGTTTACTGAAATATTATTGGAATTTGGAAGATATTGATTTTGAGTGTATAGCATGAAGGTGATTAAAAAAATATATTTTCAATTCTAAAGAGGCATAATAGTCTAAGCTATGCATTTTTTGGTTAAAAAATTGCACAGAAAAATAATTCCAAATCGGATTTTATTTAGAGGTAGCCGATTGGAATCTTAGCTCTTTTGTTGATTTTTTGTTGTTTTTATGTTCTCCATGTCTTGAAATTGCATGTATTAAATTTTTAAATAAATACAAATTAACCTCTTTTATTTACCCATATTTTCAAATAATTTAATTAAAATCAGTAAACTCATTTTCAGGGAAAAGAATAATTTTTTCCTACTTTCTTCACATTTTTCTAGGATGATTAACCTTTTTTAGTTTAATTATTGTATTTTGTAATTCGCACATCTCATATGTTTAATTCGCACAAAAAATATGAAAAAAGTAGATAAAATTATTATTTTCCTTAAAAATTAGTTTATATTTTTTTATTAAATGATGTCGACAGTGATAGTAATGTAAGAGAGGATAATTGTATATGTATATCAAATTTAATACATGCTTGTGGAATTTTTAGAAATAAAGGCTATTGTCATTTTTAAATTTAACTTAAAAAATAAACATAAAACATACATATTATATCTTGCAGCATAGTAGGAAGGGTATCAAAGAAGATAAACTATTTACAGTGTTGGTAACCTAATTTTAGAAAATTATGTTACAATATGAATTTTAATACATGTAGAAAATATATATTTTATGAAAGAAAATTTACTTTTTAGTAATTTTTGATTGACTAAGAATTTTTTCTTTTTTTCTAAAAAAAGAACAGTTTAAAATATCCAAAACCAAAAATTAGTCAAATTTAAATTTGGATTCCTTGAGGATTATAATTGATAAAATAGAGATAAGGATATTAAAAGTAATTAAGAAACAAACAGATAGAGAACTTTGAAATGGTAAATATTTTGTTGACTTCTCGCATAGGAAACAACAATGGTATTACAAAAGAAGAAAACTTTGATTAATTCATCCAGACAAATAAAATTCTTTTTCAATTCTGAATGAGGTCGAAATAAAAAGTTTTTCTTGTTTTAAGAAACAAACGTTATATGAATAATTCTATATTAAAAATTGAAAAAATAAGACGTCGAAATCAATGTTTGCAAAAACGTATTGAACAGCTAAATTTCTCTTCCTATGAGTAGTTAACTGCAGAAACAAAGAAGTGGAAGTCCCCAGCGATCCACGACTCATCCTCACATGTCCACAAGGACCAAACCATGCATACGATCTCGTCCTCAAGAAGGTGTGAGGACGAACTGTGGACTGCCCAAGTCACGCTTGTAATGGAATTCGAAAATAAATGAAAAATTAATTAGAAGTTTCAAACGGGGTCAATTCTATAACGTAAACTTCCAGCCCAGTATGCAGTTTTCGCACATGAGGATAAACATCCGATTTTCGTTTGCATTTATAATTGCAATAAGGACATTGGAACATCGGAGGAAGCCCACATTCATAATTCATATGTCGCCTTAGGTGACCCTTATGCTTATAGACCCGACCACATCTCTTGCAAAGATGACTTCCCGTAGGTTCTCTTGAGAATTCTGAAACAATCAAATAAAGGATTCAATCAGTATAAAATAAACACAATTATAGTAATATTCGAAGATAACAGTTTAAATTTAGGCATAAACGATCAATGAAGTAAACCCGAATTCATGACACTGTAATTTATTTGGTAAGAGATGGTACAAAAATTATTTTATAAAAATAGCAGTTTACGTATCCCTTAAAATATGCGATCAGTAAAAATATTCCAGTAAAAAAAAATTAAATGCAATCACTCAAAATAAAATTATCTTATTATTAAAAAATAGTCTTCTGATTTTAATAGGCTCTTATCAAAAATTCACAGTTATACTGAAAGAAATGTGATTCATTTCAAGCACGAATGAAAACAATTTCACTGAAAGGATTAACAGACAAATCCCGTGCATCTTTTTTCAAACATTTTATATTTATTAGCAGAATTCTATTGGTTTATTGCAAAAGTGTATAATGTAAAATATTCAAGTAACAGCATAGTTGGTGGTTTTCGCTAGCATATTAAATAATAGAGAAAAGTAATTATGATTTAAATGTTTGTTAGATCTATTTTATGAGCTGCTTCAATATTTTTCAAAAAATTGGTATTAAGTCGAATGAAAATAAATGCAGAAATTTGTGCATAAAATTTATGCGCTCTGCAGAGATTCTTCAATGAAGTACAATTTTTTATAGTATGTGCTTTTATGTTTTCAAATCGATATAATAGACTCTTTGGCCTACATGTCTGTTCCGAATGTGACGATAAATTTGAGAAGTTTGCTTTGTTTTCAGGGGGCAATATGGGCATTTAAACGAAGGTGGTTGCATGCATTCATATTTTAAATGTCGATTCCTATTGTGTTTCAGCGTGAAACCACGGTGGCATTTTGGACAATAGTGTAAATTCTTCATCGGATGTAACACTTGTGTTTCAGATGGCGTATTTGCAAAAGGGACAGGCTCCACTCTTAGGGCATCTGAAAACAGAAAAATAGATCTTTTAGTTCAAAAAGAGAATAAGAGAATAAGCGAATCAGTCAAGAAAATAAGTAAAAGATTTTAGAAATTTCGCATTTAGATTATACCCGACTCACGGTTTAGCCACAGTAACGAAACGTAAACAGCCAGGACCTTCTGCAAAGCTTCCAACTAGAATGCATAATACTGCGCAATCTCCGCATGTGAGTACCAGTCCACTGCGCCTTTCCGCTACACTTCTGGTGTCCTTCATGCAAGAGTCGCAACCGTCTCTCACCCCGCGCGCTGAAAAACTGCGTA
>JAWWLR010000034.1:53689345-53701100 GCA_035041075.1 Acraspis erinacei
GGGGGGGGGGGGGCGAGTGTACCGCCCATCAAGCGCTTTGAAAGAAGTCGAAGTGGAAGTGCAACATCTGCTTCGGTCGGGAATTTCTCCTCGTTGGTCAGGCTGTCTTAAATCTAATCGCTTTTAGCAACTTTTGTCGCATTACAAAGTCTCTCAGACTGACGTCGTCGAATATTCCCAAAGATTTTTTTCGTTACAATGTCAATGGCGTAGCTTTCGCGATCCTTATGAAGAACTCTCACGTGATGAAGAATATTTCGAGAATATTTACTGTGGATGGTGCAATATGGACACTTGAATCTCGGTTTTTGCTGGCACTCGTACTGCACATGTGATTTGAGAGTGTTTTGATTTTTGTAAGCTCTACCACAATTATTTGGACAAGAGTGTTTCGATTCTCGCTGTAGAGGATTCTTCACAAGCTGCAACTGCTTCGTTTCCTGTTTGATGTCCTCAGTTCTGGCCAGGCTGGAAACATTGGATATTTTGATCTCGCTGTCCGCATTCCAATATTTAATAGACTTTAGCAAATCTTGCTTCATCCATTTTTCTTTGGTGTCTTCGTCTTCAAAAGGATCCATGATACTAGACTGCATATTTTCCAAAGATTCGTTGAAGTTGATATCGTAAAGATCAATGGCAGTGACTTCCTGATGAGGATGATGATTTCTGACATGTCGAAGAACCATGTAACGATGTTTGTGGCGATGAGGACAATCTTTTTGTGGACATGCGTAACGAGGAGTCTTGCCACAAACCGTTTCTAAATGTTTATTAAGAGTTCGGTTGAAATAGAATATTTTTCCACACCTGTTGGGACAGGTGAGGAAGTTTGTTTTGTGGACGTGAGATCTTGGAGGATTCATGCGACGACGTGCCTTTCTGATGACAGGTTTGACATCTGGAAGTTTGACCAAATCAACCTTTAAGATCTTCAGATCGTAATTTTTTGGGATTGATTTACTCGGATGGGAAAGCGCGTTTCCATGATTTAAAGATCGTAAAAGGTTGAGTTTAGAGTCCATTTTGGTGTCGGGTGATCCTTCAAGGTCAGGCTCTGAGGGAATTGAGAGTGGGTTGATATCATTTAATGCTTCAGAGAAAGAGGAGTTGAGATTGTAGCCAACTTCCCATGAGACTTCTGTGTCATTTTCTGTCACTTCCACGAAGGTGTAGTCAGGATCTGGAAAAATTATTTAAAAATGTTGAATTAAGGTGACAAATGTAACGTCAGGGAGGTGGCCGTTTGTTAGCATTAGTGTACTGTAAAAAAACTTGTTTCTTTAAATATGATACTCAAGAGGACGTGCGTTTATGAGTTTTAATAAGAAATGTTTTATGAGATAACATGTTGCAAAGCAGAACCTAATTATTCTATTTTTTTCAACAGTCACCTGAAGTGTTTTATAACACTACTCTGTTTTTCACTATAATATAAATTATTTATTAAACTGCGTATTTTAGTTCAGTTAAATTACAAATTATAGCGAAAAACTCTACTGCAATAAGATAAAAATTTTTAATACTTTATTCGTATTTCTTTATTCAATTTAGAAGCACGTACACACGGATTGAAAATGATCTCGATTTAACACATAGATGAAATATATATTTACAATTTACCTGCGAAGAAGAGTCAAATACCAAATTATTAGTGATGTATAGAATCTAGTTTAGGTTAGTTAAAGCCAAAGAAAAATGGAAGCAATTGAACTAATTTCTAAAATAAAAAATAGAAAAATTAAGATGAATCTTGAAATTTAAAAACTTTATCACAACTTAGCTTAACTTTTATTCATACAAATTTGAATAAATTTGGACATGAATTAAGATGTTGGTCAGAGAATACTTTTGAGATCATAAATAGTGGAAATATATTTTTATAATAAAATGCAGAAGATTACAAATGAATCAAACCATGTAGAATTGTAATTTTTTGTAAACATGGTAGTTGATAGTACACTTTTCTTAATTACCTATAAATTTCTTGGGCATTAAAAGAAAATTTTTTAATGTATACTTTTACATTATTGTACTTTATTGTAATTCGGTGTATTTTATTGTGGAAATACATTTCCACCAGAGAAAAATTAGAAGACAAAAAAATAATTTAATTAAAGAATTTATGTGTATATATAAAAAATAGGTTTTTTTTTGGATTTCGTGTTTTGTATATTTACAAAAACAGTACTTTTGTAAATGAGGAATTTCTTTGTTCAGATCTTTAAATCTTCCACAAATAAAGCCTAAAACTCATAAAACTGGATTACAAAATCGAAAAAAATAACGTTCTTAATTTAATATTATACATAATCTTCATAAAAACTATCGCTTTCTGTATTTATGCCAGTGTTAAAAATGCTGGACTCACAGTTTACATCTTTTTTATATGCATTTAAAGAAAACTATATATTCTTATTCTATAAACAATATATGAAAATGTACAACTTACAATGAGTTATTAAAATATAGATTACAATCAAAATTCTAAATGTAAATATCATGGACAAATTTATACATTTGATAAACTATAAGCGGTGTTAGGAAATCAAATTGGTAAAATATTTAACATCCTAAATAGCTGGTAAATTAACATTAAAATTCTTAACAATATCTATAACATAAATTTCATTTTGAGGATGAATTCTGCGAACATGGGCTCGAACATTTGAGGAGTTTCGAGTTCTGTATGAACAATATGGACATTGAAATCTGGGCATTTGTCCGCATTCATATTTGATATGATTCATCAAATTATCCTTTCTCGTGAAGAGGCTCGAACATTTTGGACAAGGAAACTTTTCTCTTCCCGATAAATCTCTGACAGGGTATATTATTGCATCTTTGTAGTCAAAATAATCTGAAAACATAAAATTATTTGCAATTAGATCAACAAAAGCCATGATCAGGGGATGATTCGAAAATCATGATGAACCCCGAGAAAATGCTTCAATCAAATTTCACTTTAATATAAATTTTATTAAAACCAAATTAAGGAACCCAACATCATGCAGGCATTTAACTCCAACTTTTCCTAAACATATTTTACCAAAAATGCCATTAAAAAACTTGGACAAATAACTAAATAATTAAAATAATATCAGTTCTCGCTGATGGCTTATTGGAAAGAATGATGTTAGAAAAAAGGATACATGAGAACGATAATAATTTATTTAATTATCTAATTTTCATTACAATGCATGATTTTTTCTTACATTAGATTTTCTACGCCCAGCACTTTTTTATTTAAGAGACGTGAATTGATGAAAAATATCAATGGCTTGTATTTCTTCACCAGGATGACATCTTCGAACATGTTTCCGGGTGTTTGAGACGTGTCGTGCTCTATAGGGGCAATAGGGGCACGAAAATCTCGGGGGTTGCGAACATTCGAATTTTTCGTGATAGGAAAGTCCACCCTTTCGACTAAAAACACTGCTGCATCTTCTGCATGGGTATTTCTTGGCACTTTCTGGATGAGATCCCAAAATCGATTGCATTTGGAAAGGTAACATGGACGAAGACATCGTCGAATCCAAGTGGAGTTCGAAAATCGAACCTGAAAAAGAAAAAAAACTATTTTGAAGAAGTAGAGTTCACGTAAGAAAAATGTATTCAAAATAAAAAATTGTTATGTATCATGTAATGTTATGCAAGAATGTAATCGTACTCAACTTATAAAGTACAAATGTACACAATACATGTAACACAATACACATTTACTTACATCTTCTCTTGTCGATTCTTATCTTTCTCAAGTATTTATAAAACAGTCCCAGAAAAAGCCAAGTTAAAGATCAGGGGTTATTGGTCAGAAGTTAGAGTTTAAATGTTAGGGTCATGGGTGGATAGCAATTGAAAATTCTTGAATTTTTAAAATATAGAATATAAAATAATTTAATTTTTAGGATGCATATTCCAAAGGCATTTCATTTTTAAAGTTTCCTCAATTTTGAGGATTTACAATTGAAGATTCATTAATTTTGAATCTTTATAGTTAAGAATTATGTAATTTTAACTGTTAAAAAAATTTAAAGTTCAATTTTGTAGATTTACAATGAAAATTCTTCAATTTTTAAAAATTGCAAATTAAGATTCTTCCATTTTTAATGTGTTTAATTTAGAATGTTGTCATTTTAAATATTTGTTTTTAATAGTTTTATTTTGAAGACAAACGATTCAAAAATCCTAATTTTAAAAGATACATGAATATAAATTCTTAAATTCTAATGATTTTGAAGATCAAAATAAAGAGTTTTCAATTCTAAGTCTGCCAAAATTGAAGAAATTTTAATTGTAATAATCAAAATTGCAAAATATTTCATTGTAAAATTAAAAGGTGCATAATTTGTTATTCTCCATTTTTAAATTTAAAAACTTCAAATTTTAGGATTTATAAATCAAAGGTATTTAATTTTGGGCGCTTTTTATTTTCTAGAACAGTTTAATTTTCGATTTTCTATTTTTAATTATTCCAGCCTTAATTTTTTTAATCTAAAATTCATTAATTTCTAATGTCTACAGTTGAAAAATTGCATGATTTTTAAAATCAAGAGTACAGAATTTCTTATCGTTAAACTTGAAACTTGCATAATTTTCAATATTTAATTTCCGAATTAAAAAACTTCAATTTGAAATATTTACAATTTCCAGTTCTGCCATTTTGAAGCTGTATAATTGAAAATTCATGAATTTTGAACATACAGAATTGAAAATTATTATTAATCCTCAAGATTTATGTTTTAAAGATATGTAATTTTAGCAGTTGTTATTGTTGTTCGAAAATTTTAATTTTGAATGTTAACAATTAAAAATTCAAAGATTAAAAATAAAAATGTATTCAATTTTATGTATTTTCAATTGAAAATTCTCCAACTATAAAAGATAAAAATGTCAGCAATGATTGATTTCTGAAAAATAATACTAATTTTTACATATAAAACATATATTTCCTTATAAAAAGTAATAAATATTCAGGTTTTCATGTCTGAAAATATTTTGAAAAAATGTCGTGAGATAGGCGAGGAAGGGAGGACATAAAATTCATGAATTTTCATCTGCAAATTTTCGAAATTACAGGAGTGAGGGGAGCACTAAAAAAATGGCAAAAAATGTTACTGAATAAAGATCAAAGGTTGTAGGTTAAACGTGAAAAGTCCAAGGTCAGGGGTTCCCTGGTGAAATGTAAAGGGTCAGATGTTAAAGGCGAGTTCTCATAAGTCAGATGTCACGTTCAAGGAATAATAGTCAGGAATGAAGGTGCGAGTTAAGGTCAGAGGTCATGGCAGTTATTAGAGTTCAAGTCTCAAGCTAAGATTAAAGGGTCAAAAGTCAGGTAATAATTGCAGCCTATAGTTCCAAAAATATTATATAATGAAAAAACTCTAATAATAAATTCTATGTTTACAAACCTTGTAGATTTTCCTGTGGCTGAAAAGGGGTGAAACTAACTACAGCAGCAACTAAAACAATTTGACATGATCTGTGCAAAAAGTCGATTTTAATATAATGAAAATGCTTAATATTACAAATATTGACCAATTGAGGTAGCATTTAACTCGTGCAAATTAAAAATTTTATTCCTGATGTAAATCAATTCCCCAGACTTTTTTTCCTTCATGGATTCGTCGAATGTGTTTGTACAAATTTGAAAGAAGCTTTGAACGCTGAGAGCAATAGGGGCAGGAAAATCTTGGGGGTTTCTCGCACTCGTAGGTCATATGTTGCTTCAATCCTTTCATTCTCCTAAAGTTTCTGCTGCATTGTGGACACGAGAATGTTCCATCGCTCGATGCCCTGAAATCTAAAAAATTTATTTCATTAGTCCCTATTCACAAATATTAAAATGTTGTCGGGTTTAGTTAATAATTATTCAAAACCACACGTAACCGCAACTACATGTTAAACAAAATACTTATTTCTGTTCTACGAGGCTAAAAATATTAGTCAATCTTTGAAAGAGAATATTTTATTTGTAAAATCTTTATATTTCATACATATACAGACAGTCATCGAAATTTTACTAACAAAATCATTTTAAAAATGATTAAATTATCAGATTTTATAATACTAAATGAATATATAGGACGGGGGCTGTCCAGGGTGTTTTGCGCGAACATGCTTCTGAACATTTGAAGACTTTTTTGAGACATATTCGCAAAAACTGCATTTAAAATGAGGTTTTTGATTACACTCGTATCGAATGTGACAAACTAATCCATTTTTTCGAGTAAATGCACTTGGACAATTTGGACAAGGGTATTTTTTAGTGCTCGATTCTACACTTTCGTGCTGGAAACTCGAAAATCCACTGTAAGTATCCATATTATATCGAGGCTGCAACATACCGAAGTTTGGACCTAAAACAAAAAAATCATAAAGTTATTTTCAATTAATAGATAATTCATAATAAATATATTTCGATTTTATTCTAGAATCTAGATGTAACTTTGAACAGAATTAAACATTGAACATTTTTAGAATATTCAATAAAATATTTAATTGATTTTAATCATTTTTCTAATAAATTAATATTACATTTAAAAATAAATAAAATAATTAAAATAATATTACAATTAAATAATAATTTGTTGCAAAATTGTATTTCGAGGTTCAGATCCAAAATCAGAGAAAATGCAGAATAATGAGGGCCAACTTTTAAAATTGAAACAGAAAGCTTACATTAGGATCATTTAATAGCATGCATTCACTTTATGCATTCACTTGAATAAGTAACAAATTTTTTGTTGGTGTAAGAAACAGTTTATTAATTCAAAAAAATATTCTTTTTCTCGCCTTCATTTTGAGTACATTTTGTATAACGGATTCGAGAATTCAATAAAACAATATGTAAATTATCAGTAGATTCTACTTTTAACATTTTGAAAAATATATTGCGATAAATTATCACTGCATCTACGAAGGACTGATTCCATTTCAAATAAAAAGACACGTAACGATCAACCAAAGAAAAATGGCAGGATTTTGTGAAGAACTTTATTTTTCAACTGAGTATAGATATTGTGTTATCTTCTTTTAAACTGATGAAGGAATTGTTAGTATACCAGATGACTAGAAAAAAACAAAGTTAGAAAAATCATGCAAAATTTCATGAAAATTATGGGTCATGATACCAGAATGACTTTTTTGAATGTATTACTCTAGAGTGAAAATGAAGGAACACGTATTTCACAGTCATGAAAAAACTATTTCGTTTTCAAAATGCAATATTTGCCAAACAAGCATAGATGTACAAGAATTTATTTAAATTATTTGATGCAGGAATAATTGCTTTTTAAATTGATTCCAATAAAAAATTTAATTTAAAAAATGACAAAATAGAGGTTGGATTTTTGAAATTGTCAAAGTTACATTTTTTCAAATTTTCAGTAAAAAACTATTTTTTGTAAGAAAAAGATGGCCATATTTACTAAACATTTCATAAGTTTCATTCGTGGTGAATCACTGGATCAAACTGAAAACAAATTAAATTCTAAAAACCGAATTTTTTCATTTTGTTCGGAATCAACGAAAAGTCACCAAATCTTCAGATAACTACAGATTCTGCAAAAAACACTTCTTGCCATTTCCTCATATGTTGCATCGTTTAAAAGAAAAAATCTAAAATGATATTAAATAAAAAATCCCGCCCTCAAAAATGGTTTAGGTCCCATAGAACAGATAGGATTCCTCTTTTAAATCAACAGAGATTTATTTAAATATTTTTAAAAACCGTAGGGGTACCTTCTATTCACCCTTTCAAGCTTCGATGGAAAACTAAAACAAAAGATTTTCTAAATAGCCCTCACCTTTTTCATGCTCATATTTGTTTAAAATGTATGCTTATAAAAGGATGGCATCTGGTTAGTTTTATGGGGTCTTAACCATTTTTGAGGTCGGTAATTTTTAAAATATTTTTTTGATTTTTTATCGCAAACGATACAAGATATCACAAAAGAGCAAAGAAAGAAAAAGATAACAAGAAGAAAAGAGAGAATACAAAGAACTTTTTTAGATGTACAAACTTTTTTGTAACCCTTTATTTATATCTTTCATGTTTTCTAAACATTCTATAAATCAATTTTTCAGAAATAACTGTTGAAAATTATTTTTTTATATATCACCATCTATTTTAAAAAATTTAAGGATTTAAAAAGAAGGGTTTTTAAGATAATCTACTTTCAAGAATTTTATGAACCAATTGACAGAGCAAGAATTCACACGTCGGATAAAAAAATAAATAAAATTCCGAATACCTACACTCAAATCAACAAAATTTTTTATGATCAAACTGTAAAATACGTGTTCCTTTATTTTCACTCTAAATTTCTTCCGATATTGGTCATTTAAAATAGAATCAGTGTTCTGAATAGATTAAATATAAAAATTCTTATTTTCTAAAAGAAATGAATAAAAACATGGTTGTTTTTCAGTAAATAAAATAAAATTATAAGCTTTAATACAAGCTTTGGTCACATTTGTTTGCCTGTAAAAATAATTCTACTAGAGTATCCTGAAAACAAATCCTACATCGAAATTTTTGAAACCCCTTTCTAAAACTATGTTTACTTAAAATTGTTCATTAAGTTTCCATAATTCACTTGTTAGATGTGTAACTTGTTCTTGAAAGTTGCTTAAAAAGATCAATGATCATTAATTGTTCGTTGCTGTGAAATTTTCGCACATGATTGTACATATTTGATGAGAATTTATTAGTTTGGGGGCAATAATAACAAGCGTAACGTGGAGGTTTTGAACACTGAAATTGGTAATGTGTTTTCATATCATAAATTCTTGTGTACCCCCGATTGCATCTCGGACAGCAGAATTTTTTTTTAACCGCGTCGTAAGTTGTAGCCTCTGCTTGTGCAGACCAGGATTGTCCTGGACTGGATTTTGGTAGATGATCGCCACCAGGATTACTGACTCCTGGGGAATTTTCATCATCTCCGTAATTTGCCTGGACGTTCAGAAAGAATTTTGACGAATCTGAAACACAATTTAAATTACGTTAGAAAAAAGTTCAGACACGAATTTTCCTTAATTTCCTTAATTTTGTACTGTTAAGTCTTCAAGGAAGGATATGACTTTCTTTTAATAAATCAATTTTAAATTATTAGACACAGATTTATTGATGAACTGAACCTACATGTTTTAATCAATTATTGGCTCAGAACTTGAACTTCGTTCGACATGAAAAATAATTAATTCATAATAATTAAACCCTCTATTTTAAAAATATCTGGGTTGCGTGATTGATAAGATATTTCAGATCACATTAATCCATATAATTACACGAAGCGTACAATCAGCATATTGTACACGTTGTAAAGAAGATTTTTTAATTTATATTAGGGTCGATCCTCTTTATTTTTGTTCTGCAAATATTTTTTTTTATATTTAAAATTTGTAAAGAATTTGAAAAAAATTAATTGCAGAACAAAAATAAATATTAGAGCCTAACGCATACAAATAATCTTCTTTACAATTGTGGTTCTTGGGTGCATCTTATGTATATAGTGAATATTTCACAGCTTATTATTAACATATTTATATAAAATTGGTGTAGACACTTTCTAGAAATTTTAGTTCTACTTCAAACGATTTCCATCGTGCTGTTAAAGCTACTACGCGTATAACGTAATATTACGTTTTTTTTATAAAATTAAACTTTACATATATGAGTACTGGACTTAAAACCTAAACCCTTAGAGTTAAGAGTGTTTAAATGTGACAGAATTTTAGTCTGAATATATAAAACAAGATTCAAACTTCCATTCGTTTTCTTCACTCGTATTAAAAACTTTCAATTTGTAGAAAAACATGTCATTGTATATGAAATTTAAATATATTCAAACACAAATTAGCCACATAAGTTAACTTTTTCATCAACCTATATTGCATAATATGATAGACGAACACTGGAATTCGACAGCGTATTATTTATATACTAGTCTAATTATTTTACCTTTACACTGTATCAATTTCTAACACAAGACAAGCGATAAAAAATCTTAATTTTCGCAAGATATCCTTTGTATGGTCTTAAGATCGAAGCAATTCAATTCAAAATATTTTACATATTTTTGTACCAAATTCTATAGATTTTTAGACGCGTCATACTCTTAACCTTTTATAAACATCGTTGGCCAATTAAATTCCTGTTAACGTAGAATATAACTTATATTTTAGTGAAAATAATTTATTATTGAAAGTAACAATATCTAAGGTAAATCAGAATACGAAATTAATCTCTGGGGAGCATAGCCTTAAAATTAAGATTTGGGTACACAATAGAAAGATACTGAAGCAAAAAATTAAAAATTATAAATAGGTCTCCAGATATGCTTAACTCTGAAACGATTAATAAAATTCTTATTAAAAATTGAAAACTGTCTATTAATTTTTAATGATTATTAAAAATAGTGGATCATGTTTTTATTAAAAATTAAACTTGGATTAAGATGTTCGTATCTCATCTCTTGCTTATCCAAATATGCTACACTAATAAAACAAAAACATATAGTAGAACTATATTAACAATTTAAACAAAATTTTTGCGAAAGATCCTAGCAAGGTGCAATTCTTTGCGTTCTTTTAGCATCTTTTTTACTAATGTAGCTTCTCCTCTAATTATTTTGTTCATACTGCAAATGTTCTGTTTGGTTCAACAACTTTGATTCTTCTCTAACCAATCTTTGTTTCGCAAATCTAAACCATTCAGAACAAATGGTTTCAAACTCAGCCTCAGTTATAGTTGGAAAAGCTGCACAAAATGTTTCTGTAAAATGTAAGATGACTACTTAATAAATAAAATTAGATGATGTTTATTTAACAAAAAAAGAGAGGACTCAATATTTACCTTTCATTATTTGCACAAAGGCCAAATCAGAAACGCGGAAGTTGTTTTTTCGTCCTTTCCAAGAGCATTGTAAGGCGCATGCATTGGTAAATATCTTTTTTAAGGTCCTGTGGATATTATCTTTCACTGAGCGCCCTCCAGTTTGTGTCAACATTTTTCGCTGAAAAATTAATTTGTCATTAATCATATAATTTTTCTCCAAATGCATATAATTACATTTTTAATTAATTTTTTTATTATCCTACTGTTCAAGTTTTTCTAAAAAAAACCGAACCCAGTCCGGGATCGAACAGTAAGCGAAAAAAACTTTACAGCAAAAATCAAAGTACTTTATCTCTTCAGAAACATTAGCATCAAAACTACATATTTAATGATGTTTTTACATTGGATTCCTATTCATTTTGGCAATTAATAATGGAAATTTTTAATTTTTCATCGACAACCACAAATACTGAAAAAATAGGGTAAGTGTGTGTACTTACGAATTGTGCAACTGAATCTAAATCAGTTTTGATTAACACCTCAAAGTGATTTATGCTCTCAATGTTGTTGATTGGAAGAAAATGTGCCAGAATTGTATAATCGTTTTCTTCTGGAACTGGTTTTGGCTTTTCTGTATTTTCCAATTTGTTATCGATAGTTTGGATACCGAACTGTATAGCAGTAAATAGATGCATAATTTTCTGAAAGTATTCTACAAAAATAAAATATAAATCTTTTTAATCTAAATTACATTTTGATGCTATAGTATTATTAATTTTTTTATTAGTCACTAAATTAAATATTTTAAGAAATCACCTTCAACTCTTGAATGCGGTACGTAAATTTCTGCTGGTTGATCTGAAGACTTAGATTCTGAAATAAAAAAATTAATATTTAATATAACTCAATTTG
>JAWWLR010000034.1:53701105-53711498 GCA_035041075.1 Acraspis erinacei
GCTGTACAGTCCTAAATTAATAAAATTGCAATTAAATTGGTAATAATTTTATAATTAATTAATAACTTCTTAACAAATAAATTGAATTTATATTTCTTCTTGAAGAAAAATCATTACCTTCAGAAGTTTTATGATCTTCGTCTTGCACTTGGATAATGACTTGTGGATTAGATTTACTGCCTGCAATTTTTAATCCACTAGTGTTTCCTAAAAGTTCTACTTCCGCTCGATTTGAAGGTCCAGCCTTACCTGAAACCCCAATACAAATATGTGAATAAGCTAAAAAAATTTCTTAAATGTTTAAAATATAAAATAAAGTTAAACTTACTCTTAACAAGAATGAGTTTCTTCTTTTTAGCTTGCCCTGGAGAACTAGCAGAAATTTGTCGAACCTCAGCCAAAGTCAATGGGCGAATTTTTTTCACTGAAACGAATGTTAAATATTAAAAACAAATTAAATCATTTCAGACCGGAATACAATGAAAATTGGATTTTATTGTTGCATTCGTTATAAGATGCAGTATTTTTACGTTTTTCAGAAGGCACCGCGCTTGAAAAATTTGGAAAATTTATTACTAAACCGTTCAAATATCCCTATAACTTAATGTATACTTTATGATGTACAGTAGATTCTCACAGAGCGCCCGGTGCTTGGAACCTTGATCCTCACGAAGCGCCCGCTTAATTAAACCACTCACCTAAGGCTTTGCAGGAAATATCTCTAAGAAGCATTGGCGGATAATTTGAATATCGTCTCGCGCACACGCTTTTAAAATACGCTCAAGGCGCTTACCGAATTTATAGGTAATAGAAGGGAGAAGCACTTGGCGAGAAAAGGCGCTTGGTGGAAAAGGTGCTTTGTGATAGTCTACTGTGTTAATTACATAACTAATCAAGAATAAGGATTTGGATACAATTAAATTAACAAGTTTCAAAGAAATGCATTTTTACTTTTAAATATAGTCGAATCGAATACATAATTAGAGCAGGCGGGAAATAATTGACTGTAAACTGGGGCTTAGCAGTGAACCCTTAATTCTGTATTTCTGTATGCGATATTTTCTTCTTTTAGAAAAACATATTGAGCCTTGGAACTAACCATTGTAAAACTTCAATTAAACAACCTACAAGGAGCAATATCGCGTTTCAATAACAGAATTAGGGGGCGCCGCTTTCCCCGAAAATGCGCTGCTTAGCCCTCGCTTACGGTAACAGTTCTAATTATTTAAATATATTAATATATTAAATCTTCTTTTTAATCTATGCTAGTCTTATATTATTAATTTTTCGGTGTATTATTATACTGAACTGTTTGGTACATGGTATTACGAATGATACGGTGCAAAACATTGGAAACAAAGATAAGGTCTGTCAGGACATCCTGCACAAACTGTAGACACTCTCGTCGCCTTTTTGTGTGCTTCTTTGCTAGAAATTGTCCTCCTCCAGTAATTGTAACAGAATTTGCAACGTCCTCGTACTCTACTGAAAATTATTATTTTAGTAAAAAAAAAGTTAATTAACCTTCATGTCTATTGATTCTACTTACTTCCTCTTCATGGTGGACTTTGAGATAATAAATTCGTCAAGTTTCTGAAGGACGTGACAGCCATAAGACGTCAATGACAATGGGTCTACCTCAATACCTGAAAAATAGAAATATTTTAACATTTGTTCTATTTGTTATAATTTGGTCTAGGTAATAATGAAAGCACTTTGGTAAAACTACACAAATCTCTCCACTCCATCTCTCATTTCTGATATTTGAATGCAAGATGATGAAACCATTTTTAGACATTTTTAACGATTCAGACAATAATTTCCACACAAAAAAGCTGTTGACGGAACAAAACTGGATTTGGATGCAAAGGTTTGAAGATCGATTTTTTGATATTAGAACCAACATCTACATATTATCACAATTTATTGATACATCGTATACCTATAATATAACTTTGGAAAAAATATGGAATAAGTTTGTTATGTAAACTCTCAAGCAATACTGAGTTAACAGGAAATGTAAATATTGCATAATAGACTTAAGTACTATGTTAAACCCTTATTCTACTAACATATTTAAATATTTTTAAATAGATATTTAATATTTTAATTTGACATTTTATGATAAGGACCGAAACATTTTCGACAAAGAAAAGGCTGATCGGGACATCCTTTGCACACGGTAGAAACTTTAGTGGCTTTGTTACAAGCATCCTTACTCGATAACAGTCTCTTCCAGTAGTCGTAACAAACTTTGCAACGTCCTCTTACTCTTCTGTAAGGAAATAAAAAAAAGATTAAACCACGAAATTATTATTTGGAATAAAAATAACCATACTTACGATTTTTTGTTATTACTCGAATACACAAATTCTTCGAGTTTCACGAGAGCATGTTCGGTGTATGGCATTGAAGAGTACATTTCTACTGTATCTTGAATGAAATTCGATAGATCATCTGTGAACAAATGTGAACTGTGTGAACAAACATAGAAAATACCATTTTTTTAGTATAAGAGAAGCTACAAAAGGTCAGGTGTAGGGTATGAAACTAAATATATAATTAATAAAAATTTGAATAAATTTTCTTTTATTAATTCTTACATTGGGTTACAAGCTTTTTCTTTATAAAGTAAAAATGTATTGATATTAATTACCGTTTGAAGACTCGTTTTCCGTATCGAAAGAAAAATTATGGGCTCAAAAGTGGTAATTTTCAATGGAAAATGATGTTTTTTTAATGAAAAATGAATTTTCCCGAAAAATTTACATGATATAATTATTATTTGCATTATTTCTAATAAATTTGGCCATTTAAATGATTATTATATTAAATAAATTGTAAAATATAAACGGGAAGACATTTTTCTTGGAAATTTAATAAAAAAAGAAGATGTAATTTTATAAATCCTAATTGAAAATTATGGAAAATTCTCATTATATTCTCAAAGTATATTTTCGTGCTCGTAATAATTTCTTTCAGGACGTAAACTTTTTAAGATACTATTTAGGGGAGCTGCTGATTTTGTGCGTCAGAAAATGAACATAAAAAGTATAAAAAGTGATCAAATCGACGAATGGTATCTTTGATTCGGCTGTACAAAAACAGATGAAATGATTATTTCATTCTAATGACCAATATCAGTTTTAAAATTATTTGTTTAATCTTAATATTAATTTTGTTTATTATTAATTTATATGATAGTTACATATTTAGGGCGTGAAATTCCGAATAGCTATTGTTAAATAAAATTAATCTTTTAAATAGAACAAATTTTTACTATAGTGTGCCTCAGCATGACATTCGAATTTAATTGCAATTACCAACGAGCATATTTTTCTCGATTTTTAAACCATTTTTAAAATTGGTGAATTTCGAGCCAGTTCATCCTGTACTTTACAGCTGAGTCTTGAATAAAATAATGTTATTACTATGTATGTATTATATTTACCGATTATCACATAGTAGTACCTTTATTTCACTTGAAAAGGAAAGGTTTTACAAATTTATTCGTTGAAACAAGATAAAAAGGTACGAAGTAAAACCCTTTATTAAATTAATTTATACTTAAAATCACTTTAGTCAGCACTTATAAATATTTTATCGATTTTTATAAACTTATAATATGTCTGAAATAACACAATAATGCAAATATGAAAGTTTGCTTCACTAGGGAATAACTAATTTTTGTTATCACCATTAAATACAGACATATATATATATATATATATATATATATATATATAAATATATTTTTTTTTTTACTTATTTTTACTATTTAAGTATTAATTCCATGATATGGTCCAAAACATTTTGCACAAAGAAACGGTTGATCAGGACAAGATCTGCATATAGTAGAAACCCTAATTCCTTTACTACAGGCCTCTCTACTGGACAATTGCCTCTTCCAGTAGTCGTAACAAACCTTGCACCTTCCTCGCACTCTTCTGCTAGAAATTAAAAATAATCAGAAAGTGTAATATTCAAAATTTATCAAAAACGATCAAACTTACGACTTTCTGTTTGTACTTGAAAAAACAAATTCTTCCAGCTTCTCAAGAACGTGTTCGGTATATGGTATTGTTGGGTACATTTGTTGCTGATATTCCAAAATATGCTTCGTTTCATCTGTAAAGAAAATAAAGTCCAAGTTAAAACATGTAACATAACATATTAGGAAGAAATTATGGTTATGATTTTATATGTGAATGAGATAACTTGATTTTTTAGCTTTCCTTTCCTGTCAAAAAACATCCACACATTTTGATCATACGACAGTAATATACTATTTATTTCGTTTAATTTTTACATCAATTTTACCGTGTGTGGTAAGATTCAAAGCAATTTGCACAAAGAAAAGGTTTGTGTGGACATGTTACACAAATCGTAGAAACTTTCGTGGCTTTTCTTGCAGCATCTTTACTAGGCATTATCTTTGCCAAAAAAGAATAACACAACTTGCAACGTCCTCTAATTCTTCTGAAAAAAAATTAAACATAAATAAATGATTTCGACTCACATAATAAAAATGTGTTTAATTTATTTCCAGTCGTACCTTTTTTTCTCAGACTTCGTTGCAGAATACTGTTCGATTTTTTCAAGTACATGATATCCTGAAGTTAATACATCTGCAGATGATGAACCTTCATTCCAAGCTTGAATAAAATCTGCAAAATAAACCAAATATTGTCAAAGTTAAGATTATAAAGTCCAAAAGAAAAAAGAAGCATTTTTGTGTCAGTTTTTATTACAAAAAGAAAATAGATGAAGATCTTCTTATCTGCATCTTTATTTCAAGAATACGTAAATTTTACTACATATGGTAAGATTGAAAACATTGTGTACAGAGGTATGGTCTGTCAGGACAAGATTTACAAATTGTGGAAACTCTGGGAGCTTTTCTTCGTGCTTCATCGCTCGATTCTGTTTTTTTCCAGTATTCATAGCAAACCTTGCAGCGTCCTCGTACTCTACTGAAAATTTGATATAAATTTAATTATCGTACTTTAAAAAATGCTCTAAATTTTTGTATATAATCGTATTAAAACGTGACAATAAGATATTGATAAACTCAGAGTGTCTACTAACTTTCGCGCACTAAAGTCCCGGCTTTTTCCGAGTTTTTTCCTGTTTATGAATGTAAAATCTCCCCTTCCTTGAAGCGCGAATGAAACGCTTTATTTTTTATAAACATATACTTGGTTAAATATTCTTTGGTATTAGCGACTAATTAATCATTAATTACTGAAGAATAATTACAAACAACTAGTTTTAATCTTTTATCAAACAATCTAACAATTACATGTGTTCATAACATAGTCAGTGTAAAATTTTCTTAGCATTTAAATAAATAATTTTTATAAGGGTTTTTTTCTAATAAATCTTCAAAGATTAATCAGTAGTATTTTCAAATTTTCAATTATTTATTAGAAAAGACGAATTTTCAAGAAAAATAGTTCAAGCTTTAACTAAAAAGGACATTTTTGAGTCAGTTGCATTTTTAACAAAAGACGTCAACGTTTTTACCAAAAGAGACCAATATTCTACAAAAAAGTTAATTTCATTCCAAATAGATCAATTTTCTACCCAAAAGACGAAATTTAAACTAAAATAATGGATCAGCATAAATGATCAACAAAAGATGTATATTCGATATTTCAAATAAAAATATTTTTATTTTACCATAAAAAGAGTTGGATTCTTAAACAAAGATGAATTTTTAACAAAATAGTTAAATTTTTAACCAAAAAGATCAATTCCCAAGAAAGAACATTAATTTTCAGCCAAAAAGAGACAAACTTTTAATCAAATTAATGAATTTTCGACTAAAAAAGACTGACTTTCAACCAAAAATGGAATAGTGAAATTTTCAGTCAAAAAATAGATTTTCAAACAACAAAAACTAATTTTCAACAAACTGCAGTTAATTACTATACAATTCAATCATTCAAAAAAAATAGTTGAATCATCCAACAAAACAGATTAATTTTTAAACAAACATTTGCATTTTTAACCAAAAAGGCGAAATTTCTATCAAGAAATAAATGTTCAAATATCTTTTAATCTGACTAAAATTACTCGTAAAATTTTGAAAAATATTTCAGGATAAAAAAATTGCCTTAAAATCTTCCAAATTCTTTTCGACTTTTTTAAACACATTTTGCAATTTTTTAAAATTTCCATAAAAATTAATTTTTCAAGGTAAAAAATCATTTGAAATTTCATTTGAAATCTTAAAAAAATATATTTTTTTAAACTTCCAAAATTCTTAAGAAGCTTCTAAACTTAATGTTCAAGATCTTTAACATTCCACATTTTCTTAAATGTTTTTAAATATTTTGTTTTAAAGTCTTCAATTTACAATTCAAATTTTCTTTTTTTTAGAAAAACTTAGACACAAATTTTTCCATGAAATAAAATTTCTTATTTAGAAATTTTGATTTACAAAATTGGCGATGCAGAAAATTTTATTTACAAAAAAATTTGGTAAAAATTCAGAAAATTGCAGAAAAACAAACGGAAAAAGTCATTAAAAGCGATATAAACAACGCGCCTATTTGCCTTCTTATCACCACAAACAAAAAGTATCACATTTTCCAAAATTTGCAAATATGTGAATCCCGACTCGAATTTATGTTCTTGGTTATTTCCCGGTTTTGTCTCATTTTATTTTAATTCCCGGCTATTTCCCGGTTAGTAGACACCCTGAATAAATATAATTTTTTAGCTTTTATATTTACGTTTTTCTGTTTGAACTTGAAATAAAGAACTCTTCTCGTTTCACCAAAACGTGGCCGTTGAATACCATAACAGGACATGGATTCCATTCTTGGTGCCAATCTATTAACTGGCCACCTTCTGAAAATTAAAACACAGAGAGGACTGTAATTGAACTATCCGATTTTCCGATAGTAACTGATATAATTAAGAAAAAATGCTAAACAGGCACATAAGCAAGCCAGAGTAGAAAATTATTCTTATTTGTCAGAATAACCCTACATATACAATGGTATTCTCGAATTAATATTTTTTTAATTTCCTCATATTTACTTAACAAATTTTGTGCAAACAATTAATACTGAAAATCAATATACTTCTATATAACTGCATTTTTACCTAGTGGTGATTTTTAAATGATTTGAAAAAGGCTTTGCATGTCTTTGTCTTTTTTCATTCGTAATTCACATGGCATCGTTGATAAGGGCAATCTTTATTTGTTTTTCCACAGTTGTTGCAACAAAATCTTCCAGCAACTTTAATTTTCTGATTGTTGGTTATTGTCGATTTAGGCAAATTATTATTCTGTAATCATTAAATATGACAACAAATGAATATGTAGTTTGGTTTAAAAATATAGGTGTTATTCAGATTTAAAAAAATAGTCAAATTCAGAGTTCCAAAAACTTCTTTTATTTATGTACACTCTTACACGTTCTTAATCACGCATACGGCTTTTAATCCTCCTTTTGATCACTCTGCTATCATCTACATTACCAATTAAATCTTATTCAAATTTTACAAAAACAATATTTGAATTAGAAAATAATCACTTGATTTCGCAAATTTAATTTGCATTGGAAATCACAAGTGGTTAATTTCTGAAAGACATTTTTTTAAATTACGAACTGTCGAAGCGCGACGCCACTGCTTTTTTTTAATTTAATCTGAAGCATTGATTAATCTCCAAACATTTTTTTTAAATAGTACCTTAGTTAGGTGCTAATAATTAATTTAAGTTGGTATTTATAAAAAAATTGAAGCTAATATTGATACCAAAAATTAATAATCACTGAAATGGGAGACCGACTTTCAGGGAGTGGATTAAAGCCACTGTGAAGTTAGCCAATTATTTTCCGCACGTGAGATCCGAGCTGCACTCGTCAGCTAACTGCATAGTAGGTTTAATCGGCTCCCTACTGATTTAAGTACCTTAGGAAAAAGTAAGAATAAAATAACTTGTTCTTGAGAATAAAAAGATACAAACGTGTATCAAACTAATTATCAGGTTCCAAATCAAGAACATAAATTTTCTCTCCTTTGTGCCTATTTTTGATGTGTAAGTACATATTTGACTGCCTTTTTGATTTATATAAACAATAGGGGCAGCGAAAACGAGGTCTTTTTCCACATTCAAATTTAATATGGCGATCCAAACTTCCTTTATACTTATAGTGTTTGCCACAATTTATGCAAACGTGATTGGACTCTTGCGTACCAGAGATTACTGTTTTGTTCTTGGTTGGTAGCTGATTATTCCATCCTTCTTGAATATTCACCAGATATTCATCGTACGGCTCTGTAACAATTTAGAAATGAAAAATAGAATAAGATATTTTCTAGACCAAAAATAAAATTGTTTAAATGTCTTTTAAACGGGAAGATAAAATTAAGCGTTACAACAAATAAACCAAACTCTCACTTTCAGTCCAGTATCGGGGGATGCATTAGATTATTCTTGGACTGATTTGGGGAGAGGTGCGGGGTCGAAACGTAATCAGTGAGGTCCGCCTGACTCGCTTCCAATCGGAATATAAATATTGTGGCAACCGCTCTCGCCCTGCTCCCATGAGAAACTACGTAAGCCAGCAGGTCTAAGAAGACCGAGAACGGGGTGACTGAAAGCTAGAGTTTAGTGTAAGTATATCCAATCGAAATCCTCATCTTCTATTGGACAATTTTTGCTCAAGAAGAACTTTAAACAAATATTGAACTTTTGAAAATTGTAGGCTATTCAAGATCGTTTTTGTTTTACGCATAAAAGTATTAAAAACAAGCTTTTTTCGCTGTATAGTCACAATTATTTTTTAAAGTGAAGTACTGCTATGATCCGAAAAATTATTTAAGTCCAGTATTTGTTTAGCGCCATTAAAATATTAAAATTTAAGTTGGAGACCTTATCCAACGCCCTTAAAGATTAGGAATTTCCCAATTTTAGGTGTTATAGTTATTAGGTTAACTTGAAACTATTATTGCATCGTCAAACATTTGTTTTAAAAATGATAAAGTTTCATGCATTTTATTTTCAGATTTTTTTTATAAAACAAGGTCCCAGATTTAATATGAAGCACATAAATTTTGAGACCATCATGCAAATGTTGTTTACATTTGTATACGCTCGTACAATTTTCGTAAACGAAACCAGATTTTTCTTTCTTTCGGCTCATGCAATGATACGAAACTATAATGAAAATAAAAAACGAAAAAAAGGGAATAAATAAGATTTTTGAAATCAAAATACAATTTTGAGAATACCCTTTACACAAATAATTTCCAACTTTCCAAACTGAAAGTACTGACACAAGAAAATCGAAACATGGGGATTTTTATACAAAAACAATAATGAAACACCTCAATATTTTTGCAGCACCGTGAATTTATTTTCAATTATTCATCTCATTAGTCTAGCAGGCAAAACATGTCGAAATATTGAATAAAACTAATATTTTACGTTATAAAAGTTTTAAAGTAAATTAATCAGGTTCTTTCGTCGAAAAAACGAAAATGATCGAAACTTTTGATTAATCTAGTGAGATTCTAAGTCTACAACGTACATTTGTTGCCCCTTGTGTCTGTTTTTAATATGTAAGTACATATTCGACCGTTGTTTAGATTTATATGGACAATAAGTGCACTGAAAACGAGGTCTTTTTCCACACTCAAATTTGAGGTGTCTAACAAGTCCACCTTTTGATTTATAGGATTTCGCGCAATTAATGCAAATGTGATTAGACTCCTGTGTATTAGATAGTCGCTTGCTGATTAATTCTTGATTATTTGGTCCGGCTGCGAAATACTCCGGATAACTATAGTCGAAAGCTGCAAACAAAAAATAAAGATAGAATAAGAACCGTGATTTGAGTAAAAATATCAGTATCAAAACTTTTTAGACTGAAACCTAAAATGCAAAACATATCATTGAATATCAGTAGTCATTAAATAAGTCGTTCCTCATTTTATTATTAATTAAATGATAAAATAACTCTTTGAAACTTTCAGAGAAATAATAATTTATTTTCGGGTTGAACATATTTATCTAGTTCATCAGGAAGATGTTTTAAAAATATGAAACAAAAATATTTAAGTTTAAGAAAATCCATAGTAACAAAAAAGTTATAAACAAATTTAAATTTCAGTGAGAAACATTTCTTGCCAAATTCTACAATTTTTAACAAACTCTTTCAATAACAAAATTTTAAAAAGTAAATTTTAAATTAGTTATCAGGATTCAAATCAACAGCATGTAATTTAAAACCCTTGTGGATGTTTTTGATATGTATGTACAAGTTCGACTTCTGCTTAGCACGTGTGGAACAATATGGACACTGAAATCTGGGATTTTTTCCGCATTCATATTTCCAATGTCTGTCAAGATTGTCCTTTCGTTTATAGGATT
>JAWWLR010000034.1:53761115-53771203 GCA_035041075.1 Acraspis erinacei
CTTCCTCACACTACTCCCCTCCCCGCCGAGTGAGTCACGCCTACCCCGAAAGGGAAACGGCTTAATGGTGTAATAATAATAACTGTATTTTTAAATTACGAGAAAATGCAATATTAAAAAAAAAATATTGATACAGGACCAATAGATAAAAAAGAATTAACATCAAATTATTTGCTTATAAATATCTTGTCGATACCCTTGCAAGGAAAAATATGATTTTCACACGGAACAATTTATATTAGCCAACATTTTTTACTAACTCATTTAGTGAAATTATAACTGAATAAATCAGTAAACAATTTTTCGCATTTCCATTATGCATTTTGAACAAATTGACACTTTATGTGGTTTTTTACGTGTATAAAATATGTATTTGAAAAAATTAAAATTAAAGTTTAAAAAAATAATTGATTCTATCTTTCATAACCAAATTGAATATAACTCAATTTTTCTAATCTGGAAAGAAGTATGTTGTCTGCTTTGATAATAGTTAATTGAAACTTTCTACTTCTAATCACGAAAACCAAAGGTTTCGAAATTCTGCGTTAAATTAATTCAAGGGAAACAAAGTAGGTAAATTCTATAAAAATATTACGCCAAAAATATAAAAATTCAGATTTTTGACAATTCTCAATAACTTTCAAATTAGTAAATATTTCTCAATTGACAAAACTTTTAAAAATGAGTAGTAGAGCAGACCATTCTACAGCAAATAATTAATAATTTACAATACTAATGTATGTAAAATAATTAATTTTATACCGTCAATAGAAAAGACACAATTCATGATAGTATATTAAAATTAGAATTGATCATTTTTCTTATATTTGTGTTTATAATTAATGATTGTATACTGTAGGATCATGTTCTAATTTCAACAAAAAGAACGTTTTAGCCAGCTAGTGGAAAATAACGATTTTCAATTTTTTTAGATTCATTTAATGTATACAGAAGTGCTTTTGTATCATTTTTTTATTTTCTTAGAAAAAATTCACTTTTAAATGATCTCCAAATAATTAAAAAATATTTACTGTTACAATAATTGTTAGAAATTTGAAAATTTTGCAACTTTGGCGATATTTTCTCATAGAATTAACGTAATGCGTTCATTGAGAATTACTTTTTATTAATTGTGATACTTCTTGTGGTATTCTAAACTCAATTTCCCACTATCAAGATTAATCAAATATTCTTAAGATGAAAAAATCATCCGAAAAAAGCCATTTTCAACATTTAATTTTTAAATCTTGGAATTTCTAGGACGAAGTAATTCGCGAAAGTCTTCTTAAATTCACCATTCGAACAAAATTCTTACCTGGGACAGGGGTAAACAGAACATCAAAAGTCTTCAGTTGATGATAGTTGTCAATAAAATTTAAAAAGATAGAAAAATATTTACTTTAGTAACAAAATCAATAAGAAATGTGTGACGAAATGTGTTCAGTTGGAGTTCGATCTTCAGGGCTGACGTAGATGTTGATGCAGATAAAATTAAAAACAGATAGAAAAATATCTTCTTTATTTTTAAATCATTAATAAATGGCAAACAATCCTTAACATACTACACTCGCTACTTCTTAAAATACATGTTAACTCTGGAAAAATCTATAAATATATATACAATAAAAGAAATCTTCATCTGACCTGAAAAATTCTGATAATTTGGGAAATAAAAAATTCCAATTTAATTTAAAAATTTAAACCATGCACATTGGCTCCATGCCTTCGATAATTTGATTTTTGTTTAAAGCTTTTTTTGCAAACACAACAAAGATATTGTGGAATAATTCCGCACTCATAGCGCAAGTGTCTTCGCAAGGTGTCCATTCTTGTGTAAGTTCTTTCACACTTATGGCACGGAAACTGCTTACGATAACTTCGAAATCTTGGCGTGAAGGTGCTTCGCTTACTTCCTGAAATCATATAAATTTTTATTAAGTTCAGTCCTTGATTATTAATAATTAACAATTAGAAAAACACTCGAGACATTAAATCTTGACAAAACATAAATATACCCAAGTAGATTAGAATAAGCAGGAATATAAATCGCAATAAACATTATATTATCTTCGAAGAATTGAAATTGTTAGAGGAGCCTCGAATGTTAATTTATACCCATTATTTAATGTACATAGATGACTATTTACAATTACAAACACTGTAGAAACATAACATTTTTTTATATCTACTCATAAGATTTTGTGTTTTGTCCATGTTTGCTTAAATACAAAAAGAGAACATTTTAAAATTCAAATGTAAGAGTGTAAAAATTGTAAAATTGTTTGATGTGAAACATTTATAAACTGTATCTTACCTTTGGCACTGGAAACTTTATAAAAATAATCTTCAGTCGTGAGAACCGGAAAGGGTGAAAACAAACAAGGTTTTTAGAAACCCTAAAAATATATGAAATTAAATTTTTTAATTTTTCGTCTGGGAAACATTAAATAAAAGAACTGAAAATATTCCTAAATTAAGAGTAGGCTTCATATTTTTATTACTACCCACATTTTTTCTGAATGTTTCATGAAATATTCTCTTATCCCGAGATCGTCAGAAGATTATACAATATAAAAGATAAAATAATATTTTTATTTAAAAAAAGTTCTCCATCTTCTTCGTTTGAATCTTCTTAATCTTTAGTGATGACATTCTTCAGTGATGTTTATCTTTAATGATGTTTATCTTCAATGATGTTTATCTTCAATGATGTTTATCTTCAGTGATGTTCATCTTCATTGTAGAATATGTGCCCTTATAATTGACGGTTTACAGTTTGTTAAAAATCCAGAAAATTAATTTGTTTATTAGCATTTCACTGATTTATGATTTCTTGAAATGCCGGGTATTGTGCATATTGCGAATATGACGTCTAAAACTACTTTTTTGCTTGAATCTCTTTCCACAAAAACACACATTTTGAGGCAATTTTTGACATTCTTCCCTGATATGCCGTCTTAATGAAACTTCCCAGGCATAAACTTTTCCACAAAGCGTACAACTGAATGGAGTAGGAATAGGGGGATTCCGGGCTGGAACTTCCATTCTTCTGGTACCTGAAATCAAAGTCAATATATTAAACCCTGTTCCAAATATTAAATCGTCTTTAAATACATTTAGTTAAAATGATTAAAGCCTTCAGCAAAGTCCCTACACAATTTCTTGTTTAATAGTTTATCAAAAATATAAAACAACTAAAGAAATAAAGATTTTTGTATTTATATTGCTAGAAATAAAGATTTTTGAAGACAGTTCTGAATAGTTCACTTGGAAAATAATAAATCTTAAAAGGAAATTCTATTATGCAAAGAACTGAGGGCTTGGAACAAAGAAACGATTATAATTTTCTGGCGCCTACAATGGGCGGGGGGGGGGGGGTCGCGCTTAGAGCCAGGAAGTTACAACCCTTTCTTTGATCCGAATCGTCAATTGTAAAGTTATTAAAGAATTTTTAAATATGTATTCAAATGTTTTCCCATTGGAATGAAATCCTCACTTTAGACCACATATTAATTGCTTCAGGCAGTTACTTCTGCGATGCCACTCAATAATGTGCACAAAATGGTAAAAATTAAAGTTATTAAAAATAATTTGATTTAATGTTTGTACATACAATTTTTCATCCGAATACCGTTCGTAGTCTGAAGAATCTCCAAAAAGTTCAGTTGTTTACCTGAGCTGCTTCAGTACTAAAAGCAAAATATCTAAACAAAATAAAAAACTATCAAAAATTGCTAATTGCACATTGTACAAAACAATAAATTACTTGTTGAAATGTTATTCAGTTCCAAATTTTTATTTTCTAAATACTTCCGCACAGAGTCCAACATGTTTCAGACATTCATCATGAAAAATTTGAAATCATCATTTCTTTGCCTGATACAGAAGATTTTTTTATCATTCAAACAGTTTAAAATACTTGCACAGTAGCTATACAAAGAACAACATTTCAATTAACAAAACAATTAACTATTTATTATTTAAGTGTATTCACATTCCGTCAATAGTGACAGACAATTTTTCATATTACATTAACAAAAATGTTATACAAATAATGGAACATTATAAAGTATTACTGCTATAAATAAGCAGAAGTCATATACACATTAGCGTATCACAACTCTTTGGGTTGAATTGACCCTTTTTAACTTATAAATAATATTTAAAATACATACAATCGTCATTTTTCCTTCTTAAACAAACCAAAATTCATTTATGTAAGATCTTTAATATTTACCATAGTAGAATTGTATTTTTTCAATGGACAGCTTCTGTGTCCAGTAACCTGCAATAATTTCTTAAATATTTTTCTCACTCTTATGCCAAATTAAAAAAAAACTTGTTTATTTAAATCAAAGAAAATTTGTATTATTTGATCATCCTTTTATTAATGTTTCCCTTATAACAATATTAGTGACTTTATATGAATTATTTTATACTTTAAAGAAAGAAAATCATCCTAAAACAAAGACGAAGCAAAGAAAAATCTTGATTCCGAATTTCATTTTGGCTAGTTTTTTCAGAATAAAAAAATATTTAAAGAATATTTATATGAATTTAAATAAAGAAGTCTGTTTTTAAGGTGCAAATGGTATTGTAAAAAAATAACAAACATCAATTACTATGATGAATAATAATTATCAGCTTATTTTCTTTTTGATAATGTCGCATACAAATTAATCTTGAAAAAAGTAATCGAACTGTTCGCACGTTTCTGTTCCTTCTGCACAAACCGCATTCTCCGACAAATTTTGTTTTTTAAGAGCATTAAAATGAGCTTTCTCATGACGAATCCAATTGGATTTGATTTTTGTCTTATAAAAACAATAATTGCACGAGAATTTGGCTTTCTTTCCACATTCGTCCCTTTGATGACAGTGGAGTGAGCTCTTCCATTTGTATCTTCTACCACAGCGATCACACTCGTATGATTTTTGCCTCGAATCTAGATATCCTATAAAGAAAAAATAAGAAATTAAGGATTTAAAAGCCACCACCAGGAACCCGCAATGAGTATCAGAAAAGAATGAAAAACTTGGTGAAAAAGTGGACATGTTGAGCGCTAAGCAGAACAGAAAAACAGAAATATGAACATTGAACTATAACATTTAAATACATACTTATTTTCACTTGCTTCATATCAACCTGAAATGCTTGATTGTAAATAAAAATGTAGATAAATTCTTCAAAATCGCAGTAACTTTGTTGACTAATATATAAACTATTATCAACCATGCAAATTGCAAATATAATTAAGAACCATTTATAATACGATCATTTTGAAGACCAAAATTAAACAAATGAAGGTCTGAGGTACAAATTAAAGAAAAACTTTCCATTTGTTTACTTACGACAACGTGATAAATATTTTTATCAAACAATTAACTTTATTTCGAATGCATATTGGTTAAACGTGATGTAAGTAAAAAAATCAGTCCGAAATTTTCGAATATTATTTGAAATTTTCTTTCACTTTAGACTGGCGTGTAATGTAACACCCTTGGATGTGATGTAACCAGGTGCTCAGTTTATTTGAACGAAAATTGCATCGCTGACATCGATAGGTTGATCCGCATTCCGATCGCAAATGACATACCATTGAAAATTCATGTTTGAAGCGTCGACCACAGCGAGGACATTTTACACGACCTGGAAAAAGAATTCGTATTAGTACAAGGAAGTTCAACCCAAAAATATGAATGAAAAACAAATTTTAATATTTTTTTGAACACTCAAAAAAAATAACTTTATGTACACAAATTTGAAGATATAATTCAATTCTTTATTTATCCTTTTCTTCCTTTTTAACATAACGTTATCAGTGATACACTCGTAATTGATCATAATTAGTTAATTCACAAAAAACCGTAAACACTATTTCATATATTTGTTATATAATGCATCTGTTACTGCTGTTCCGCTTTATCCTTGTGTAATTAATACATAGGTATATATTCTTAAATTACCCGCAAATCAATCTTATTCCTTTTTTTACAGATTCTGTAACTACCTCACCATCCGTTTTTTACGACAAGACATTATTCTACTTTTCGGAACTTCTTTTTCTTTAATAACTCAAAAACTTCCAGAAAGCTTACATGCTAATTATTATCTTGATCTCCTTAACTGCTTATCTTTTTTTGGACAATTTTTTTTAGTTTTATTTGTTTCGTTTAAACTTGTTCTGCAAATTTACTTTTGCACATATGGTTATCATATTTACATATACTTTCTGCATATGCAATTATGTATATTTTATAATAATATATATGTATAATTTTTCTTAAATTCATAAATTATATTCTGAACGCGCAAAATGTCCTATACAAAATAATTAAATTCACTTACTTTTTTAATAATAAATACAAGTTTTTTGTCAAAACTTAAAAAAAATGTGTTTCTGTTAAATAATTAGGACATTTTACGATCGTACTATGGCTTTAAAGCAACTTTATAGGCATCTCATGTCGCACCGTTCACAAATGACACGACGACTAGAATATTGCATCGCTTGTCTGTTTGCTGGCACAAAAAAACAATCCGATTTTTTCAAAAATCGCAAAATCAATCTACACATACGCAAGAAAACAATTTTACCTTGATTTGATAGAATATTAACATTACTTAAAATTTAAGTAAAAATAATGAAATAGTGGAGACCATTCACCTCAAAATCACAATTTGTATAAAAATATATAATCATATTTACTCGCTACCCTATTGGAAATTCTGACATCGTGACTTGAAACAAAAACTTAGTGTGTATAGGTCATTTTTATTAAAACAGGTTCTTGAAAATCAACAAAAAAATTCAGATTTTCGCAAAGCTCTGTTTAGCAAAAGTCCAAATATTTCAATGTAGAATATTATAACAAATACAATTTTGAGTTCGGACACCTTGCGCGTACTTTGCACTTTTGTATTTGAACTGGAATAATATCACAACAAAATGATGAGCCAATTATGCAGAAAACTAAATAATTATACATGTTTAATTATTTTATTTTCAGATTTCCAAGGACTTTATTTGTGAAATTTTTCAACATTCTTTTAGTAATATAAAAAAATATCTGCACCAAATGTTTTACTATGTGGAAAGTAGAAAACTACCCAATTTCCGACGAAGTTTTCTACGTGGTATACGAGTCAGAACATTTAACAAGGCAGACATTCTTTATCGGAAATTGTTTACCTGCATGTGTGTAAAAAATACAGACATTTTACAATATATTATACGTATATGTTTGCTGTAATAATATTAGAATAATAATATATAATCATAATAATGTCTCACTTCATACGTATCAGTCTTTGTGCTTCGAACTTTTTGGTTTAGGTGCAATATTGCCTACCTCTTCAATGCACGAGGTTTGATGTTTGGGAGCCCTTTTGTATTTCTTTTTTATTTGAACCTGAATTCATTGTATCCCAGGTTGTACTCGTTTAGATTTTTTTCTGAGAACTTGGAAGACATACTATGTCTCCTACTACAATTTGCATCGACCCTGTATAATTACTTTTAAAAAATATGTTTTTAATTGCAAATTTTGTAGTAAGAAGAAAATGCTAGCTTCTACTCACAATGTTGCTTGAAAGGAAACATTACTGATAGTTTTTAGTAAAAGATCATTGTTTTATAGCAGCGTCGATTCAATTACGGTAAGAGAATGCTTTCACGAGTAGCACAAATTTTTGGCACAAAGAAGTTATAGGAAGAAAAGACAAGTGATCGACTTAAGCCAGAAAAAAAGAAATCGTAATTCTAGTTTGGCCACATTTTTCATTTTGAAATCGTCCTTATAGATAGAAGGTCGTTTTGGCAAGATAAATACATTTTGACAGCAAGATATTTCAAGCTACTAGTTATGTAAGAGTAGATAAAAGATTTCCTACACAGTGAAACATTTCAACGTCTAGATCTAGCAAAAAGTGCCGTCATTCGATTCGGGATAAATAATACAGTTATTGACTCTCTTGAGAGTAATTAACACTTTCTTTTAAAGTTTACAGCTTAAAAGTTATTTTTGGTGACAACTACTCTCAAAGAATGAATAAATGTCTTTCCCACTGTAAGAGTTAGCTAATTAGCTAATAGATGCTTTTTATTTTAGATACTTAGATACACAGAGAATATGATGCCCGTTAAAATGCTCCTATGAGGGATGCAGAGTAAGAGAAACTTGAAGAAGAAATTTTAGTTCTTTAAAAACTAGTTTTACTTGGCCGGGTGAACAAGTAGAGAGACTCTGACTAGAAACAATAAAAATATTATCATAGGATAAAAAAAAAACCAATAAAGAGCTTTCCTATAAGTAGCGTATTTGCTAATTTTGAACACTGTATGTCTTCCTATAAAGAATTGTACTTTTTCTTTATTTCTTTAGAAGAACTACTTTTTCTTTTATTCTCCCGACCAAGTTTTAGATTTCAGTTTGAAAAGTTACTTTTCATATCGCAAATCGCAGTGAATATAGCTTTAAAATTATGTCCCTATAAATGTCTATAATATACACTATACTATATAATTTATATATAATTTTTTGATTTAAATATATTCTCTATCTGGGATCTCTATTATATATCTTGGGTATTCACCCATATAGGCATATGCTAAGACTAGGTCCAAATTATATTTCATTCAAAGTGAGACTTATGTCATCGAAAGATTTCCTTCAAACTTTATAATTTATAACACAAAGTACAATAAGTTGGTGTGGTATATAAAAATTGAGTAACAAGTGATTGAGAAAAGAAAATCTTAATTCTACAGGATTCTGATCACAGAACTGGAAGAGATATTTTTAAATGTTTGAAGGAAGATTTTCAAAAATGCAAAGTCTCAGCTTCTAGATGGGCATGAATATTTTGAAAGTTCTACTCTCTCTCTCTCTCTCTCTCTCTCTCTCTCTCTCTCTCTCTCTAATGATTATTTAACCGAAAATCATTTTTACTATTTTATATTCTTCCGAATGATTGTTTGCCCTTTATTTTATTGTTCTGAATCGCCATGGGTAATAATTTTAGTTGTTCCGAATTGAAATTTTCCCTAATTTTAATTTTTTTTAATTACTATTTGATCTCATTTTAACTTTCCCCAATTCATGTTAAACATACATTTTATTCTTAAAAATATCCGCACAACCAAAAAATCATTTACACCAATCGCGATATGCCATAATCCCACTTCAACGAATTGTCTAAATTCGACTTGTGTAAATGATTTTTATGGTGTGTGGCTATTTGAAACAATGAAAGTTACGACAAATGAAAGTATAATGGCAAATTGATATTCGAAACATTTGAAGGTAATTGTTTACTTTGGTAACTTTTCCTCATTTTAAAGTAAATGATTGAAAACCTTTAATTTATTAATGAAACACAAATGTTGACCACATAATTTTAATGCTAAATTATTATAGAATTGTTTTATTTCTACTATTTTAGTGTTTTAAATTAATCAACTGTTAGGTATTAAAATTAATCAACAATTAGTGAAATATATTAAATTAATTCAAGTCTATTAATATTTAACATTTTCTTTTATATTGTTTATTTCTGAAATTTTATTTGAACTAACAAAACGTAAACAAACAATTTAAAAATTTTTGTATATTTTTAGAAAAATAATTTTCTGTTTAAATGATAAAAGTGAGTATAAAGTGATTATAATTTGTGAAAGAACCCAAACGTTGAATCAAATCAATTCTGGAAAAAATTGGTTTTGAGTAATTTGGAATTTAAAAAAAAACATCAATGTTTTTTGGTCTCCTCCGGCTGATATTTTATTTTTGGAGTAGAAAGAAAGTTTCGCAAAAGCTTGCAAACCATTTACTTTCGAATCCGTTTAAAGTCACCACAGTTAACAATTATAAATTTAAAATTAGGATAAAGGGTAATTCGCTAAAATAAAAATTATTATAAACGGCAATTCGGGAAAATAGATATTCCAAAAAAAACAATAAGGCTAAATGTTAATTTGTGAAAATAGAAAACAGCTGATATGAAAATGATGAAAAATGTACATGACACCAAATGGTAATTTGAAAAAATAAGAATTAGGTTAGCAGTATTTCAAAAAAATGTGAGCT
>JAWWLR010000034.1:53771303-53787068 GCA_035041075.1 Acraspis erinacei
GCAGTATTTCAAAAAAATGTGAGCTGAAATTATTATTTGGTCAAATGACTTTCGGTAAAATAAATATTAGGTAATGCACAATTTGGAGAATATTCACGCGCTTTATGTGGTTATTCTAGAGACTGTAAAATTTTGATTATAAAGAATCTTAAATCTGCTCTATAGAGATCTGTAAGATTCTCTAAGGTCGGGATTTCGTTGCATCGAGACGTTTGATTCCTTTAATCTTTAATGCTAAATATAACAGCACAATTTCAATAATGTAAAAATTGTCGACTTATCAAGAGAACTGCTGATTTAATATTTGTTTTAAGCAAACAACAACCTCCAAAGAGTGTCTAATGATATATTATAGCCACTCTATATCCACCCTTTTAATTCGTCTAGTTTTAATTTACCAGAGTACCCATTCCCATGTATTTCATCTAACCTGGTACAAAAATAATTGGATCACTCGGCTGTTATTCTACTTGCAAGAGGACCTTAGAAAACATTCATTTTATTGCAAAAATATAATTTTGCAGATACCAATTTTTTTAGAAATATATTTCAGTTTGAAGAAATTGTAGGTTAAAAAACCTCATATAATATTTAGATTTGGCTCCCTGTAGTTTTTTGAAACTGAATTAATTCTGAGGTCCCTTTGAATCGTTAGAATAATCAACAATCTCTATCCTCTTCTACTTCCTTTCGATTTTCGTATCCTATTGTTAGTATCAATCAAGAGACATAACAAACACTAGCCTCGTGCCAAACGGGGGCACCCTATTTTTCTAATAAGTTACGAAGCAGTCAACTCTCTTTATAAAACAGAACAAAAAATCTAAAATTAGGTCCAATTTTGTTTTTCAAATTGAAGAATTTTTGTTTTTTGTGTAAACATTTCTTCCTTTTAAAAAATAACTTTCGTCTTCAGTACTATTTCGTCATAAATTTCTACGTATAATTCTACGAAACTTTTGAAAGAGTTTGAATCTAAGGCAGTAAATCAAAAAGTAAAATATTGTCACAGAGATTCAAATCCAAAATCTTTGGTTTTCGAAATCGCTCATAATATGTAGCATAAAACATTCATTTGCACTGCAAATGAAATATTAATATATGTCAAGTTTGGCTCTTCTTTGGATGAACTAATACACTAAAATCAACTAACTACTGATTAAAAATAAAATGTATATCCATAAAGTGAAAATAAATGGTTAGTTTTTACAGTATAAAAGTAATAAACTGTCATGGATACAGTTACTTAGTACGAACTCAGACCAACCAAAATTACAATCCGAATTTAAAAAGACTGTTCAAAATTAATATTCAGACCCAAATTTTAACCAATTTTAAAAAGGATATAAATTTCCTACATTTTGTTTAAACTTTAAATGATGACAATTCGGATTGACAATCTTCGGCAGGCTGAAAATTAGAATAAAGAAAAATAATTATATAAAGCAAAAAATGACATATCTAGAAAAAAAACACTTATATCTTTGGCAAGTAACGCTATTATGGCGCACCGGGGAAGAACAAGTTATGTTTGGAACACACAAATATGGCACATTGTTAAACTTCGATTTTTGACCCATTTTGAATCTTTATAAAATTCAAAATGGTTCCTTTTATAAAACTCCTTTTTATTTTCACTCGAAAGGTATTCTTCGAATAAAGGAGAAGCAGATCCATTTTAAATCATTCGAAAATTTAAAAAAATTTAAGATTTCTATTTAGAAAAGCCAATGGGTAAAACTTTTAATAAATATTTGAGGATAAATCTAAAGGAAAATTTGAAAACAAATAGCTTAGAACTTAATTTTTGATTGAGATTGTTTACAGTTCTATTTATCCAGTTTTTATTAAACATATTTTATTTGGATTTCCTGGCTAATATTGAACATAAACGTAACGAATAGAACTGTGAAACAATTTTGATAATAATAAAATGAGCTACTGTTGAGCTATCTGTTAATGATGGGAAAATTGCAATATTAAATATTGCAATCTAAATTGTAGGTATTCATCTAAAATTCCAAATTGAAACTAGAATGATTAATTTTATATGGAAAATACTAATCTCGATTACGATAAGAGAATAGTACCGAGTACCATACAAATCATGAATGGTTAACTTTTAAATAGTAATCTTTACCAAACTCCATTGCCATATCTACCATACAGAGAATATCCTTAACAATAAAACATACACTTCCGACAGATAGTATCCAATTATTAACCAGGTGACCTATTACAAATAAGCCGTGACTTTTAAGGACGCTAACGCCGTGAAGAACATATATAAAAACTATTTTGAAACACCGCTTGGAAGTTTTTTTAAATTCTGCTTTGATCTTATGTGTTCTGAGAAATCCCTTAAAAAATACCAAAATAAAATTCGGATTCTCAGTAAATGTTCGCGCAAAAAAATTATTATTTTCATGAAACACTTAATATTTTTCACTGCTTAATAGTTCTTGTCAAAAATGGAAGTTCAGGGCGGGCGAAAAACTTAATTTTCAAAGCACCCTAAAATTAAAAAGTTAAAAATGTTAAATGTATTATCTTACTCCAGTTAGGGCCCATTTAAAACAGAGTTTAATAACCCTTCCTCTGGGATTATAAAAAATATTTTTATCTATATTCTGGACGGCGTCATCACCTTACAAAATCAAAGCTAATGTTGAATAGGTCCACCGGTAGTGCATCTAAAAATATATTCTTTTAAATAATCCCCATTGGTTTAAACTTTAAACATTCAAGCCTACTGCTCTCACTTTACTCAAAGATCACCCGAGCTTCTATGCAAATTCGAAAATCGTGTTCAGGCTCGCTGATTGATCGTAGTACTCGATTGTGATTGGGCATCCATGTGGCGATGGTTGATGTGCGCCTTAAGGTTTCTCTCGTACTTGGAACTGAAAGTACAATGTGGGCAGGAGAAACTTGGAGCTTTGCCACATTCATATAGCAAATGACGTTTTAAAATGTAGGCATTCTTGTAGCTTTTACCACACCGAGAACAATTGTGACGACGGTCAAGGCCCGAAATGGTCATTGGGCGGTTGTTATTTCGGCCCACGTGCCGAGACGGACAATGGAGCCTGGCCCGTCTTTGTGGAGCCAGTGGGGCTGGAACTTCTCCAGAACTTCTTAATGAAACCCTTCGAGTGCCATCTGCATTCCAACCGAGGCTAGCAAAGAATCCTGGAAGACAGAATCGCAAATCGTCCTTCATTAATAAAAATACAAGCGAGCAATTTTGACAGCGAGCTTTCGTTTTTGCAAAAATCTGCTTCATACGGCGCGGGCCATGCCAAACATTCAATTTTCAAGCTAGCAACAACGAGCAAAATGGACTTGGACTGATCTCAAGAAAAAATATCAAATCTATTCATTATCTGACAATAAACAATATTTCGGGCTGCTCTTTTTTAGATAAAGTGTAGTAAATATTTTTCTAAATATTATATAGTTGGATTCGAATTTTCTAGATTTGGAACCTGTATTTTCATGAACTATTTTTTATTAGCAGAAAATTATTCAATGATATAATTTCTTCTCAGTATGGATATTGATCAAAATGGAAAATGATATGGTTTGAGTGTGATGTTGGTGATAAAATAATGATTGTACTGATAAATTGTAGTTGAGGGATCTAAGATAATAATAGAAGTTTGGAATTTTTCGGGAATCTTGAGAATCTCCGGATGACTGATTTCTTGCTGAGATATGGTTTTCTGGAATTTCGACTTTCAACAGATATCTTTGGAGGAAAAACATTATCTGTTGAAAATACGGCGAGACTTCTGAAAGAGAAAAAGAAAATTTTGATTACTAAAAAAATTTTCAGATTTTTCAGGCCGAGATAAACAAATATTTTTTAGAATCAAACAATTGTTCATCAATGCAGTTGTGCCAAAAATTAGAACTATGAAAAAATATTTTTTCTATGATCTTAAGAATCAACGTAATATTGTTGAATTTTAATCAATGATGGCTTATTGTTTTGGGGAAAACATTCTCTACATCACTACTGTTTTTAATTTGGGAAGATTTTTTTTTTAATTGAATACAACAGATTTGTAGGCATAGGGAATGTTTTCATTACAAAATAAATCACGATTATTTAAAATTCAGCCATTTTTTTTAATTTGGTAAGAAGCTAAGAAGAAATTAAATTCTAAAGCCTGTTGTTAACATTCTTTTTTTTTTAATTTTCCGTAAGTTTTAATCTTTTGTCATCAAAAATAATGTTTTTTTTATCAGACATGACTGATAATATCATTTTAATTCTTAAAATCAACGAAAACTTTTTTCTTATAAAAGCCTGATTTTCTGCACGACAAACTATCTTAGATAAAAACATTAATTTCCTGTAAAAAATATTTACTTTTTTATTATTTGAAGCATGATAAATCAATCCTAATAGTATAATAAAATAGAACAAAAGGATAAAATATTAATTACAAATTTTAAGTAAAATATAATTATTGTATTATTCTAGAAGTGTTTAACAACTTCGAGAATAGTTCATAATTAACCAAACTTAAAATTACATATCTGAAAACAATATAATTCATTATCTAATTTTTAAATTATAGAATTATTTTCCAAAAATATTATAGAAATATATATTTCAAATTTTACACCGCTACAAACTCATATAACCAAAAAATTGGACCTCAGCATTTAACACAAACATCTGAAAATTTTGCACAAATTTATGTTAAAGTATATCTTTTAAGAATTGTTTAATCTGTTGTGCAAGTACCTTAATTAAGAAAATATTATCACAAACTTTTTTTTCTCATATTATCAATGAACAACTTAATACCAGAATATTGAAAAAAGCGGCAAATTTCGATATTTTCAACAATTCGGAGTAACTATGGAAATAATTAACATTTTTCAAAGTTCTTATACTCACCATATGATAAAGAATTTAAAACAATAACATTTTATAAATATTACTAAAATTGATTAAAATATGATAAATAAAGATTAAAACAAAAATTTTCTTAGTATTTACACATTTTTAAAATTGCTCTACTTTTTTGTTTTAAGTTGGATAATTGTTATTTGTATGAGCCCAATTAATTAAAAAAAAATTGATTTATTTCCATAGTTACTATAATTTTTCAAAAACATCCCAATTTGATGATCGATCGATTTCAGAGAAATTTCGATAAAATAATTCAGAAAACTTAAAAAAAAATATTAACTGCGCAAACTAAAAAAAGAGGGAGGAACAAAATTATAGTTATAGTGATTGTAGAATCACCTTGCAGTAAATTTTCGAACAAAATTTTACCTATTTCTAATGAATTATTTATTAAAATAGGAATCTGAAGGCACACCACATATTTTTCTTATTATTTATCAAATATCATGAAAGTTTAAACTAAGACCTTTATTTTCAAAATAAACTTTCAACATTTTTATGATGTTCTTCATTCTTCCATTCTTGAATTTCTTCTTCAATTCCAATAAAAATCTCCAATCTTATTTCTCTTTTCCGCTGCCACTGAGAGTCCGGAACACCTAAAAAAATTGTTAGCAATCAGTATGAGGAAAAGTTTAGAAATCTCTTTTACATCCATTGTTCTGTAAAAAATTGTCATTAAAAAATGTACTTAAGAATTTATACTTTACCCAACACATTTACTGAAAATAACTTATTAGAATAAGAAACTTTTTAAAAATTTATTTCCAAAATTATTCCTTTAATAATAGAAAAATTAAGGACAAACTCAAAAAGAAATTCATTTTCACAATACATTTCTTTTAAAGGATATTAATTATTTAGCAAGGGAAATTTGCCTTTCTAGACTTTATTTTGCTCTAAATTCAATACAAAGCATCTACAAATAGATTTGTTTTTAAATCATGAAAACTGTGATTTTGGAATGTTTGAAAATCGAAATACATGATGCGTCGTAAAACAATAAAATTTCCGAATAAAAATGGAATGGTCAGTATTACATAAAATTTGGACAATCTAATTACATAGAAAAGCCAGCAATTGAATTGCTAGAGGCATGATGGGAAGATGTTTCAACCTTTAAGTATTTTAAGTAAGACTAATATAGGATATCTCTCATTTTATGAGTATATCTCCATCGCAAAAAGCAAAATTATCTAGAAAGATTATAATTATTTCTATAGCGTAGATAATAATTTTTTTCTATGTAATATTAATGTATAAATGAAGACAAAAAATAATCGTTCGTTGGCAAATACATGGCGAAAAGGATTATGATTACAATTAATTTGTGTATAGGAGGCGCTGAGCGGAAGTTTATTCGATTTATCATTACTAATATTCTGTACATTCGAGTGATGAATGGGCTTGTACTAAGAGTATCGTGCTTATTAAATCAAGTCAATGAAACCTGATTAACATTCACGTGAGGTATAATCTTAAATAATTATTAAAATAAACTGACAAGTCCTAAAAGGAACACAGGCACAAGTTACTAAAACAGGAATATAAATAAAAATAGGCTCACTTGTTACATAAGTTACTTTGTAAACAACTTATGAAATCACGGATATTACAATGATAAAGAAAATATACGGCCTTAGCAGATAATTGGCAGTATATAAAGTAGCTGAGATTATTTCTGTTTTCCTCGGTGTGATAAGTCAATTCTAAATAAAAAAAATATCACTGGTCTCGAAAAATATTTCGAATGGGGCAGAAGTACGGATCACTTTAAGAATCACATTAGAGGACTGAGAAAATTTAAAAAATCCCTTTTCACAGGCATAGAAATAATTCTTTTAAACATAATCAATTTCGACCTTCCTTTCTTGGCGACAAGGTAAAAAAATCACAGCTTCATCGAAACTATCCGGATCTACCGGCGAAACAAACAAGATTAACAAAACTCTTAAAGCCATTCGAGAAGTGAAACAAGAATTGCACTTTTTTGCGCCCATTCTAGAGGGAGTTTTCCCAGGTTAATTTTAATTTTAAATATTATCCGTACTTCCGAATCACTCATTGTGATTTAATGAATACCATTTAAAAAAGTCATTCACAGCTGGATGCGCCCAGCGCCTCTTTTCTAGCCTAAAATCTAAGTCGTATTAGAAGGCACTTAACACAAGGCTCTCACGTTTCGAAAATCTACTCGTTCGATTAACAAGTTTTAGTTCTGAAAATGTTTCTTACGGATAGGTGGTGGGCGAAATCTACAAAATTTTATTTTGAAGAACGCACCCCCCGAAACAAAACTTACCAATCACAAGTTTCATAACGTGGCCTGGAATTTGTCTAAATACACTCGACGTAAATTGTAGGAAAAAAATTAATATTTCAATTTAGACTTTCGTGTACAGGCACATTTTAGATTATTAAAAAGACGTAATTTTGTTTTATTTCCAAATAATAGGAAAGGATCCTAATTTAAAACAGTAATAATTAAATCCTAAAACTTATAAATACGCTTGGCAGTATTGAGAATAAATTCTTTGTTATAAAACCTAAAACTTAAGAATCACGTTTTCGGCGGTTTGAAACCAGGCCACGGTTTAAATATGAAAATACATACCAACAAAAATATTTAAGACATTGATCAAAAAGTGTCTTTTTAGAAAAGCTGCTTCAGCGTTCATAAATCTCAAAGATAGAGCCGAAAAAAATAATATCATAATATACCCCTTCTTCAATGCATCATAGCCAAAACATTTCGCACATCCCTTTTTCTTTCGTTTCAATCGTTCCCAGATTATTATAAAAAAATAATATCTATTTGGCAAAATTTTCGTTCCCTTCCTTTCTCACTCACATTTTTTTCTTCTTCGCCGACAAAGCTATGTCCAAAAGTAGTACAATAAATCTAAGGAAACTTTGCAATACTTAAAACAATACCATTCGCTCCCTCAAATACCTTCTCTTTTTCTTGATCTTCCCACAAACCTCAACTTTCTTTCTTTCTTTTACAATATATTAACAAAATTATCATATATCATACAAAATACAACACTGTACCATCTGAATACTTGTGGATGGCATTCTGACTTTCGCAACCTTCCCTCTCTCACTACAAATATCCCCGTCCCAATATCACGTTCTTTTTTCCATAATTTCCACATTCTTTATTAATTTCAAATTCTCTTAAAATTTCGAAAAAAGACATAAATTTAGCGTCTAAATATCACGATGCACGGCGTGTTTTGAGACAAACACTACCAAAATAAGATTCTACGCGTTTTAATGTAATATTACGTCGAGTATAATTAACGATTTTCATTTAAAAAAATACAGTAATAAAAATTTCAATTAAGCCTAATTCATAAAAAGCAATGTATAATAATCATATCTAATCCATTATATAACCAAACCAATTTTCAAAAAACATTCAAGCAAAATAAAAAGTATATAATTTCACGAATCTCGCATACATAGATAACAGCACAAAAATAAGCAATGTTATCGAGATTAGAAAAAATTATCATTAATTTAATCACGTTTTTGTATTTTTTTTTCACATTTTTATCTTTTTTTTTAATTTGATATTCCGATTGTTTAATTTAATTTTAACTTTGTGTTAAAGTCTTCCCATCCCACCAATCCGACACCTGAACCAAATTTGTGTTATCATCGACATTATTACAAATCCACGTTGCACCGTATTATCGTTAATTTATAACCAATCTAATTATCATAATTAATAAGGCGGATTACGCGCATACGACTCGTCTTAAGCCAATAATAAAAAAAGAACCAATAATTAAAAAATAGAACCATCACATATATCATAATAATATAATAGCTGCGGCAAATTATATTATTTTATGATATAGTTTTCATCTTTCCTGGCAATATACACGACAGATAGTATGTATTATGGCAGATACGAAACTTTCACGATTCCCGGAAATTTTTAAAATAATTTTTGCCACTTTTTTCGGACAAGAATCGCGTAATTTCTAATTCTCAAAATGTATCTACTATATCTTGCTTTTGTAAGACTCAATATCTTATAACGATTATATCTTAACATCTCGGTCTAACAAGTTTCGAAGGCACGTGTATTCAAAGAATAATATTCGGTTGACCCATTTTTCGCGGAAGAGAAGATATCATTCTACATGGTCCTCGATACTTTTTGTTGCTTCTCTTTTCACAAATGCGTAACCCTTTTCCTTTTTTTCATTTTAGTCACCACTTTTGATGGAGTCAAACACGCTCGAAAATTCTATTTTGCCTAATCAAGCTCAATTAAACTTTCAGAAAAGAGATCTTTTCATTTCATCACAAGAAATCATTGACACTGATCATATTTTACAACTCATTGCCATTTTTAAAATAAATATAGAGTCAACTTGATTAATAAAACTAATAGCGGGAAAATGATGCCCTTGTGCAATATTAAAATACCCATAACTTTTTTTTAAATCAATTAATATCTTCTGCCGCTCCTTTTTTATTGAAATGTTTGAAAAAATTGCATGTAAGTGTAAAAATGTTAAATTAACCATTTAAACTACCTACAATTGCTCTTTAAACTATCAATTTGATTTAACACCAGTACGGGACAGAATTATCATGATTTGCAAGACATTTTGTGCCCTAAGGATTAACATTTTTTTTTCGAAATCACGGGAGTTACGCCATGTTGAATTTCGGCATCACATTTTTGTTAAATTATCGATATTTCTAAAAGTGTAAAACGAATTTTTATGAAACTTTAAGGTATTATAGAAAACAGTATACTAACTTTGTGCAAAAAAGTCGCAAAATTTAAGAAATTTTGGGAAAAATTTCGAAAATTGACTTAACGATTTTGAAAAATACTGCAGAGTTACCTTTAAAATTAGCAACATAAATATTTAAAATGTTGATTTTTTCAAAGTTATTGTAGATTTTTGAACACATTGAAGTTTCAGGACTTTCACAATATTTTTTTATTAAATTAAAAATTTGGCTTCAACTAGGGCTGATCAGACGCAACATTTTATTAACTTTCGTGATATTACGAAGAAAAAATATCATGTTAATATTTTTATAAATTATGCTTTTTCCACAAGTTCTCACTTATAAGACAAAATTTTAAAATTTCGAATTTTTTTCAATTCTTTTTCACTATCGAAGTCTACGACTTTTTATTTCTGTATGATGCCAAACCACACCTTTTCTTTGCCGATAATTTTCAGCACTTTCACTCCGCTCTAATCAAAAAGCTTCAACTAAAAAACCTATCAAAGATAAAATAATTTCATTAAATCTATGCATGTTTAAAACCTAAAAATGTTTGACATAAAATGTATAGTTTATAATAGTTCCGGTTTCCTGGCATGAACAATCCCCCGGTTATTGTTCGAAGTTAAACAAAAATTGATTTTACATGTTGCTGATATTATTCAAAACAAAAGTCAAATTGTGATTTTTAATTTATCTTTTAAAAACGGCAATGATTTGAAAAAGATGTTTACCCAAACACAACCGTCTTTTTCAAGCTAGGCATCTTTTTCCATCATGCCACTTAATCTCCCTAATTACTAATAACCTAATAATCTCCGTTTTCACGATGGCGACCATTGGCGAGTGAAATTTAACTAATTTTGCCCTTAATTCTCAAAAGCTTACAATACCCCATCAACTCGGCCACCATCAAGCATTAAGGCCTCGTGAGGCACGTACTATTATATCATCGAATAATAATTTTGTAATATTTATATATGTATAATTGTATATCGAGTCGATCAAAGGATGCATGATCGATTAACCTTATCGCTACCGACGTATATCATCAACTTTAGCGTCATTACTATTTATGCTAATTGTTTCATCATCCTGTTATTATAATCTACGGAGAACCTTAAAAACATTTAAGAGTTCGACTTTATTGAGGAAGTCATCACGCAGGATGAAATAAAGAACTTTCACCACATTTTATTCTATAAAGAATATTTTAATATAATTTTAAAAAGTAAATTAAAAAGTACGTTATGGCGGTATAGCAATTTGATGAAAATTCTTTACTTCTTTCAGTGTGACCCAGAGTCAGTTTTGTGTAGGGGTTATAACACGTTAAATCCCATGATCGTACAACAATCAATCAATAAAAAAATATTAACGAGTTACGAGCTGCTATATGACGATATCATCGATTCAGAATAAACTCCTGATCACAGAATCCAAATTTTATAGATTTTAATTTCACAGTGAGTAACATTTCCTTCAAAATAATATTGTGAAAAGATGACGTAAACCTAAATCGGTGATTCGTTCCTAGCAAATTAAACCTATCGCATCGCTCAACTTTAGACTACTTCTTACAGTAATGAGTACATTATAATATTATAATAATAATATTATATTTCAGCTTGTTTCATAAATATTGTCTACTGTATGGAAAATTGGACGGCCGTGACACGCGAATCGCGTGGCGTAGGAATATGGGACGAATGCCAGAGAGCCTGGGAGTATCAGTATTCAGTGTGTACTGTGTACTCTCGTTAATTATAATTATAATTATTAACGGTATTCGTATTTAAGGCTAGGTAGCAAAATATAATACATGTCAAGTCCTACAATATATCTCGCTTTTGATTCTCTGTCTACAGTAAGAAAAAAAGTATAAAAATAGCGATAGGAACAATACTAGAATAAAATCAATACTGCACTCGGCTCTTGGCACTTTATCGGATTGGTCGTTCCAACTATGCGAATTTAAGTGAAGCATACGCACAAGATTCATACGGACTCATACAATAAAAATTGCTTACTTCATAGGGGAAAGTATCATAGTATATAATACTATAACATTGTAATAATACATCCTTAAGGAAGCTTAAAAAAAGTCTTTTCAATATATAAATATAAATGCATTACTAGGAATCAGCAGCAATGCTTGACAGTCTGAGAATCACAAAAGTTCGACTAAATGGAATAAATTCAGCCTTTTTCACGCAAGTGAAATTTGAGATATAACAATAGTTTATTGCATTACTACGGGGGAGATCTTTCCATTTCCACGACGAGGAGAATGTTTTTAGCACGAGTCGGAGGCGAGAGCGCAAGCGCTACTACGGCTCGCACTTGCGCTCTCTCCTCCAAATCGTGCTGAAAACATTCCACTCAACGTAGAAAATCGGAAAAATCACCCCGAGTCATACACGGCACTTTTTTTAAACACTGCTTATGATTTGGACACTTTTCATGACTGTGGGTCGGTTCCACCATTTTGTTTTTCGAGTCGGGACAAAACTCGCTGGAGAAACGAGTTTGCGGGCCCACTCCACAGGCATGGAAATGGCCCAAAATCATGTGGGTGTTATGGAAAATATAATTTGTACTCGCAGACGCGTCCATATGACAAGGATCCATCTCGGAGAGTGCAAATTGAAAGATGTTCTCTCCATGATAGAACCTTGTCATTTTGGCCACGTAGAAATCTTGAAAATAAATTATATATTGTTAGAAAATAATATTCTGACTCGGGTTACGTGGCAAAGGACCACATAAATCTACTTATTGGTGGCTAGGATAAACTATAGTGAGATAAAAAACTATGGATAGGAAAATATTCCTACTTTCACTGAGGTCACGCTTGGAATTAAGTTTTCATTGAATATTTATTAACAACGATTCGCAATAGTTGGATCGACGCAGGAAACTTGCAGGCTATATATTTTATTGTTTCTCGTGGGAAAGTCCCCGGTGGACCACACGTGCACGGCAACGTCCATTTAAGAATATGGAACCAGTGTGACCAGAATGGTTGCTATGGAAGAGCTCCGATTTACCGGTGGTCTTAAATCTGGCTCGGGGCGAGCCTGCTTTTATATTTTCAGCTCCAAAAATTAAAATCCTAAAAAAAACAATTTATAGAGGCACGATGACTTTACTTCCTACCACTGCAAAAAAATGAGATTCTAAAAAGTTTTGATATAGCGCTACAAGCATGGCTCGTTTCCTTTGATTCAGTATTACCTGAACCTCTTAGATAAAACTATTGCTACTATTAAATTTGACTTTAAAACTAGACCATACAACCGGGATAGTTACACTAAACATCTAAACACCGAAAATAACATAAATAACAAATACTCCATCCTTTAAAAAGCTACCATCATTTCACAATCTTCTGCTCTATTTATCACAGACACTTTTACTGATCACCTCTCGATTCTTACAGAACCGAGCTCCCAATTTTGAAAATATTCCTACAAAGTCATCGTGCCAGTTATTAATAACATAAATAAAATACTGGAGTACCCCGAGCGAGAGATTGACCCGCCTCTCGTATCGTCGGTATCTCGATGCGTACAAGTACAATCTAATAATTAAAAAAATAAAATAATAATATAAGGCATTTTTAAAATACACCAATCAAAACGCTACAACTTCGCCGCGAAGTTTTTCCTTTATCTTCTTCTCTTCTCATTTATATATTCTTCACTGATACCTTGTGAGTCATCTCTGAGGACATTTGAGGTCTGTGTAAGGCAAAAAGAGCGACAAGTGACTGAAAATAGGGAAGGCAATTCGACAAAATTCAAGATTGCTTCTTCTTCGCTCTTTTTTTAAATATTTGTATGCAAATAAAATTCAGAGACCTCCTCCACTTAGACCATTTCCTGCTTGTAGATTTTCTCTTTGTGCATCCGCTCCATATGGCGAGCAATGTGCATTTTCTGTTTGGCCCTATAATTACAATGAGGGCAGGCGAACGCAGGATCTTTTCCACATTCCCATTTCTGATGATTCCGAAGACTGCTTTTCAGCTTGTAGACTCTACCACATGCGGGACAGCTGAATCCCTCAGGCGAGGAAGAAGGTGATACGAGACCTTTTCCTAATCCGGCTCCAGATCGCCACATAATAGAAGGCACGGCACTCCATCTTTGCCAGGCTGCAGCCCACTTTAAGCCTGTGATGCTCAGGTCCTCGGCTGGAACACAGGTTTCCGGCTTTATTGAATCAGTTTAGTATTCCAAGGAAGGGGTACTTAGGTCTAAAGTCTAGACTAGGGTTACTTCAGGTTTTAGTTTTAGGCTTAGGTTTAGGCATATCTAAATAGTCTACTTAAAACGCTAGAGAATTGTCCCAGAAAAATTGGGCAAACGCTGGTTTCAGCGCATTGGGAGATTTTTATCTGGCGAGAAAAGATAATGTGTGTTTGGAAAGTCGAAATCCGCTTTCAAAGTTAAACTTTATATTCTTATGAGGGTGTTTTTTTTCTGTTTTCCTTAGTGTGATACCTCGCAATCATTTTGAGAGAAAAAATGAAAAAAAATCTTTAGTGCCAATTTTGAATAAACTTAATTTTTTATTGTGGGCATGAAGGTTATTAGGTATATTTTTGTGAAAGTAACACTTAAGTGGGTAAATGATTAGTATGAAATCTTTATTCTGGCACCTAAAAAGAACCTCTATATGTTTCTGGGGGCGTGAAATTACGCATTCAATAGACTGAATTTTCTAAAAATTGAAAAACAATAGAATGCTCTAGCCCTAATAGAACTTATAAAATTTCTTGCTTTTGCTTCATTCGGTCTATTAGAGTTAGAGCATTGCATTTGTCGATAGATTTTTAGAGAATGTAGTCTTCTTTAATTAGTTTTATGACAATATTCAATTATGATGCACTGAGCTTAGGTTATTTTAGGATAACTAATATGAAAAATTCTTTGATAAAAAATATAGAGGTGTAATGCTATTGTTTCTTATTTTGACGGGAATTTTATGAGCTTTAATTCTAGGAAGATATGCATGCATTAGAAAGCACAAAAAAAGGAGAATTTTCGAAAAAAATGAAATTTTTCATCTTTTTCACATTTTTTAAATATTTTAAAAGTATTTTGTTATCGCAAGATGTTCATTATATAGCGAGCCTCCTTTTAGGTGCGAAAATAAAGATTTCGTGGTAATCATTTACCACTTAAATGATATTTCCACAAAACTATGTTAATAAACCCTCCCAACATAAAATCCAAAATTAATTTTTTGTTTCAAAAACGGTTCCAAACTATTTTTTTCATTTTGTTTTTAAAACGATCCTGACGTATTATAGCAATGAGAACCAAAAATAAACTGTAGGCGCAAGACCTTTAGAGTTGAGTTCCAGCGAAGCTCACCGTGTTATACTTTTGAATTTCCGAATTTCATTTGTATCTGTTAATAAACTTTTTATGAAGGTAAAATTGATGAAGAGATTCGATTGCGACTTTTCGAAAAATATCCTGTGGAAAATGAACGTTGATCGATGAATTATAGAAGTAGGTAAAATTGACTTGACTTCGCCTGAATTTCATAAACTCAGAAAAAATATTATATGATTCAAGGAAAATTTCTCTAAATAAAAGAAAAATATTCATTAGCTTGCAGTCAAAGAAAAGTTTCTTTGACTCAACAAATTTCTTTTGTTTCAAGAAAATAGTTTTTTGTTGTAATGCAAATTTTTCATTAGTTAAATGTGTTTTCATTAGCCTTAAATTTTATTTACTTGCTTGCATGCAATTAAATGTAGTTGACTGGGCTTGAATAAGATTGGCTGAAATTGAATTTAGTGAACTTAATTTAATTTGGAATCAATGAAATGAATTCATTTTTAATTCACTCAAAATAATCCCCTTTAATTGAGTTCAATGCAATTAAATTAACTGGAAACGATTCTAAATTAAATTAACTGAAAATCATTCAAAATATATTTAGACTGAATTCGCTTTTAGTTTTGTACAACTGACTTTTCTTGATTTCAATGAAATTGAATAAAATGTAATGGAATTCTTTAGACTTTATTTTGAATCCAAATTATGAAA
>JAWWLR010000034.1:53791449-53809823 GCA_035041075.1 Acraspis erinacei
AGGATGCTGAGAATTTAAATGTCTTCGTACATTTGCTTTTTGATGCGACCGGTAAGGGCAAAATGCACAACCGAATTTTTTTTCCTTCCCACAAACACTACGATGATTCGAAAGGGATTTTGAAGACTTAAAATACTTTAAGCACTTCTGACATTGGTATGGTGTGACTCTAGCTGAATAGGCCCATTGGAAACAACCTGAAAGAATAAAAACAAATGCAATACCGTTCCAACAATCGAACAATATTTAAAAATCAGGAAACAACAATTAAATGATAAATAATTAAATTGTAGGTTATAACATACCACGTAAATGTTGCAAGAAATGTGAAACTTTTAAATTATACGAATTACATTTTTATTCAAGAGCATACAGAACACTTCCGTTCATGAAACACTTCTGATTATATAAAATATTCTGTATGGGGTTTTGAAATATTTATAATGGGTGTTTTTGTGTATATATATTTCTCTGTGTGTAAATATTAAAAAAAATTGCATTTCAATAAAGAAGTGAATTACGAAGTAGAAAATGTCAATTATAAACTAGTATTACATTGAACTCTCACTTATTCCAAGGGCCGAGAAACGTCAAGATTCGGATATGCCAAGTCTGCAAAGGCCCCCACCTAACGTGAGTCTTGGGGTGATTTTGTCAAGCAACGCTCATTGGCGCATACATGAAAATGAGGGCTTCCTGCTCTTCGGGGATCTTTTTAATTGGTCAGCCCCTGACGCGAACAAGTTTGTACAAGCACAGTGGAGGAAGGAGCTTCGCTACTTGGAATACCCGAACGTGACTAGTTTGGAATACGTGAGCCATGGAACAAGTGAAAGTTCACTGTAATTTGCGATAATAAGGCTGAAATGATACATTAGCAGAACCGCTTTCAAAGTGAAAAGCTGAATATAGTCCTCTTTTTTTCTTCTATGACTGCAGGCTTCTGGAAACGAAAAATTACAATGGTTAATAATCGAGAAACAATAATAATATATTATATGTAAAAGGAAATTTTAAAAATCGTCACCTTGAATTTTTGCAATACTGTTTCATGTGTCGATGAATATCGGACTTTCTTCGAGACATGTATTTACAGTATAAACAACCGAATTTTGGTTTTTGGCCACATTCGACGCCAATGTGGAATCTCAACGCTGCAGCTGATTTGTACAATTTAGGGCAGAGGTGACAAGGATATTTTTTGTACCCCACTCGTTTTTGGTTATTTTGTCCATCATATTCTGAAAAAATGGGAACAGGTGTTTCATTAATACTTAATTAATTATTTTATATAATAATTAATTATTATTATTATTATTATTATTATTATTATTATTATTATTATTACTATCAGAAGCGGAAGAACAGTTAAGAGAATTTTCAAGCATTTCATGGCCATAAAATTAAATGTTAAAATTTAAGACTTAAACAACCTAAAACTGCCTTTCAGGGAGCTACATTTTTTCTAGTTGCAAATCGAAAAGAAAATTTTATAAAAAGCTTTAGAAACAATGGACGAACAAGCATGGTGCAAAAATTATTTTTCAAGTCAGAAGTTTGGATTAAAAAGTCAAGAAATATTTACTTAGGTTTTGACAAAATGTCACATAAGACAAAAAAAACAATAGATGTTCTAAAAAATGATGGGATTTCATTTATTCCTTTCTTCCTACTCAGCACAAAGCTGTACAGAATTTTTATAAGAAATTAAATACGTTTTTTACACAAGGTATGAACTATTTATAATATTTACAGTCGTTCTCTTCAATATTACAACTTTTTGTTGTATCGAAAATTCAAAATGTATTGCATTTCTCTTAGTTTTCTTGTAAATTGTACAAATCCACGGTATAAAATATTTTGTTAACATTCAAAAATCTTAACAGTGACTAAATTATGAGGACATAAGAAATTATATTTCTATATAAATAACACAACATTGTGTTAAATAACTGAAGTTCTCAAAATTAAGAATAAAAAAGGGGGAAAAATTGACTTGTTTATCAAAAAGTAGATAACAGGAGATTGGCAATCTTAGCTAATGGAAGCTCTAAAATTAGTTATATTCAACAACCTGCATCACTGGCCAGAATTATGTTACAAGGATAAGCTTTTCAGAGAAAAATATTCAAAATTCTCCTTCATTGACCCATGTCAAGAAATTTTTGTAATACAAATATATTATTACTTTGTGAATAAATAAACTTCTAATTTGTAAAATAAATAATGAGAAAACTTGACTTATAATTCAAGTACTCTCAGGGACTTTCGAGTTGTTTATTTGTAAAACAAAATAATTCAAAAAGAATTTTAGGAAATTCAGTAGAATCTTTCTCCTTTCTCGGCAAATAAAACAGGAAATCGCAACTATAAATAAATAGACACATTTCCAAATCTTTGAAGAAAAATTGAGTTACTTTTTCCCTGAAAAGAAACTTAAAGCAAATAAAATTACAATCAATATTTGATCGTTTTTTGGACGTACTGGCATACATTAAAAAATAAGTTTGTTCACAGGTATCAGAGCAAAAACTCATTCAATTCCTAAATAATAAATCCTTAAAATTAATAAATGACTTTCGAGGTCGACATTTTTTACAAGATGCATCCTTCAGAATATGATCTGAATTCATACTCCTTCCAGTAATATGTCATTACTAAACTTGCAATAAATTTAATAGTCCATTGCAATAAAAAAATGGACAATAAATGCAGCTAGAGAAAACGCGCCCGGACTTTCCGGTTAAAAACTCGGAGTACTACATCCTGATCTAACCAGGAGTTTTTCTCGAAAATGGCTGAAAAGCGCATCTTAATACTTTAGCATATTATAAATTTCGTAATCACCCATTACTGTAAGAAGCATGCATCCAAAAAAAATTCTGAATAGTGTAACTTCCTCTTGTGAACCAGCTTAGAGATCTAGAAATTTCCATCGGACTGATTGCTTTTCGATAACACGTTATGACATTTTCGCTCATGTTCGACAAGTTTATCACGTCTGTAGAATTTTTTCGGGCAAAGGACACAATGATGCTTAGGTTCTTCGACGTGGAGTTTCATGTGAGCTGCAAGATTATGCTTATACTTAAACCAACCCTGGCAAATTCGACATTGAAATTTGGGGGTTTGTCCACATTCGACTCGGAGATGTCTTTTCAAACAAGAAGCTCGCATGTAGAATCGATTACAATTTGGACATTTGTACGAAGATTGTCCTCGTGCTGTTCTCACTGGTTGATAGACAACTTGGCTCGTTCGAGAACCAGAGTAAGATTCCATGTTTCCAACATGCATCACTGAAGACGATGCTTGAAGATGTGACCAGTAATCTGGAAGAGAAGAAGAATATGAAGTTGGAATTCACATCATAATACCGACAAATTACATTATCGATAAATAAAATAATTTATCAGTCTAACTTACTTCATGATTGTAGGTTTCGTGAAGATAATCTAACTTCAACCGAAAAGTAGTAAGAAACAAGGAAAATGCAGAGAAGTATTTATTCTAAATATATATATTTTTTAGACCCCCTTTGCTATAGATCATTATGTTTCTTCTACAACTTAGCAACTAGCAGGCAAAATTCATACGAAAACGAGGGGTTGTAAACTCAACAGTGCCACTGAATTCTAATGATTCAAGTCAAATAAACGTGAATTCAATTTAGTCAATTGAATCCAATTGAATGGTGCTAGCGCCGTCTAGAATATATATATATTAAAATCGTTGAAAAACTGATTAAACTATGCGTTAAATGAAGCCAGTTAAGGTAATTTGGTCTCCTGGATATTGATTTACCACGTGACAAGGCAAAAATAAAATTGATATATTTCAGGATTTTTGTAATTCAAGTTCAACTCCTGACAGGAGCTAAGAAAATATAATTATTAATTTGGTATTTTACAGAAGTGATCTTTAGGAGTTTACACTTTATTTGACCAACTAAATATAGAAAACTCCTTACGGGTTCATAAAATAATAATTTTTTTGTGCGTAAAGTACACATAAAAGTACAACATTCATTAATAATCAGATTTTTTTGGTGTTTCTCACGTGATAATTAAATGTTCACATGGCAACATTATTTCAATTATGGCTCATTAAACAGAGAATTTAATAAGCTCTCCAACGAGCGTTTAAGAATATTTGTATCTGTATTCTAAACGTTGGTATTGCCGTTCAAAGCCAATGCTATCCTATTGGTAATATATTTTTATCATAATAAAAAAATATATTGTTTCATGAACCCGTACAGATTTTTGTTTAGTAGCTCAAACGGAAGGTAATACGAGATCATAAAAATATTTTTTGATAAATATCAGAATTATAAATTAATTTTCCTAGCTCTGCCAAAAATTTTATGTTAGAAGTACAAAGTTCTTTAAAAAATGGAATTTTATTTTGGTCTTTCTCACGTGATAATTCAATGTGTACAAGGCAAAATATCTTCAACTTAGACTCATTTAACGCAGAATTTAGAAGCTTCCTAACGGCTTTTCAAAAATATTCTTATCTATATTCTGCATGGCGTTATCACCTTTCAAACATAAGGATAATTTCTAATAGTCCGTTTACTGAATTCAACGAAAAAAAAAAACAGAATTAAATGAAACTCGAATAAGTTAAAAATTAATTAATTTAATTCAAAATAATGCTCATGACAAATAAATACTGGTAAGTATTGTATCTAATATTTTTCTCTCGAAGAAGTATTGGAAAAAAGTACTGGATATAATATTTACCAAGGTTTTTTTATAAGGGAATTTACACTAAATAAAAAAACTCCATTTGAAATGGAAGAAAATAGAGTGAATTTCATCAATTTTTTTAGAAAATTCATCAATATTGAACTGAATTTAAATTTAATTAACTTTACTGAATTTAAATTGGAATCAAGAGGAATGCAAAGTATAGTCAAGTGGATTTTCAGAAATCCAGTAGACTATAAAATAAAATTATTCTGAAATCAAATATAATTTAAATTTATGAATTGAAAGTGACTCAATATAACGGAAATCGAGCCAATTCACTAAAAGCGTAATTTCAAACTCAAAATCAGTAGCCTTGTGAACAATTTTGGTGAATTAATTTTACGAGATTCAATATAAATTTCAATTGATTTATAGGAAATTCTACTAAATGTACTACACATAAAATGTATCAGTCCATTAAAAAATTATGATGAATTCATTTTAATTCAAATTAAATTCTATTGAATTTATTCCGCTAAAATCAAAATGAATTCAAATGTAACCTGACTTTAAAAATTGTCAACCCCTCGATTGATACATCAAAATATTTTCTAATTTGTTATCAAAGAACATATAATCAAAATCTACGACAAAGTTTACCAGCATTATAATAACCAAGAAATAGATTTTTAAACATAAAATATTTAGAATTTAAGCACTAAGGAAAGAAGGCTATTTTTAATTAAATAAAAGGATGGGAAGTAACTCTGAAAATTATGCTTAGGAAAAAATTCTTTTATTTGCATTACTAACTTTAAGCAAGTCATTTATATTATCAATTAATTTCTATAATTAACATTTTCCAGTGATTTTCAATTAATCTCTCAGAGATAATTGAATTGTTGCATTTCGTTGGAACTTTGCTGAACGTGTGAGTGCACTTTGTAATGTCGAAGCAAACTGTGCTTGTGCTTAAATCGATTGTAACATTTATTACAGACAAATTGAGGTTTTTTCCCACACTCAAACTTCTTATGGCGCTGAAGACTTATGATTCGTCGATATTGCCTTCCGCAGGTATCACAAGGGAAGATAGTTTCGCCATCCGATGACAAATATGAAAGCACTGAAAAATAAAATACACTTGTCAGATATTTAAAAAGAATCTACAAATTAATGAAAAATATTTCTAGTTACAAACTCAACTCGAGAAAAAATCCATGAGCTTATTTGCTATTATTACTTTTACCTGCGAAGTGAGGCTCCACTAATTCATGACTTAAATATATAAATATAAAACATAAATTAGCTCTTGATTCAAAAAGAAATTGGGATATGATGAAAAAAATACTCAACATTTAGAAAATAACCCTCAACAATGTGTTTTATTAATAATAATTAAAAATATAAAGGCAATGATAATATTCAATATAAAGATTAATTATCGATGATTCGCCTGATAAATCTTTAAAAAAAGAAACAGTAAATATCAAAGGTATACATATTCGATGTAGCCTACCATTTGATTCGATATTACTACCTTAACCGAAAAAGAGAGACGAAATTGTTAAAACACTTTCTAGTGAATAATAAAATAAAAATAGATAAAATAGATACCAAATTTCCAGTTAAAGGATAAATTTAAGATCATTAAGTAAAAATAAAATCAACTACATAATTCATGTCCAATGTCGAAATAAAATAAAATGAGTAGCCGTTGCTATAATTTAAGGCATCGTCGGTAACAGAACAAAGACGGCAGAGTAAGTGGAGTAGCCTATTGATTTGCAATCACAATCGCAGTGAATGCAAAAGTTGCTAAATACTGATATAAAAAATACTGTCTCTCGAAAAAAATTATTCTCTTCCTCTTAAGTACCTCAACAACTTTTTGTAAGTCTTAAAAATGCATTATCGCATCCCTTTCACGAACAATATCTGTAAGGAGCGGATTATAGCCACTGTGACGTTAGCTGAAGAGGGCAACTTTATTCTCGCATGTGAGAGCCGAGCTGCTCTTGCCATCTAACTTTGCAGTGGATCTAATCCGCTCCCTGAATATCTGCAATGAAATCATGAATTTTCTCTAACAATGAATATTTAAAAAATTCTTAAAGTCCGTAAAAGGGTTTAATGCCTTATTATTATTCTATTGTGACATTGAAGTCGGCACCTAAAACTTCACAAAGGCACATTTCGTATTCACTAAATTGAGGTGGAATTTCCTATTGAAATAGGAAATAATGGAATATCGCAGTTTTTAAAGCCGGATCATGCATTTCAAAAAATCTTTTAACTTATTTTTAAGATTTTTTAAACGAATTCCCAGCTTATATTGTACATGAAATAATCTCCTATTAAGTATAAAAAATATTGCAAAATACTTTGTTGATCTTATTTCATTTGAATCTCATAAAAATCAATGCACTATTTGATACTCCGTAATACTAGTAAATTAAACATTTTCCCAAACCTAGGCATATAATTTCAAAAAATATGAATTAAGTAATTCAATTTCGTTGCTAAAATATAAATTTGTTAAATCGTTAATTATTTTTTGTTGCATAAAATAGTTAAAAAATTAAATTAACTGACGTAAAATTTTTTCCAAGTTTCTCTCCCCACCTTTTTTTTTGTTTCACTTCTCATAAGTATTCTTGCCTGAATCTTAAATCTGCTAGCATCTCGTTATCATTAGATTACATTTACCCTACTTAAATTAAAGGACGTTTCGTGGATTTTGCGCCACTAGGAAAAGGATAAGTAATAAATAATAAAAATAAACTTAAGAAAAAAAGGAATATTTGTCATTTACATCTTTTGAGTAAGATGTGGTTTCCGTGTTATTATAAAGCAAATTTGTTAAATTAATTGATCGCTCTCAGAGCGTGGATCGATAAAAATCTGCTCTGAATAAGTGAGAACCACTTTTAAAAAATCTCTCTCGGAAATCCCCATTGATTCCGCCAACCACTTATTTATAATAATAAAAAAATGAAACTAGCCCTTAAACTCTGATAAATTCTTTGTAAAATTATCCTAATGCGAGCAGCAATAAATCGCAATCAAAGCGTAACGAAAACTATTGTTGGAATGTATAAAAAAGAGCTAGGCAGTAATAATTACTGAGTATAGAAATCGGGCACATACATTTGAGTTTAAGTAATTTATAATTTGTAATATAACTATATTTCGTATTCCAAATTTTTAATTTCCAAAACAATAAGTGAAAATATTTGTTACCAAAAAAGTTATAAAATAAAGTTTGCGTATTTCCTATTAAAAAGAAACTATTTGCATTTTGTCGAGTTTATCTAATAAAAATAATACGCTGGTTCAAGTGCACCATTATGAAATTATCAAATGATGTATATTTAATCAATAATATTTTCAGGGATTTAACGGGGCTGAGCACTTTTAAATTTATATGCTATATTCAAATAAATTTGAGCGAAGTTTTAGAAATACAGATTTTCTAAATTGAATTATGAAGAAACTGAACTGGACTTAAAAAGATTAAAAGGAAGTGAAAGAAACTGATATGAATTTGAAAAATACAATTGAATTCGAAAAAATTAAAATCAAAATGAAATAAAAATATTCTCATACTCAAGCATGAATAATTTTGAAAGAAACCTGAAGGCGAACGTTTGAAAAAATATTTCAGGTTAGAATTCTTTCTTTAACAATATGTACTTATTAAGCGTCTTATATTTATGCATTGTGTTTAGGTAAAAGTTGTAACTCCTATTAAATCTTAATGTTGCAGGGCAATGATTTAAATAAAAACGTACTAAAGAGATTTGTAGAGAATCCCTCAAGAAATAAAATAAGCCTTGCCACATAAGGATTAAATAATAATTGCAATTTTTACCTAAAGTGAAAGCAAAAACATAAAAATAGAAACAACTATTGTTAAACGACATTTTTTTCTATAAAAACCACTAAGCCGACTTCGGTTTTGGGACGAAATTGTCAAAGAAACTTTTCAAAATGTGTTTTTACAGGCCCAAAAATACAAGTCTCAGACTGTGCAAACATTCTATAACCCATAATATATCCTTTTTTGTTTGTGAACAAATATTTTGAAAATTTTCTTTCGTAATTCTGTGCAAACATTTAAGTTGACTTAGGTGGTTTTTCTAGAGGACGACTCAATTGCTCAAATGAAATTTATGTGGTCAACCCCTTGTAGTGTTTTTCACTAATTACAAAATTAATTACTCATATATTTGAGTATTTCCATGCAAATGTAGTTAGATTACAAAGTAAAAATTACAAGATATTGAACCCAGCTCTCATAAGAAAATCCCTACATGAAAATAAATGCTGAATGTACTTGTAAACATTCTCTGGACTCCTCTTTAGCATCCGAATTTACGCTCGAGATGAAAGCGTCTAACAAATGTACGTTACGCTCATTTTTGCCTATTTTGAAAATATTTAAAGCGTTTCATGAGTTTCGTGCTGACTTTCTTCAAATACACCAGCTTTCTGATGATGTCTTTTATAATGAACTGTGAGATTGCCCCTTTGTCTTGCTTTATAAGGACATTCCGGACACTGAAATGCAGGTGGTTTTCCACCACATTCGACCATTTCATGTCGACGCATTGTGCTCTTCCAGCGATATCCTTTACCACAAAATCTGCACCTAAATTTCCTTTGTTGTTCATGAGGAACGCCCATATAAATAACACTCAGATCTCTAGGTTGAGGCAAAACCTCAAATGAATCTGGAAAAACAACTTCTCGAGCTGAACGATCGTTACTTTCAAAACTATTGTTATTGTTGTTACTGCTGCTGTTGCTTCCAGAATCAAGATGACGTTCTCGCATCGACGAATTCATCATTCCCTGCTCACTTGTACTTCTTGATCGAATTTTTCTCACTCCCTTTTGCTTATACTCCGAGCGCAGCAAAGACAGAAGGGCTCCCATTCCTGCAACACCAGATCAAAAAGGCAAAGAAACCAAATTAAAAATAAGGCAAAACAAACAAAGAAATTTACGAATGACAATCCAAGTCCCAGAACTGTGATGACGTGACGATGACTACTTACAAATGTGTTGTTAAAGTTAACCCTTAACCAGACCACCAAATTCCCAACCAAGAACCCAGATGCCACCCAGGATTAAAAACTTACAGGGAATGAAAGTTACAACAGAAAGAAGTAAAGAACCAAATTACATAACAGAGAAAAGATGAGACTGCTTTTTAAGTACAAAAATTGAATTTCATCAATAGGATTTGTTACCTCCGTAAGAAGTCTTTCTTTGGTAAAACATCTCTTCATTTATTTTCCCATCACCTCGAAACCTATACCTATTTTTACAAATTCGTGTAGTTCAATAAAGAAAATAAAGACGAAATACAAAGTAAGAACAATAGATACATTTTCTTTCTTATAAATCACTAATCGCAACATCATAAAATTTATAGTATAGTTAAGAAGTAGATACATTTCTTTTATAGTATAATCATCTAGTATTATAAGAAGCAACACATTTTTATATTTATGAAGAATTACATTTAAAAGACAAGAATTTTTTCCAAATTCCAAATACAGTACCAAACAGACATTATTTTATATTTTTGATCGCAAATGCATGCTCGCTTGTTAATTTTCATCATTAACCTCTGACATCACTTTTTCCTCCTCAGGGCACATAAAGTACTTTTCACTCCCTAGGGAATTAAAAGTAGACCTTTGGCCCCGCTGTATGGGCAACGAGAAGGGTCGAAATCATGCATGTGTTATGAAAAATCATTTTTATAAGGGGCGAACTCAACTATGAGCAAATATAATATGTTCTTGAAGACTGATGCTATGAAACATTCGAACATCGCAAAGTGGACAGGCGTATCTTTTGGAAGTACCACACTCGTACTGCAAATGGCGATTGAGGGAACTTTTATTTTTGTAGCTGCGATCGCACTGGGGGCAGGGAAAAGGCTTCTTGAATTTTCTGGAACCCAAAGTAGTGAATTCTCCTGAAACAAAATTTTTAAGTTTTCCTCAACTAATTTTGCTGTGTGTATCGTAACATTAATTTTAATAATACAACCATAAAGCACAATCATATCAAATAAAAATAGTCTAAAAACCCGAGGACAACAAATTTATTTCTCAGTCATTTATTATTACATATGTAAGCCCGAGATTTAAAAAAAATAACTTGTTTCCTGACAAGGCTGATCTTTCTCTACAGTTTGCAAAGCATTCGTTGTAGGGAAAATTTTAATGACTTATTGAATCCTCTTCGAAACCTAAAAAAGAAAAGCATAGAATCAGTACAAAAATATTTAAACGTCATTTGTAAAGTACAATAAAGGAGTTACTTACTGGTCTAGATATTTCTTTTCACATCTTATAAAAATCATAAATCATTAAAAAAAATCTAGAGTAATCAATAGGTTTATCTTTTTTTATTAACAATTTGTTACAAAATCACCCGTAAGTAGTAAATGGTTCCGCTTCGGTAGACATATTTTGTATGTATACATATCTATGGAAAATGAAATATATATTGCATCAAAAGTAAGTCGTTTGAAACAAAGCAGTACATTGTGCACCAAGGTAGATAAGCGGGACTTTTTCGACGAGTACAGTAAAAATACACGTATCGTAAAGAGTTCCCTTCCCCTTAGTGCATACGTTATTTTTTACAACTAATGCATGATTTCAGAAACTTTATTTGAATTTTAATATAAATTAAGGAAATTTTGGAACATTTATAATGTACCAAACATTTACGACAAATAAATTTTTGTGAAATTTTGAATATTCAACATTTTTTTAATTTGTAAAATGTACAGAAATTTAAAGTATTCAAAAATGTTAGAAATTTATGGTACATTTATAAATTACCAACATTTTCAAAAATTTCAAACTTTATGATACATTTATAAATGATCAATAAATTAATTTTTTAATTTATAGTAAATTTATAAATTATCAAAAATTTAAAAATTTTTGAGATTTATGGTGAATTTATCATTTTCAATTTTTTTTAGAAATTCATGATAAATTTATGGTTTTCCAACATTTTAGAAATTTACGGCAAATTTATAATTTACCAAACTAATCCAGCGGAGCTAGGCAGAATTTTTGTTATAATTTTACATCGCCCTGGTCAAAACACCTACAATCAAAAATAAATTTGAGAATGTTAGACAGAGTGACGCCAAAATAGGCTATTTTTGAGCCTATTCTTATGACCTCGCTAGCGACCTGGGGACAAAATATAAAAATATTTTACAGGTATCAAATTACAATGAAAATGATTTTTTATTTATTAGTATTTCCTATTTAACATTTTTTTGTCTTCTCAGCCCGAAAATAGGGTTGATTTTTAGAAATTTGTAAAAAACGAAAAGCGATGCTCATTTTGGTTTTCAATTACGAGTAATTTGATATCTGTCATATATTTTTATATTTTTCCCACGCTCGCTAGGGACGTCCAAAAAATAGGCTAACTTTGGCATCACTTTTTATGGTAAATTTGTAGTTTTATAACAAATTTCAAAATCTTAGAAATTTATGTTAAATTTATCATTTAAAAAATAAATAATTTGATAAATTTATGGTTCATTTAAAGATTTCTGAAATTTTTAAATTTTTAGAAATTTATGGTAAACTGATAAATTACCAATAATTAAAATTTTTGGGAACCAAATTACTTTTCAATCAAATGTATAGATTTATGGTGAATTTTTAAATTATGTAGTAACAATTTTCAGAATCTTGGAAATTTACCGCAAATTTATAAATTACAAGAATCTTTAAAATTTACAAATTTATGATTTACCAACAATTATGTATGCTAAATCTATCAATTACGAAAAATGTTTAATTTCAGAAATTTATTTTAAATTTATAAATTATCCAGAGCATTCAAAAATTTCCGGAAATGCTCTGTAAATGATTTTAAATCATGGCTTCGAATTAGTCCGATCTGTCAAACAATCCGTCTTCATTATTCACCTCTGACCTCACTTTTCACTCTCTCGGAACTGAAAAGTATAACTTTAGCCCAGCGTCATAGGCCTTAAAAAGGGCTGAAATCATGCATGTGTAATTGAGAGAATAAATACATTTCTTAACTCTAATTAAAGCATAATTTGATTTTTTTAAATCAAAACATAGGAGTATTGAAAACAAATGTATAATAGAAAGCCGATGCTTCCGTTCGGTATCATTTATCACTTGAATGATCCTACATCAAACTGCTGAGAAAATTTGATTTTCAACTTAGTTCTGATTGTCGACCGTACACCCGTTTCATGCCATGATGTCTGTGAGCAACGTGGGAATCAAGATTAAATTTTCGTTTAGAGCTGAAGTGGCAAAAAGGGCAGTGGTACTGGGGCAATTTTCCACATTCGAGTTTTAGATGTCTATATAGCGACGAGGCATTTGAATAGACTTTTTCACATTTTCCACAAGGGTAGATGCTCCTCCTGATCGAAGAAATACTTCTCACATGATCTGAAAAAAAATTAACAATCAGAACGAAAATTGATAGGAAATGTTGAAAATATCTTTGTCAATCACCAAACAACAAACTCATTCAAAATACTAGATACTCATCAACATAAGGATATATACAAGCAACTATCTCATTAAAACAATCTCAGAAATCGAAAAATAATAATAAAGTACCTTGAAACTTTTTTCTGAAAATAAAATCCATGAAGCTTCTCCAAGCAACAATAATATTTTCTGAATCTGATTCTGAATTAGTAATTTTCACTCATTCAGCTCAACAGAAATTTAGTAACCTCAAATAAAAAAGTTCATAACATACCATGACATACCAAACCAGCTTCCAAATTCTAAAAAAAATGTATACTATCTCCTCTTTCGTTCGATTAACCTTTTTTCGCGTGAAGCTTAAAACACTATGTGAATAAAGAGAAGGAAATTAAAAATGTCAAAAAACCCTTTCGGCCGAAATGAGACAATGAACAATTTATATTTCTTCAATTTTATTACACACTATTTATCATACTTTTAATTATACATTGTAGTAAACTTCTTCGGTATATACAATAATATATTCAAAATATGAAAAACTTCTTATAAAATATATTCTGAAGAATACAATTTGAGAAAAATTACCTTAGTCTAATCCCACATTTTTATATTATATAATGTGTAGTTAAGACTTAAAGGAACAGTTCAAATATTACCACAGCACTTCAAATATCACATCAAATTAGTCTCATACCCTTTATAAAAATTAGGTAAGGATACGATATAATACTTTCTCTTAAAATATATTTTCAAAAAAAAGTAATGATAATAACAAGATATTAATAAACACAATGAAGCCACAAATTATGCATATTTAAGGTTTCGTAGGGTGCGTCGGAAACCGTTATCACCACAGTTGAATGTAGTTCCATCATTTAAATGTTTGACCTTTCCCGTTTACATCTGACCTTTCACATTTGGCCTCTAAAACCTTACTTTTGACCTCAGACTTTTGGTCTCTTACCTTTAACCACTGACCTATATTCTTTCATGTTTGAGCCTCTAAACTCTGAACTTTGACCTTTGACCTAGCCTACAAAACCCATCTTAGAGGGCGCTTTCCGTCCTCTTCTTGAACTGATTTTTTACACTTAGTTCAAATTTGATACAATTTCTAGTTCACTTCTTGAGGGAACAATGTAATATTTGAACCCTTCCTCATATGAAATAATGAAATTATACATTCGTAATAAAATTATGCATTCTTGTAATATGGCACTGTAAAGCACGTCCGGATTTTGTCCGGGCTGGACAATATGGGCACTGATTTGGCATCGATTGATTAAGTATAGAAATGGCATTCCAGTCTCGAGATTGGAGAACAGCTGGCCAGCAAGCTGGACTCCTCTGGAAATGTCGCTGTAGAGAAAGTTTCCATTTGTAGGACTTAGAACACGATGCACATCTATTCAAATCTTTCAGGTCTGAAATTTGCAATTACAAATCGTTTATCTTATCAATGTTTTCCGCATTAAATTTCTCAATTAAAAGAAGAAAAAAGAAGTTCGAAATCTCCCAATGAAGTGAATAGTTAAGCATATCAAATTATAATCTACACTGAAACTTGGAATTAAAGTGTCTTGAAACGTGGTGATGTGTGGAGAAAAAGAGACTTGCTCCTTGAAGCGTGACAAACAAGCGGGAGGGCCGAAATCTCCGTTTAGGTTTGAAGTCTCTCGAATTATGCCTAAGGCCACTTCGCGCAATGGACTAAGCCCGTCATAATTCCAAGTTCAGGTTAATTAAATGCACGTGTTTCCTTAAATGACTGCTAATAATCACAAAACTTGAACACAAGTTAGAAGCTTATTAGGCGATTGATCAAAGTATGGAAAGATTAATGAAAAATATTTTTAATGAAAAAAAGCAACAAAAAAAAACAATTAATTATGATGAAAACCCGTGCGATTTGTTCATATGTCGTAGTAAAATTGTGCGATAATTTTTTTTGTGAGAAAAATAAACACTGATATTTTGGGTTTGTGCGCTTGGTCGTTGTAATAATTTCACAATTTCCATAAATGAAAGCTGCTTGACGTCGGCATTTTGGATTTTTCTTGTAATGCTGTTGAAGATTCTATTTCCACTTGTAAGTTTTGTAAAAACCAACACCCTTGATTAAATCTACAAACAAAATTGCAAAATCCCTTTTAGTGACTTTAAAATAATCGATTTAAAACTGACGTTTTACAAAATCGCGCATCTCACTTAACAATCCTGCATTCTTGGTTAAAAAAAATATATGTAATTTAAGCATTCTCAAAACTCTATTTTTGGATATAAACTATCTTCATTTGAAAGATATGTCTTTTTATAAGTTAAAAAACAACTCAATTTTTCATTAAATTTTTATATATTTAAACTGTTTGATAAATTTTGCACAACCGACCAAATGCCCCTTTGCCTCTGATATTCTTTGACTGCCATCAATTATAAAAAAATGAGAAGAAAATTCTTTTGAGTTTTGAAGGAATACGAAATACCTTCTGTGCTTGACTGCAGATCGAGAGATGTTGAGGACTCCATTAAAGGTTCCAGATCTAGAAAATAATGACACCAAATTCCAAAGTTCAAACTGAACTAAAATACATATTATAAATATTAAATATATAACCAACAAAATAACTTAGTTACCTAAAAATGAAATGTCTTGCTCTTCAATTTTGATAAACATTTCGTCAGAAAGATTTTGATTTCTTTCATTTCTGTGTTCACTGGGAGCAGAATTCTGTACACTCAAGGAAGCAATTAATTCAGTAACTGGGCGTACTGAAATCATTGGTGCTACAACCTTATCTGAAAATTAAAAAAAAATTAATTGTAGTATATTAATTTGATTCTCATTATATATCTCAATTCAATAATTCGGTTTTCATTAAGAAATGAAAATTCACCTTGAGAAATAGATTTCTCCCTACTTCCTTCTTCTTGAACAAGATTCAAGCCAGATTCTTCAAATGGACTTAGCGCTACACAACAAGAATTCTCTGAAAATAAAATAAAAAAATATTTTGAAAAAATAAACGCAAAATTAATAAAGAGAAAAAAAATTAAAGGGATGATATGTTTAGTAGAAGATGCACGATAAGCGAGAATGAGTTTATTTTATGTTAATCTGTTTATTGAACTATAAACCTCCATGAAGTGTTAATGAAAATATAAAATGTGTTATTTACGAAGTGAGATACTTCTTACCAAGATATTTTTTAAGCAAGCTCGGTCACTGCGGGGGAAAATTTAGAGAATATAAATCGAACAAAAGGGTTAATTATTACAATTTATTACCATTTACATTACTTTTTCTAAAAAATGGTAAACAAGATATATAATTTTTCAATAAAATTTTGCAAAATAAAATATATATATATATATATATAGATATCAAATGAAATTAATCAAAACATTAACTACACACACGAAGGATTCGAATGTCTTGACCTCATGTGTTTCAGTAAGTTGCAGTGCAACTTAGTTTTTTTTGGACAAAAAAGACATTGGTACTTTGGAAGTTGATTGCATTCTTCTCGTACATGCCGCATCAAGGAACTGTGATAAGCGTACGATTTACCGCATGTGTTGCAAATGTGATGTGCCATATAACCTGAAACGAAAAACAAAAATTAATTAAAGATTGATCACAATTTTCCAACTTTAATTCCTTTTCTAACCGATTGGACGAAACATTACAATACACTGTTACATAAATCAGCAAAATTTATGATTTAAATTAGCCAAATTACCAATTACCAAATCAAACAAATGAATAAAGCGTTTGGTTTCAAAGCAAAAGTTTATTTATTCTTTTCCAGTAAATAAAAATATTTCGAATTTCGATGTACTGCATTATACATAGATCAAGCCATATTTTGTTCAATTAGAGAAATTGAGCCATTCTCTGGATAAAAAAAAACATCCAAGTCAACTTTGGTTTTGGGACGAAATTATCCAAGAAACTTGCTCAAATGTGTGTTTAAAACAAAATATATGTTTCAGATTGTGCAAAAATTCTAAAACCCATAATATATACTTTTCAATTTGTAAAAATACATATTGAAAAGTTTCTTTGGCAATTTTGTGCTAAATCCAAACTCGACTTACGTGTTTTTCCAAAGAAAGGCTTAATTGACACATAGAATAATATATTCAATTTAAAGTATTTAAGAATATATTAATTTCTAGTTAGAAGACTTTTTTACGTTGATTTTCAATCTCGAATTAGTTCTCCAGCATGCTCTCGTCTCACGTGATTGTAGAGGTTGAATTTCATAGGAATGATGCAGGAACAATAGGGACATTTGTACAAAACTCGACCGCAATCTTCTCTAACGTGACGATTTAAGGCCACCCTTGATTTATAGGATGCTTTGCATTCGAAACACATATGTCGCTCTGAAAGAAAACAAAATTTCAGTGAGAAACAGGCACATCTTAAAACCTTGATCTTTAAAATTTCACCCTACAGCATTAAAAATTTGTTTCTTTGATTTCATTGATTATTTCTTATTATATATAATTTATTATTTGACTAATCGGCTATCATATAATTCTAGTTAAAAATTAGAATGGCTCAAACTGCCAAATAATTTCTATTCATATCAAAATGGGTTTCGAAACTTTATTCATATTTTTACGAAAATACATATTATGTATAAATAAGTACTACTTATGTGTGTAATTATGCACGTACAAGAGTACTTTGATGCGGAACAAACCTTAATTCATTCAAACAATAAAATGGGATATTGGGATACATGCATGATAAACTTAAAAACATCACACATAATTAACAGTCTCACTTCGCCATTGTCTTATGACTTTATACTTGTATAATAATATAAATTCTTCAAGACAGGATAATCAAATTTTAGATTACAAGACAGGTACATTTTTATCATACTTCTATATCACGAATCGAATAATTTTATTATCTAAAACTTCATTGCACTGGTTTTGAAGACAGTGAAGAGGCAGAAAAATGTGTGACTGTGGGTAGTAAATAACAGAAGATGTGATAATAATCAAGGAGCCCGTCACCCAGGGCGGGCGATACTCATCTGATCGACGCCAACTTTTTTGCTCTACCTCCGCTACCCAAATTCCCCTCACGCAGCTGAGGGGCCGCCTCGCTGATGCCGGG
>JAWWLR010000034.1:53854529-53870563 GCA_035041075.1 Acraspis erinacei
TAAAAACTTAAAAGCACAATCGAGGTATTGACAAATTTTTAAATAAAAGTACAGGTCTCTTTAAAAGTTTCGTTGATTGTAATAGGGTTGTTTCCAAAGTCAGACATTTTTATTTTAAACATAAAAATTGTTTAACGATTCTTAGATATGCGCTACCAACTTTTAAAAATGTTTAGGGTTTCTAAGACACCCTTATAATCTCGTGCCAGCATTGATAAGTCTCTTACGCTGACTCAAAAAAATTCAAAGTAGTAAGTACCAATGCGGAGCGTAGAAAAATGATGAGAAACTTTGGAAAAATCGGTTTCCATTTAAAAATACCAAAATTTGATCAAAACATCATTTGGAGCGAAATCGGAAGGGATAGGAAAATTTAAGGGAGAAAACAGCCCTATGATGAAACCTATTCTTTTAATCCGAATTTTTTGTTTTTATTTCTTACATAACTCAACGGAAAATGAAGTATTTTCAGTTAAGTTTGAACTTATCTATTACAAAATTATGCTATCTGAAATGGAGAAACAACCCTTGTACAAAAACTTTTGCCTCTTGGAGATTCAAATTGAAGTATACTGAAGGATACTGACCAAATATCCGCCGTAAAACTAATAAAGCGCATTATTTTTTGGAAGTTTTACACTGTGGGTTGAGGTTTTAAATATCGGAAGAACAAACTAGTTTCTGATCACTCTCACTGGAAGCCCATCGTGCCTCATTCTGACATGTTTGTAAATATTTGAGGAACATTTATCGCGTTTTAAGCAATAGGGACATTGGAATCTGGGCTCACGACCACAATCGTATTTCATGTGAGTCTTGAGGGTCTTCTTATAGGTGTAACCAGCATTGCATCGTGGACAATGATAAGCCATCTGTGGCCCTTGAAAAATGGGTTGATCATTTCCCTGTTTATCTCCTCCTCCACTCAAATTTGTATTCGTCCTTATGATATCCAAGATGTGAGAGTCGTATGTGATACCATGACCTATGAACAACAAAATTTCTCTGGTCAGTTTTCTGATTTCCTCCAAAAGAAAACAGACGGCACACAGAGAAAATCAAATCAAAGTAATCTCTCTGAAGTTACAGATTTTTAGTTTAAGAGTTTGATTCTATTTCTTTACTCTTGAAAAATTGATAAAACTTGAAGAATTTCTAGCATTACTGGCAAAACTATAGCAAAACTTAATTTTCAAAATGACAAAAATAAGATTTATTAAAAAATTGTGATACATAGTATCGCCAGAGTCGCAAAGCATGTTTTCTGCTGGTCTGAATTCCAGTGAGAAACGTGTCTGTCGACAGCTTTCTTCTTATCTTCTTTATCACAATATCCACAAAAAGGTGTCAACAGTGTTTCCACATTTTTGACACCATAGTGAATTCAGTACTAGAACGAGGACAAAATAACCTGTTTTTTTTCGTTCCTGAACTGCTATCTGAAAAACGCACATGAAAATAAAACTTGAATTTCGGTAGAATTTTTTTTTATTGCAATTGCAATGTAAATGATCAAATTAAAAGAAAGATACGAGCTAGTCAAAATTTATCTAATGAAACATTTATTTGTCCCCGTAGATATCGTGACTGACTTATGCACTCGTCGAACATGTTTATAAATATTGCTACTATATTTCGAGCAGTAATCACAATAAAGACAGTGAAAACGACTTTCGTGAATATCAGCGTGAGATCGCAAGTGGCGTTGCATACTTTCCCAGGTTAAAAATGAGTGCGAACATCGTGGACAGCGAAGCTTCTCAAAGTTTCCTGAAATAATTTTTGAAATTTTAGTTTAAGAGAAAAACAAATCAAAAAGAGTAACATAAGAAAAATGAATGAAACCCACGAAGCAAAAGAAAAGCAGCATTATGAATCTTAAAAATACTTTTCAGGACAGAGCATTTTTGTAAATACTAAAGCAAGGTTTAAAATTATTGTCACTTTATTATATAAAAAAATATATGTACAGTAACCAGTCTCTTGAAAATGTTTCCTCATGCTAGTAAAGCTTGTTGAGAGTAACGGGTTGTCCAGGATGTATTTTCCGTATGTGGTTATAAATAGAATGGCTCCACTTGGAAACATGGTGGCAATAGGGGCATGCGAATCTCGGCAAAGAATCGCATTCGTATCTGTAATGTCTGTACATGGAATAACTGTGAGAAAAAACTTTATTGCATTTTGGACACTTGGATTTTTCGTTTTGAGATGCTGATGAACTATTGCCGTCCTTCTGTTCTGTGAGCTGTTCACGTTGACGGCGCCAAAATTCTGAAACCGATGATGATTTTTTGTATTTAGTACCAGAATTGAACTTGAACTATAAAAAAACATTCCTACTTTCAAAATGCAAGAGATAAGCATTTTTTTATATTTAAAGTCGAAGAATTTTAGCTCAGAAAATCTACAAGCTCGTCACAAAGCATACACAAGAAATTAAATCCAACCCATCTCATCCTAAAATAATTCTGATAATATTAGGAATAATAATTATTAACATTATTTTAATAAGAAATATGATTAAAATTAAAACTAAATATATTTTTGTTCAGAAATACTATCTTTCATAAGTAAAATAGGTAAAATAGATAGTATTTTAAATTTAAATCTGATGATCCCAATATTTTAAACAACCTAAACTAGGTACTTGAAAAAATGTCTGATTGATTGTAAAAAGTGTAGACTATCTACAACTCCTTGATACATTGATCAATATTCTTCTATATCTTCAATGGAAAAAGGGTGGTTAAACAACAAAATTGTAATAGGACCTTAATAAGAGTTTTCTTTCTTTTGATAAGAAAATAATTACTTTTTTTATATTAAAAGTTGTTAATATTTAAAGTTCGTTTCGTGTTTTATGCCAAAAGCGTAACGATTTCATTTGTATGGTTTTAATGAATCCATCGTGTGTAATTCATTAAATCCTTTATCGGGGTATCATGTGAAAATCAGATTTTGTCCAGTTTTGAGAAAAATTTACGAGGGCTATTAACATCCTTCAAGGTTCAATTGTTTGGCACGATGGAGATTAAATTCAGTCTTAATTTTTTTTTTAAATAAAATTATGAAACTTACGAGGAAAATTATCTACTTTACTGACAACAATTTCTTTCAAATTCAGTTGAAATTAATTCTAATTTTTAATCAAAATTTTTATAATGAAAAAGCCACCGAATATATTATTTATTAGTTCGAAAATTATTTTTTCAAATAAATATAAATTAATGAGATATCATACATTTTTGATTTTATAATTATAAAAAAAGCATCGCCAGCAAGTTTTTCCTAATATATAATATTTATGGAAGCGCAGTATCACATAATCATATAATCGCAACTTCAAAAGTCTTCAGAGTACTATTTAGTCTTCAAAATAAATAGAAATTGAAGGTCCTGGCCGAGGTTCTGGTAAAAGATTTCATGCATTACACAACGTGGAATAATTCAAATCGTAGAAATATGTTTATAAATATAAAAGAATACAGACTCAGGTACCCTATTGTAACGAAACCAAAAAATTGTATCTACCCAAACAAACACTATTTTTATTCTTCTACTTAAAACTTAATGCATACATTGCAAAAAAAAATTCTCTTCACTAAATGTAAAATCTAGCTTCAAAGTAAAAACTCTGAAAACGATGACGATTTTTCATAATTAGTATCAATTTAAGAGATAATACATAACAGAAACTCGAAGATCGATTTTCACCAGGAGATTTGGGAAATGATAAATTTGGAAGAATGACGATATCATAAGCCCAATTTAAATATATTTTAATGAAGCACTAATTTTCTTTTTTATTTCCACGGCATGTAACTTGCAGTTTTAACCTAGTTTTTACAATTTCATTGTTTTCTATACAAATATTTACAGCTCTTTACCTCCTTACTATGGCGATCAATTTTCGCATTCCTTGAAAAGAAATCGATGATTTCGATGATACATTTTGATATGCATATCATACATAATCTTATAGCCAAAATTAATTCGTACACTCAAAAACAACTTCTCTAGGGCAATTTTAAATGCGAATTATAAAAATTGTACGAAGATTTAATGAAATTCTAATTCAATAATCAATAGAGTCTAACAAGTGTGACTTGTTCATTGGGATGGACAGTTCTGACGTGTTGGTAGATGTTGGAACTTTTTTTGGCGCACATAGGACAATAGGGGCATTGAAACCTGGGATTTTTTCCGCACTCGTATCTATAATGTCCCACCATGTTGTCCCGCCTCCCATAGCCATTATTACATTTAGGACAGTGAAACTTTCCGGTAACCGGGTTAAACTGAACCTCGAGCTTCTGCCAGAAGTTCTCTTCTTGAAAATGCAGCCCACCATGTTTGCCACCTACAAAAAATGTATATCGAGTGTCAATTAGATTTCAAAAGATAGACAAACTTATATTAAAGATTTTTATCAGGTTTCTGCATCTTTTAGATTTTGAGATAATCATGCAGAAGAGATAGCTAATGTAGTCGGAAATGAGAAATGCCATAACATTAAAGAATTAGGTTCTTTTCTTTAAATAGTTGTGGAGGTTGTATTTATAATAATTAAATAAACTCTTTTGCAAACTGTACCCTTTTATTTAGCAAAATTCTCCACAAAAACAAGACGTATCAGGTCGTTAAAACAAAACGGTAATATAATGAGAATACAGATTTCTGAAAATCTCAATCTCTCACTCACACACACACAACTCTTAGATAAAAATATATTTCTTATGCTGATAATAACAAACTTTGTACAATAATAATCTGATCAATAACCGAAGACATTTTTATGGAACGTAGTATCGTCAATGACGACATAAATTATTATTATCAAATACCATTATATGGAATTAGATCTTTGGTTTCATTTAAAACAGAGTGGTACAGACAACTAACTTAGAGGGATGTTTGTGACGAATGTGACCCTGTATATTGAATTTTTTCTTGCTAAGTTTGCCGCAGTATGGACACTGAAACCGGGGACTTTTTCCGCACTGGTATCTGTAATGTCCCACCATGTTGTCTCGCCTCCCATAGCCGTTATTACATTTGGGACAGTGAAACTTGCCGGTAACCGGGTTAAACTGAACCTCGAAGTTTTCTTCTTGATAGTGGTACCCATACATGCCACCTACAAAAAATTTATATCGAGTGTCAATTAGATTCAAAAAGAAAAAAAATCTTATATTAAAGATTTTTATCAGATTATGGAAAATGTGGCTAGGGCACCCTGAAATATGAAATCTCTTTGAAGAATTTAGTCCGTTTCAAAATAGTTGTGGATGCAAATACAGTGAAACTCTGAGACTGTGCCGGTTTTGGGACTGGCGGTGGTGGGGTACAAACCCGAGAGAGCTCCGCTCCGGATTCAAAAGTTTTTATTTAGCCACGCCTGAGTGACCCCCCCCCCCCACCCCGCCCCTAACGCAGCTCTTTTTACTCCTATTTGAGGAGCGGCGTCAATTGTCGGAAGCACTATATCAGGGGGCCCTATCTAAGAGTTTCACTTGAGTTATAGTTATAATAATTAAATAAACACTTTTCCACACTGTATCCTTTTATTTTGCACTATTTACGACAAAAACAAAACGCATCAGGTACTCAAAACAAAATCTTTAAATAATGAAAATACAGAATTTTTGACTTCATATCACACTCACAACTATTAGATAAAAATATTTTTCTCTTTCTACTAAGAACAAACTTTGTACAATAATAATCTGATCAATAACCGAAGACATTTTTTTATGAAACAAACGTAGTATCGTCAATGACGACATAATTTATTATTATGAGAACATTATTAGCGTGGTACAAAATATGTGGCTGTTTGGATATTCACAACCACCAAACTTGTATAGCACAGCCGAAAAATATTTTTTTTTTGTACAGAATAGTCATTTTTCAGGTCTGGGAAAATTTTTGAAGATTCTTGTCAAAATAAATACAACTTGTTTGCGCTTTTATACCTGCAGACCGTGTTTTATTAGGTCCGTCTTCAACTATCAACCGACGGATGAACTTCCGGTAAAATTATCAGTTTTTCCCCCATTTGTCAAACGCCTGTGTTTATTGTACATATTTGACCATCTGTGCTTTTCTTTTCCAATTTTACTTTGAGAGATTTGAAGAATATTCATGATAAATTTTGACCATATTCTACATGTTTTAATATTGTTGCACAATACTTTTAAAATGCGAAAAGTTCACAAAAGGCATATCGAAATCTATGAAAATAAATAACGCCCAGGCTCAATAAATAAGTTAATAATTTTTTATGGAATATTCAAGAGCCATTGCTTTCCCAAAACTGGAAAATGACTAAAAAAATAGGCCCGTGAAAATATAATCAGCCACTTATTTTAGACCAATCTAAGTAAATTATATACATTAGATCTTTGGTTCCACTCAAAAGAGAGTGTTACAGACAACTGATTTAGAGGGATGCTTGTGACGAATGTGATCCTGTATATTGAATTTTTTCTTGCTAAGCCTTCCACAATAGGGACATTGAAATCTCGGTGGTCGGCCGCAATCGTATTTAAAATGAGCCGTAACAGCACTTTTAGTCGTATAACTTTTTTGACAGCGTGGACATGGAAATCTAGTCCTCGATTTTCTTGAACTTCTTCCGGTGTATTTTCCTTCGATCCAGGGCAGAGAACAAAGTTGAAAAAGTGCTGTAAAAATAAGGAAATGCTGTTAGCAAGGAAAACAATTTTAACACATCTTAAAAAGTATTCTAATTGAAAATTCCTTCCTCTTTCGAGCTTTATTAGTTTTGCTATTACTACAGCTCTGGCTTACACTGAATGTAAACACTTGCTTTCTTCTCAGACGAAAGTATTAAGCAGTTTCTTCAATCTATACATTTTGTGGATGAAACCAAAATTTAATAAAAAAAATCGTATTCAATTAAATTGTGATCAACCAAAATTATATAAAACAAGCCGATTTAACCAAATCCTAAGTTGAATAAAACAATAATGTGAGCGCAATATAACGTATTGAAGCACAAAAATGAAAAATGTAACGCTTGCACGGTGATTGTGTTTGTGAAGTGCACAGTTTTACTTATTAAAATAACAATAATTTTTTAAGCAGAGCGAAGATACACGAATAAACCCATCATGCAAACATAAACACGAAGTTCCAAGATTGAATTCAACCATTGTTATACAATCTCGTTAACACAATTCTGAAACCTATTTTAACTCATTTTCTCTGACTAAAGAACAAAATGAAAGAATATAGATTCACATTGTAAAATTTTATTAAATATTTACAAAAATTCTGTACAGTAGTAAAAATCAGAATAGGACCCTAAATATTTCAGCAAGGCAAGACTTTTTAACAAACAATGTTTAAAGTCATAAAAGTATATATAAAAATCTCTTCATACAAACAGATCACAATTTATTATATAAATATAAAAAATACTTGAATATTGACTATCTTTAACTCTTGCTCTCTTACACATTACTAAAAAAATAAAAAATTTGTAATCTACATTATGGCACTCGATGTAAGCTACCATCGCTGGGATTGCCGTGAATGTCGATTGCAAAAACTTGGCAATCAATATGTCTTCTACGGACATGGACCTAAATATCTGAAGTTTTTTTGCTTCGGTGCTGACAATAGGGACAGGAAAATCTCGGTGGCTGAGAACATTCGTATTTGATGTGTCTTGTAAGACTCGGTTTTTGTCGAAAAGTGCTTGGGCATTTTGGACAGGGAAACATTTTCCTTGGAGATACATCAAATTCCGCTAAAACATCATCTTGTGAACTCTGGTGCATTTCTTCGAAATTTTTTCTAATGTAGTCTTCCCTTCCAGTGAAGATGAGATGAGAATGCCAGTCTACGAGAGAAAAAATAAATGTTACACTCTCACAAGTCAGCCCGAAACACCACACACGTAATTATTAGTCATTTCCAAAGAAAACCAAAATCTTTTCAGGTGAATTAAAGTAAAACTGGATACTGTTCAGGCCTTAGAGTAAAAAAAAGGATCCAAAGTTTTTCAAGATTTCTACTAGACCTTTATTTCAATTAAATGTGTATAATGCATGCGAAACATCTAAAGTATCTTCTTCTACATTTCTTATTTCACATGGATACATTACCAGAAGACGACCAAAAAACAATTTGATAATATCACACATTTTCTTGCATTTTCAGCTATTACAAAAGTAAACCGTTAAATTTATCATGTCTTAAGGAGATCAGAAAATGTCACAATTTCAAAGTCATAAACTATACTACAAACTTTAAATAACCACAATTGCGCCAATTATTTAAATAGTTCCGTATTCTTTCTCTCATATACGTATCCGTCACATCATTAATATCATAAGATCTGTTTGTATAAGTCAATCACGTAAACTTCCCTACCTACATGTTTTTTTAAAGAGTGTCTACGAATGTCAGATTTTACTTTACACATATAATTGCAAAATCCGCACTTGAATCGACGTCTCAATCCACACGTATTTCTCATGTGATAGGTTAAATTATTCTTCCTGTTATACATGCTGTTGCACCCCACATTTGGACAAACAAATCGTCTATTTCTTTTTTCTTTAGTTTGGGTTGCATTGAAATATTGTCTATTTCTTTGTGTGTCAAAAGAATCTTCTGAAGCTATTTGGTGACCCCATAGTCGAATCATCCCTGTAACAATATTTAATCGCATCAATTAGAATTTTAATACCAGGATCCCAAAATACGAACAGTTATTAATTTTATTGAACATATTGAAAAATGAGTTTTACTGCTCTAGGTGATGTCTGCATGAATAAAAAACAACCTGAACTCTTTTTAAAAAAGAACTTGTTAATTTTATTAAACTCTACCATCTAGTTGCATTACGAGTAGGTGTTTGCATTAAATCTACAACAAAACTTTCTAAGCCCTTGTGTCGTCTCACTATGTGTTTTCCTACATCACTTTTTACTTTACATCTATATTGACAATGCGGACATTGAAATCGAGGTTGCACGTTGCACTCGTATCTCAAATGTCTGCTAAGATTTCCCTTCCAGCTGAACGTTTTTGAACAATTGTGAGTTGGACAGGCAAACACAATCCCTTGAGAATGTTTTCGCGATGTCTCATAATCAATTGGTGAATACGCTGAATCGCTTTCTAAGAAATCTGAAAACAAAAAGGCAGTTTACATTAATAACTGTCGTAAATTTCTTACTCTTTTATTAGTACTAAAACTCTTTTATAAGAAAGAAAGACAAGTAAAATCGATATTTTTTCCAATAAACTTATATTTACAAATCAAAATAGTACTAATTATAAATTCAATAATGTGTCCCAATAAAATATGCCAGAACCCAATTAGATTACAATTTAAAATCATTATCTAACGAATAGAATATATTTTTAAGCAACAAAATACAAAAGAATAGTTTCGAATAAAGAAACTCTTCATAAAGTATTAGAAAATATTTGACGAATAAGCATTGTCAAGGAAAATTGATTAGAAGTAGAGTTGTGCTAAAAAATATGCGTTTATTTACCACTTAGGGCTGTTTTTTACAAAGCATTACGTCATCAATAGTAAAAACTTCGCGTTCCGGGTGAAAGCAGCGAACATGTTTATACACATTACTAGCTAAATTACTTCTACTGTAACAATATGGACACTTAAAGCGTTGTTCGCTGCCACAAGTGTAGCGCATATGCCTTACGAGACTACTCTTCCTTTGGAAAGTGCTCTTACAAGTAGAACACGTGTGTATCAATGGCACTGTTCGAGGAACCCCAAACGCATGTGCAGTGATATCTGAAAAAATAAAGAAAAACATGCTCAGGTTAGTAAAGAACAGGATACAGAGTAGGAATTTACAGGAACCAAATAATTTTATATTCGCGGAGAATACACAATTATAACTTTATAATGTATGTTTACGTTTTATCAACAAAGAATCAAAAGAATTCTGATTAAACGTTGTTAGAAAGAAGGCTAGAAAGTTCGAGTTAATACAAGACTCAAAAACAAGTAACCAGTCACAAGATAAAGCTGTAATCAATGGTATCCGCCAATGAAATAGTCATGAAGCCAATTTGGGCATGATCAACCAGTGCACTTGCCAAAATAGGCAATCTTAAATTCTTCGCCCGAAAAACATGCTTTGACCACCCTCAAGAATTAAAAGAAATGTTAACGCACCTTATAATTAATTTTCATCGTCTCCAGGAGGTGATCCTGGTTCGTCGCAGCTTTGGTTCATGTCAGTATCAATCATGTAGATCCTCTCATCAGGATGCTTCTTTTTGATGTGAGTGTACACATTTGAGGGCTGTCTTGTGATGTAGAAGCAGTGAGGGCATTTATAACGCGGAGGGCCACATTGATCTCTAATATGTCTGGTTAAGCTGTACTCATGGCTAAATGAACTGCCACAATTGTTGGGACAGTGGAAAGCTTTGTTCTTCTCTGGTGATGATTTTGGCGACGATGCATTACCAGATGTTCCAAATTCCTCCTCAGCTTCTACGATAGGTTCATCCGGCTCATCAGGCTCATCGTTTGAATCATCAGCCATCGCTTCCACTTGATCAATACCAACCAAGTCTTGGTTATCAGGAGAATTTTGTTTTTCAATAAGATCATTCTGCCCCAGATTTTGATTTTCAAGAACCTCTGCTGTTTTTATAGCCGGTTGATACCTCGATCCACAAATGAACTTATTGGTGACAATGTCAATCAGATAAATTTGACGACCCTCATGCATTTTCTTTACATGTGCGTAACCATTAGAAGTTTGGCGAGTGATTGCCGTGCAATAGGGACATTTGAATCGTGGATTTTGGCCGCATGCGTAACGTACGTGAGTCTTCAAACTGCTGGTATTAGAGTAAAAACAGCCACAATTATTAGGACAGGGGAATTTTTTCGGCGATGTTGAGTTGATCGAGTTGCTGGTATTTAGGGAAACATTGCTTGTGATATTTGCCTCTGCTACATGTGATGTCTCTTGTTCAATCTCGTTTTCATCTTCAAGCACAAATTCAATATCGTCATCTTCGTCATTCGGAATCTCAGGATTATCTATGTCGTTAGTAGCTTCCATCTGGTTAGAATTGTCATTATCGACATCCTGGGTTACATTTTCTTCCATCTCCACATCTTCAGTTACATTTTCCTCCATTTCCACATCCTCTTCAATATCGTTAGCAACATCAATATTGCTGCTTTGTTCTAAATGCTCTACTTCCTGTGATACACCCGCAATCTCTTCATCCGCATTCGTTAATTGTTCGTCCATTCCATTTTGATTTGTCAAATCTTCATTATTTATCTGATTTTCTTCAGTCCCGACATCTTGCTGCTTATTAACACCATAAAATTGAGGATGCCGGTGTTTAATGTGCATAGCGATGTTCCATGAATGGGCACAAACTGTCTCACAGTGTGGACACTTAAAAGTGGGAGCCTTTTTGCAGTTTGACTTTACGTGTACTTTTAATCTTTGAGTTGATATGAAACTGCGACCACATTTGTTAGGACAATCCAGTTTTTGTTTCATTACAGGCAAAGACTTTTTAGCCATCTTCACTATCTTAGCCTTCTTGGCCTCCTGTCTAGCAGGGACATCCATAAAATGAGACTGGAAGACAGCCTCAGAGGTTTCATTATTAGGGACATTTTGATCATCCACGTCATCGGATCCAGTTTCAATCTGCAGTTGTTCCTTTTCCACTTCTTCCTGAATTTCTGCAGTCTTTTTCTCTTTCCTTGTCTTCTTGACTGCTTCCTTAGGTGTTTTCTTCTTAAAAATGTCAATCGAATAAATTCTTCTCCCAGGATGTCGGTGATTTATGTGGATAGTTATATTTCCTTGATGTCTGCATACTTGAGTGCAATACGGACACTTGTATCGAGGACTACGGCCACAAATCAGTCTCAAGTGCGTGTCTACGGAGCGTTCCACTTTGAAAGATTTCCCGCAATTGTTAGGACACGGATACCGGCTCTGCAATTTAGCTTTATTAGCAGATGTTTTAGAAACTATTGAATCCGACTTCTGTTCAACTTCTGGCTCTGATGAGACAGCAGGTTCCTGTATAGCCTTTTTAAGTAGCGCCAAAGACCGTGGGCGACGTTTAGGTTCTGAGTAGACCAACTGCTTGGTGAAAATATCATAAGCGTAAATCTTGCTCAGTCGATGAGTCCTCTTGATGTGCTTTCCAACCAAATTGAACTGCTGTGAACGGTACGTACATTGTGAATGTGGACACTTGAAGCGACGAACTTTAGAACATGATTGACGCAAATGACGACTAATATTGAAACTATGCTCAAACATACTTCCGCATTTGTTAGGGCAGTGAATCAGCTCGGAAGTGCCCTGAGAATTCGAGTCAGTCTTCTCAGTATCATTTTGATTATCAGTGGATTTTGGCAGTTTATCGGTTTTCTCCTTCTGAGTCTTTAAAGTCCGGGTTTGAGTCTTTCTCTCTTGATTACGCTCAAGTACTTTTGCTGCAGCAGTCTCGGGTACAATTTCCTCCGCATGAGTATCAATCACTATCTTTGTCTTACCGCGATGATGCGTCCTTAGATGTCTTAGGGCGCTCGTACGATGAACAAAACTATTGACGCAGTAGGAACATTTGAATCGAGCAGAATCTGTACTTTGAAAAGGTTTAGAAGTTTTTCTGCATTTGTATTTAATATGTTTCTGAAGACTTGGTTGAAAGAAGAAGTACTGACCGCAGCCTTTTGGACACATCAGTTTCTTTTTCTGAAGACCAGCAGGAACAGAAGTCTGGGCTCTCTTGGGTCTTAAAGAGTGCACTGGATTAAGAGCAAGTGGCTCCTCTTCCTTAACCTCTTCGACGGCTTCTTTTTTGATCTGGGTGGGCTCGGTGATGCTTTCTCCAGTGACCAAATCCACCATGTAAACCTTCAACCCTGGATGATTCTTCGTCACGTGGAAGAAAGCGTATGAAAGTCTCCTTACTTGGTAATCGCACCAGGGACATTTGAAACGAGGTGGCTGTCCACAGCCTTCAGCAAGATGTCTTGACAATGTATGATGTAGTTTGAATACCTTGCCACAGGTCTGACAAGTTCTTGCCAGCTTTGTTGGAGAGATTTTTTTAGGCTCGGGAACTTTAGGTGTAGAGTTGTCAATGTTTGTCATATCAGCGTTTGCCATGTCTTTCTTTCGTCTAACAATTTCACCCGTTATGGTATCCACCAAACAGAGCTGAGCATCAGGGTGATGAGTTTTGATGTGAGTGAAGCCATTAGAAGGCTGCTTCATGCGGTGGGAGCAATATGGACACTCCAGTCGTGGCTCAACTCCACACAATGTACGCAGATGGTAATTCAAATTACCTCGAGTGCTGAAGGTACCTCCACAACTTTTGGGACAAACAAATTTACCCTCTTCATTTTTTAAATCTGAAGATTCTGAAAGTGCCATGGGGTTCGGCAATTCTTCAGGAGTCTCAAACTTCGTAACTTCCATCATTGTCGTGTCATTTGTTCCAGGCTCTGATTCCTCTTCTTCGAGATGCAAGTTGTTCAGTGCCGGATTTTGGTGACACGCAAACTCCACATGAGCTTTTAGAGTGTATTCGTGCTTGTATGAACTACCACAGTTGTTAGGGCAAGGAAATCTCTTGTTTACAATAGATTCGTCCTTGATATCTTCAAATTCGTGTTTGATGTCTTCAGATTTTGCAAGGCTGGAAACGCTTAGAATCTTGATTTCGTGTTCCTCGTTCCAAGAGTGTTCAATGTGCTGCTCATAAGACGTATCATATTCATCTTCCAAAAGTGGTTCGTTTTTTCCGATGAAGGTGTCAATCACGTAATTCTTGTACCCGGGATGACGGAATTTTATATGGACATTAAGATTGTTACGGTTTCTGGAGACAAGAGAGCAATATGGGCACTTGTATCTCATGGGTTGATCACAAATGTGACGAACATGTTTTTCTAGAGTGTGCTGGTAGAAAAAGGAGCTTCCACACTTGTTTGGACATTCAAGAACTTTTTTATTTTTTGTCGACTCTTCTGGTAACCGCAAGCGAGATCTTGTTAGGTACTTAACCTGGGGTTCTCTGACTGGTTGGCTTTTTTTTTTAGTTTTCTTTTCTAGTTTCCCTTGACGCAAAATTTCATCTGTTCGGCTCGCGATGCTTTCTACATTTTCATCAGATATATTTATGCATTCCCATACAACCTCAGCTTGGTCCCCTTCGCCAACAAACATGTACTCGCCATACTCTGGAAATCAAAGGAAAATAATAAATTAGCTTTTGGAATAGACATTAATTTTAAGATTCTTAGGAAATATGTGGCTTGGTTGGTTTTGAAAACTTGTCAAAAAATCCAAAAGTTCTACTGATTTGAGAAGAAGTATACTACTTGCAAGAGATTTCAAATTTGATAATAACAATAGTCCAAATGTCATTATTACTTTACAAATAGATATTAATACAATCCGGCTGATATAACATTTCTTTTTGAATGAAGTTGTGACTATTTTTAAAATCATTTTGAAAATCAAACAGACAAAGCATCCAGAAGTAATTTGCATAATAGAGACAAAAACCATACATGCATTAGGACTGGGAATTTCAAGAAGGTATGGTAGAATCTACATGAAAATGGATGATGAATTAAAATACACGACTGACTATTATTACAACATGCTTTATTTGAGCTACAATGCCAATGAATTTGAAATTATTGAAGCTAAAAATTATATCTGAGTCTTCAGGAGGAAAACAAGTCAATGGTGTATACATTATGATCTTTATGTTTTCTTCTGATGTGCCTGTAAACGTCAAAGGTCCTTGTTGAACGGTAGGGGCAAAACGGGCAAAGAAAACGAGGATCCTGACAACATTCGAATTTGACGTGCCTTCTAAGATTGTTGATGCGACTAAACAAAGTAGGACAGCTCGGGCATGCAAACTTCCCATCAACAGTTCTGAATTCTGTAAAGAGGATAGAGAATTAATTTGGTAGCATAATTCAAACGAATGAAACACAATAATATGTATCAGTTTCATCATCTACAAGTTTATCACAGTTAAAGAATGATTATGAATCAAGAAGCTAAGCAGTTGACTTTTATTACAAAACTATAAATTATAGATGTATGAAATTACAAAGAAGTTTTTCAGAACATATTAAAGATACATGTCTATAATACTAAATAATACTAATTGTAAGGCTACTTAAAAGTTGCTCTTATTTTCATTATCAAGCTAGATTGTACTCTTATTCTAAGATGATTTTTGGATTTTTTATAGCGGCTGAGCTGTGTTCTCTTGCTGATTGAGATCGACGACGTAGACTGGCGTGCCTGGGTGTATCCTTCGAACATGCGTCCTAACATTTGAGGCATGTTTAGTACGATACTGACAATGGGGACAGGCGAATTTTGGCAATTTTCCACACTGGAATTTTAAATGATTGTACAAATTGTTTTTTCGCGTAAAGGCACTAAAGCATTTTGGACAGGGAAATTTTCCTTTTTCTTGTTGGCTGTCTGCTCTATTCACAAAACCATGGGCCGGATGGTCAAGGTGAATAACTTGCTGTTGATATCCTGAAAAAAATACAAAAAATGTCAGTACAATTGGAATACTATTTTTTCTTTAACTAATTTTGATTTTTATCGATCCGCAAGATCAGCAGTTAAATCAACTTTTTACATTTTTCTACAACTATATTCTAGTCTGGATCACTAAAATAATATTCAAGACGCTAGGTTCGTGAAAGATGCATTTTATTTCAGCATAACCCACAAATTGAATACTGAATGTAATTCAATGAAAACTTGTCTCAGACAGAAAAGAGAGTAAACTCAATGTATACATTTTTACTTAATATTAAAGGAACATATTTTATTAGATTTAAATTTTCTATAATAATATTGTATTGACTATTTAGTGTCAAGGTGGAAAATCACCTATAGGAATTAAACACTATAAGAGATCAAAGTTAGACTTGTACAAACTCCTAAGTCTTAATATTTAAC
>JAWWLR010000034.1:53874869-53886017 GCA_035041075.1 Acraspis erinacei
ATTTTGAGAAGTATTTTTCTAAAAGAAAATTAGTTCAAAATATAAGACTTTAAGAATAAAGGTCCTAATATAGACCTTTATTTAAAAGCAAATCAGATTTCACCATTTTGGATTAAGTGAATAAAAAAGCTGAAAGTGCATAAAAAGGAAGATTTATTGAAAAGCCGAAGAATATATTATACAATCAAAATACCTCAATATTAGAAATAAGTAGAATATGCAAATGAAAAAGTTTTTAACTGTCGTTTAAAGAATTGTAAACATAAAATTTGTTCCTCCAATTCTAACTCACAGGGGGAAGCTACATCCTTCGGAATTTTGTTTGGATTCACACTCCTCCCAGTAATAGGTTATTATTAAGCTCGCAATAATGGTAAAGTAATAAGATGCGCTTTAAAAAACTTTCTAACCGGAAAGTCTGTGTTCAATTCCTGCTGCCTGAATTTCTTTTATAATTTGTTTCCATGGAATTTTTTCATTTGTAATTGACAATTACATTTATTTAACTCCAGCCAAAAGTCCATGTAACATGTGTGGATTTGTTTGAAGCCGTTTTTTTCCAAAATGGATGAAAAGAGCATCTTATTACTTTCTACTGGTAAAATTTTGGTAATGACCTATTATTGGAAGATGGAAGCATCTAAAAAAAATTTCGATGGGTGTAAGTTCCCCTTGTCAATAAAATAACTAAAAATACCCACTAGATTGGTCAAACACCCTAATCTCTGAAGTTTCAGTTTATATCTTCAAAATTATTTCAAGTGTGTTATAAAAGAGTATTGTGTACATTTTTCCTTCTCCAATTTGTAAAATATTTTTTTTTTACAATCGCCAAAACTTAATTCAATAAGGTAAGAGCACTTTAAAGATATTTTTCTGACCCTCTATAACTTATTTTTAATTATTACTTAAAAATCGATAATTAATTATTGTAGAACTGTTGTTCTGGTTTTTGGGCCATTTTCAAGCTTTCCCTGACGAGTCTTTGCCTTGCAAATCTGAACCACTCAGAAGCAATAGTCTCGAACTCAGCTTCTGTTATATTCGTAAAAGTTGAACAAAATGTACCTGAAAATTTAAATAACAATATAGAATACATAACTAATAATTGAATCCTTTTTGGTTGATTGACTAAAGAGCAAATTTCCAATTACTTTTCATGATTTGCATAAAGTTTAAATCCGACACTCGGAAATTATTTCTCTGACCCTTCCACGAACACTGCCAAGCGCAGGAATTAGTGAAAAGCTTTTTCAGCACTCTGTGAATGTTATCTTTTGCCGAACGCCCTCCAGTCTGGGTTATCAGTTTTCTCTAGAAACAAAGCACCTTCATTACTTAATAAGAAAGCCAAACTGAGTAAAAATTTTAAATTTAATTTTCGATTAAGTTGAGATAAATGAAGAAAGCTATTGAAACAAATCCAAAAATAACAATAATAATACTTACAAATTGAGAAACAGCTTCTCTATCTGTGATTATTAAAGTCTCAAAATCGTTGATTTTATCAATATTATTAATGGGAATATAACGTGAGATGATCGTGTAATCGTTCTGATTTGGTGCAGGTTTAATTTTATCTAGATTATCTAGTTTGGATCCAATTTCCTTTATGTCAAAATGCACAATTTTAATCAAATTAATTATTTTCTTGAAGTATTCTGCAATCACAATTTCAATTTGCATAGATTATCCATTTCTAATTATTAACAGAAATTTAAGAATTAAATTTTCATTTGTGATTTATAATTATTTAAATTACCTTCAGCATTAGGTTGTGAGGCATTGCCTTCTGACGACCCCATTGATGGTTTTAATGCTAAATTGAAATTAAATCCATTTTAATATTCCTCATCTACTTAATTTTCGCTCTATTGTAACAAAAAATTTCTATTTTTCAGAGTTTCATTTCAATTATAGCTTGATTTTTATTTTTAATATTTAAATTTCATTTTTTTTAAAGTGCACTACGTTCTCCAAATAAAAATTACCTGAAGCATCAATTCCCGAGCTTTTGTCTTTAATAATAACTTGCAGAGGGTCCAAGTTTCTATCGCTGGATTTACTTGAACTTGAAAATTGATTAATAACTGGATTAATCAATTCGATATCAGGTCGAACTGTAATAACTGAATGACCCGTTTTTTCTGCAATCAAGATAAACGTATATAAGATCTGATTTGGTTTTAAATAAAGAAAAACTTACTTTCAGAAACGGTAGATTGAACTCCAGAAATATGATGAAAAGCAGAAAGTACAGTTCCCGGGAAAGAATCCGTTATTCCTGAAAATTAGGCAAAAACTCATATTACTCAACCAAAAAAATAAATATTTGATTTGTTTGAATAAATTAAAGTTAGGCATTATTTACACTTTGACACAAATTAAAAGCTTCTTCTATTAAGGTGAGTCTGCGTGAACATGATTTCCTGAATGTGCATTCTTGTGAAGAAAAATTACTAATTAGATGATGAAGAAACTGATGGAAAAAATTGATAAAATTATTAATGAGATTCAAATCTAGAAATGTCATAATATCTAAGTTTATGAAAATAAAGAAACGTGATTTTCTCAAGTGTGCTTTATTAAAGACACGAAAATGTACAAATATTTACAAAGCATTATTCGACAAAGGCTGGGTCAGTAGAGGAAAAACTCGTTTCAAAATCTGCATGTTTAGTCCTCATATGCCTCGACATATTTGAAACGAAAACTGAATTGTAATCGCAGGTTGGACACTGGAAAAATCTTCTATTGCGACATGCATTTGGATTTTGTACACAATATTTTGATCGATGTTGCGAGAGACTTTTGTACTTTTCGTACTTTTTGTTGCAAAACTCGCAAGTAAATTCCTGTGGAGATTCCCAATCAAGATCCTGAAGTTCAGGAAGTTCTGCATTCTTAGAGGATTCTGAAAATAAGATTTTTATAATAATTATTTACTACAAGATATTTTTCATTTTTTAACTTCTAGCCTACATCTCTAAATTTCTGTTAACTAATGCGCATGAGAGAATGTATGACTGAAAACAAATGAAATATTTGTCGAACTTTGCAATTGAGGAGAAATGAATGGTAGAGTTTTGATTATAACGAAATAGTTATTATTGTATTTAATATGACAGTATACAATCAATATTTTTGGCTGGCTCCTATTTTCCAGCATTACTAATGCATTAAAACTTTGGTAGTTTTTAAGTTCCTCTATCACCCCAAAATACTGAGAAAATTATTAGGACAAGTCAAAAAATATTTTTTAATGGTTGAACCAAAATTTTCTCAGATCGGCCTTAAATTGAGAAGAATAAAATTCATGATACAAAGAATATTTTTTTATAATATCACTGCCTTAGCCACACAAGCTCGAGTTTTGTGCTTCCGAAGACTGCTACTGTGCAAAAATGTCTTTCCACATACGCTACATTTTTGTGTTCTGCCACAATCAAATCTCAAATGAGAATTCAAAATACTCTGCTTAGAGTAACTTGCTCCACAAATGGGACAAATGTATGGTCTATGTTTTCCATAATCAGAAGATTTGGGGTTCCAGTAGCAATATTTATTCTGATGTTTTGTCAAAAACCCAATTCTCGTAAAACTTTTTCCACAGTAATGACAGGTATGTGCTCGATTGACTTCGGCACTATCATCATTCTCACAAGGAAGGATTCTTCTATCTGAAACAAAGTTGGCGAAAGGATAATCAGATGAGAATATGAACAATCGTATCAATTTATCTGGACAATCATAACATTAAAATAATTATTTATGACTACTGCTTCTACATTACCATTCATATGAGATATGAATTTCAAATAAAATAATAATTAAATCAAAATTTTTGATTAACAGTTAACAAAATTCAGTTCACTAAAAATAACATTCCCTAATATTTTAGTATTTTAAATCTACCTCCCGTATACCAATGATCCGTTTAATCCAGTTAGCCAAGTGCATAAAAGATATGAGTAAAAAATTCCTAACATGGTATGCTGATAGTACAAAAACAGTAAGGAATTTGACAATATTTAAAAAGGCAAGCTCATGCATGGAATGAAGGAATTTTTTACATAATATCGCTTCTTATAAAGTAAACGTTCTTGTGGAAATTTAGGATTAGTGTGAAAGGTGCAAATAATTAGGTGTAAACAACAAGCATAAATATCATTAAATCTGAAATAAAATAACTGAAAAATATGGAGAAGTAAATCTTTTTATTCAGTCAAACCTAATGAATGAATTGTTCATAAAAAATACGTAAATAATCAAGTCATTTGTTTATACTAAATGCATCACAAAGTTAAACCTTTGCATTTTAAGTAGCAATAATATAATCGCTACAATATACTGTGCAATTCAGATAATACTGCTTAAATTTTTATTTATACAAATTACGAAATTAAGACTAACGGGTATAAAATTCTCAATTCTTTATATTATAAAATTTAATATAGCAAACTTCTTTCAATCATCCAATATATTTATATACTTTAAAGCCCTTTCACATTTTCGCTCCCAATTGTTTAATTTTAAGAGAACATAATATATTCTGAACTTTAAACACTCTCTAAAAGGGAAAAAAATATTTGGTTTAAGCAAATTGGTTGTCACAAAGAAACCATTCGCAACAAAAGATTTTTGTTTTCAACCAAAAATGACTTAACAAGGTCTTGTTGCAGTAACAAGTAAAGTGGAAAAGAAATGTAACAATGTTTGTCCAAATTTTCAAACTTCCAAGTACAAGTTTATATATAAAAAGAATACTTTTTGACTCTCGAGGAATGACATTGCTTTCCTCTGTTCCCTCAGCTAACTAAATACATTTTTTATAAATTCAGCCTCGTTTGTAAACTCTCTCAAAGAAATCGAGGGTATTATTTTTTTCAGCAGATTCTTGTGGAACAGATTCCGAAATAGTTGGTTCAGCTTCGGTATTTTTGGAAGTACATCGTCGTAACTTATGAGTATACAAACTTCCATAATGAAGAAAAGTATCTCCACACTGATTACACTGTTGAACTCTACCACATTCATGCCTGATATGAAAATTTAATCCAGATTTTCTTGTATAAGCTGTTCCACACTCGTAACAAGAAAACGGTTTCTTGTTTTGAGCTTGATAACCACCAGATTGAGGATTCCAGTAGCAGGTATTCCCTGAATGTTTGTTCAAACTTCTGAGATTTTTAAAAATTTTCCCACAGAAATTGCAGGTATAGGATCGAACACCAACATCAGCAGCAAATGTAATGCTACCTGGAACACAATTTTGGAAATTAGGCTTCCAAATTAAATTTAAATTTAGTCGAAAATTTTGAGTATATAGGGTATTCGTCGTTTCTAGTAAAATTGTTCGAATTCGATTCACAAAAATGAATTTAAAACTAACATCGAATAAGCAATGATAAACATTTGTTACATAATATTTGAAAGTACTTCTTAAGATTGGAATTAAAGTTTTTAGGGATTGAAAAAGTTATAATATTCAACTTAAGTATAATTTGTCAAGAAACCAAATTCATTCAAGTGCAATGTGAGAAAAAGTGCAAAATTTCTATTTATAAAGCTAATATTTCATAGTTATGTTAATTGCAATACCATCACTGTTAAGAATATATTCACAGATGTTTTCATAAATGTAGAACATATTTGTAGAGAATAACGTAAAAATATAAAAAATATTATTAAAAAAATCGGAACCTACCAACATAAAAATTTAATTTTTATTATTCATAGTGGGTGTACATCGAAGCTGATGTTTGTACAAACTACTATAGTGCAAAAAAGTGTGTCCGCACAGGCTACATTTTTGGATTTTACCACACTCATGTTTAATGTGAAAATTCAATTGGACTCGAGTCGAGTAAGATAAACCACAGATATTACATGAAAAAGGCTTTTGAGTTCTTGTGAAATAATTCTTCGATTGTGGATTTAAATGACAACTTGTCTTCTGATGCATATGCAAATACTTGGCTCTGGTAAAAACTTTTCCACAGAATTTGCAATTGTGAGGTCGAGATTCCAACTCATCTTGAATAGTAACGTCTGTAACAAAATACAAAAAAAACACTTGTAAACTAACAAACTAATATTAAAATTTATCAATTCCTAATAATAAAATTAATTGTCAGATACGTTATTAATGTAGACTAAGTAAATACCAGGTACTTTTGGTATCAAATAAGAACGATTTTAAATGTAATAAAGCATGCATAGACATTATACAATAAACAAATTAGTCACACTAAAGCCCAGTTGTTTTTTATAAATTTATTTTCAAATTTTATTTTTTAAAGTCGATTTTTCGTTTATTTGGATGTATTCATTAATAGAGAATGATATCGCCGCATATGTTTGTATAAACTATTATACTGTAGAAAAGTTCGTTCGCAGTAGCGGCAATTTTGAATTCTGCCACATTCATGGCGAGAATGAAAATTCAATCTGCCTCGCAAAGAGTATGAAGCTCCACAATCCGAACAAACAAAAGGTTTTTTACTCTTCGCATAAAAACTTTCAGATCGGGGATTCCAATAACAAGATTTTTCTTGGTGAGCCCGCATACGAAGTAGTTTGAGAAATGATTTTCCACAAAAATTGCAGTTGTATTTCCTTGATTCTACATTGCTGTTCATGGTCTCGTTTTCTGCAACACAATTAGAAAAGGTTGCAGTCTTTGAAACTAGTTAAAAATTGATAAGTCATTTGAATTAGCCAGGCTTAAAATAAAGATCATAAAGGATCCAAAATGGATTCATTGGTAGAAGAATGCGAAAAAAGTAGGAACTCAGTTTGAAATATCGTATACTAATTTTATTTTGTAGAAAAATATAACATTTTTATGATTGTCGACTCATTGCGGTGGACAGCGTTTCTGGTGCTCACGTAGACCGCTGAGATATAGAAAAGTGTCACCACAAGTCTCACATTTTTGAATTTTCCCACATTCATGACGAGAGTGATAATTTAATCTCCCCTTGCGTACATACGAAGCACCGCAATCTTTACAGGAAAAAGGTTTATCATTCCAAGCACCATAGCTTTCTGAAACGGGATTCCAGTAACAAGTCTTCTTTTGATGCCTACTCAACCGTTTGAAGTATTTTCCACAAAATTCACAGTTATGCCTCCGTGAACCCATATCGACTTCACTCAAATTGCACTCTGTAACACAATCCAAAATTTATAACTAATGACTTGCCCATTGCAAAAATGTAGGAACCAATTCAATTTCACCAAGAGCATGCTTCAAGTTTTAATCAACAGTTCTTAAGTTAATTCATCTATTTTAGATACTTTGTAAATTCGTATATAGAGATATTAGACTAGTTAGAAAGATCAATAAAAAGATTAGAAACGTATCTCGAAAATAAGAATAAACTTTTATTCCTGTCATTTAACAATATTTTTTATATTAGAAATAAACACTTAATGAAACATAAAACTATTATTAGTCAACTTAAAGGATTAACATTTAGGCAATTTTTTTTCATGTGCCTAGTTAGACTGCAAATTTGAGAAAATATTTTTCCACACAAGGGGCACTCTTTAGTTTGACCACAATCATATTTTAAATGGTGGGTCAAGGTTCTTTCTAAACCGTACCTAGCACCACATTTTGAACAACGATATGGTTTAGAAGGATTCAAAAGGCTGGATTTTGAACGAGGATTTTTGTAACAATAAAAGGTCTGGTGTTTCGCAAGAATAGTAGGTTTCACAAAACTTTTTTTACAATATTGACAAACATATATTTCAGAAATTCCTTGACGATTGGATGCAAAATTCCTGGGCATAGGCAAATACGCAGCATTCACAAGGGTCAGTCTGGGATGAGATTGTAAATGTCCTGTTTCTGTAAAAATACAAATTAAGTTGAAATTAATTTTCTAATGAAAGAGAAACAAAATTGTATTATTTTTTATATGAATAGCAGTTCGAAAAATGCGTAACGCTTTTATCATAAAAGATCATTATTTTAATAAAAGTCAACTTTTGTCAAAATCAAATCAACTTTTGATTTTTAAATTGAACACCATCTGTGTTTTGTTAGTTGCACACACTATCCTAATTTTGATAGCACATAAACCAAACATTTCTCCTCAAAGTAGCGTGCATTTTTGGAAGATATTATTATAAAAACAAGTCAAGTCTTATTTTAAGGATGAATTTTATTCAAATATCCGTAATTTTTAATTTTTTATTGCACGAATATTTTTAATGTTTACGACTTTTTTATTTTAAGTTCAAACTTCAGAATTTCAATCAAAAGCTTCAAATTTTCAACTATTTTTCCAATATTTAACAGAATTTACAAAAGCACTTCATTTTAGTGTCATTAGTCGCAAAAGTTCATCTTTCATGTTATTCGGAGAAAAACATTGTACATTAAGTATTATCAAAATTAGGAGATTTTATGCATCCAAAAAAACAGGTGGTCTCGTATTTCTTGCAGGTTGTGTATTTGGTAACACAATACGGACAATTTAAAATAAGAAAATATGTTTAGAGAGCATCAAGTATTTTTTCAATGGTCTCCAGTGAACATGCCATTTTAAATATTTACCAGTTTAGTTTAATTTGTACGATATGTAATCTTATACAAGTAAATGGTGTTAGCAAAAAAAACTGGACACATTTCATGAAGCATGGAAGACTTCAATTAAATACAAAAAAGGATGACTTTTGAAATAATAAAAGAGGTTTTAGTTTCAAAATATAATGTTCAATTTATTATAAAAATGTACAGTTTCTCACTGAGGCATAGGTTTCTCCATACGCCAAATCTATAAATAAATATTGTTTTAAAAATTCGATTAGGAATTCGGAATTTCGACTTTGAGCGTCTTTCCTTTGGGAAATTCTTCTCCTTGGTCAACAACCAAAAATAAATCTTCTCCCTTGTGTCGCCTTCTGATATGAGTATAAATATTGGGAGGGTGTTTACTCCTCAATCCACAATAAGGACATTGATATTTAGGTTCTTGGCCGCAAACTGATCGCAAATGAGTGTCTAAAGTTCTTTTATTTTTGTAGCCTTGATAGCAATTTGGACAAACGAAATTTCTTGATTCCATAAGGTTCATGGTTTTTCTTTCCTCCATCGAAAAAGAAGGATCCTTAAAACAACCTCTGGTTATGTGTCTTTTCAGATGGCTTGTAGTAGAATAAGGACTGTTACAATACTGACAACGGTATTCACCTGACTCTGGAACACAGAAACAAATAAAAGCTCAAAAATCTTTCATTAAATCCACTTCCAAGAAAGACATTTGAATACTTTTGGATTTACGACACTGATGTACAAAACTACTTTTAATAATTTTCGATTATCCACTGCAAAGCTAATTTTTCCTAAATATAATTTTACAAGCTTAATTATTGTTAATTTACCGCAACCTGAATCAAATTCTGTAACATAGATGAGTGCATAAAAAAAAATTATTTTGACTTGCCTAATCGTCAGGCGAAAAAATTACATTTTCTAGATATGTCCAATTTTCCGATATCTAATTATCTTGTGGAATAACATATTTTATATTAATAGCTTTTCTATACAATCAAACCTTCAAGTAGTTTTTCTGTAGGATAGAATTTTATTTTGTGAACTGGATGTAGGTAACTGGAATAATATGATTCAAATGGACAAAATTTGTCTTTTATTTCTCAAGATTCACACATATGTCTTTGGTCTTTGTACAAAATTCGGGTTCTGTGTATTAAATAACAGAATATATTACAACATTACAAAATCTTAAGAGTTAGGGTAGTACAAATTGGTTCCAAAACTTTAATACATTCAAAAATCGTAAGATTTACCAAACATTTCGGAAAAAAAGCTCTAAAGTAAATGAATAAATTAAAACTGAAAGTCCAGTAATAAATTTCTGTGCATGAGTTTTTGTATAAATTACAGATTGTAAAATACCGCTCACAATATTTGTACATTAAGTCAGATAAAATAGCGCTTATATAAACCTAATCTTAAAACTAATATATCATAGTCAAAATTAAATACATAAAAAATTGTATATATTTATGTAAACAATATTTTAGAATTCCTACTTTAAGAAGGAATTGGTCAATTCCAAAGTAAAATATTGTCTTGATTAGAAAATCCGAAATCGGCTATAAACTTTATACGATTTTTTTAGATAATAACCTCTGAATAAAATTTCCTTAAAAATACAAAATTCTTCACTGAGACGATTTGAGATAAATCTATAATGCGATGAATAAACGAAAACAAGGCAAAACTAAATCTATGTTTTTTTATGAATTAACTATCTGGTTCCAAGTCGATAGCGCCAATTTTTCTACCTTTATGTTTATTTTTGATATGCGGAAACACATGGGACTTCCGTTTTGCTTTATAAGGACAATATAAACACTGAAATCTTGGATTTTTGTTACACTCATATCTAAGATGCCTAAATAGCGCCTTTTTTTGTTTATAAACTTTTGAGCAAGTTGGGCAAACATGCCCAAGGATTGGATCGTTGAGTGGATCTCGATATTCTCCATAATGTTGACCAGATAATCCTTCAGAGGCTGCATAATCATCCCAAAAAACTGCTGTAACCAAATGAAAACGGAACTAATATCAAATCTATCTTCCACAATATAAAACTGAATATCTCTACCCTCATCAGCTCAATACCATTAAATAAATATTAAATGTAAAATTAAAATTCAATAAAAACAGTGCAAAATGGTTAGTTCCTACTGAAAGATAATTGTGTACAAAACGAGTTTAGTCTTTTAGATCTTTATGAAAAAGCTCACCCCTTAAACCGATGTTATTATCGCAGAATGTTTTATTATTCCTGTGAAAAATCTTAAAGCAGTATAAAATTTATTAGTCCTGATCAAACAACGGGTTATAACTGGGGAGCAGAGTAGTCACTGTGGAGTTAGCTGATGAGCGAAGCTCGGCTCTCACATGCGGTGAACCCCGGTTGCCCAGGGGCAAGCGAGCGCCACCAAAACCATCCAACAGGCATAAGTGATTAAGGGACGCATAGCAATGTGCTTGCTCAGCGTGGGGGCGCTCGCTTTCCGCTGGTCTAACCGGTGCTCTCCGCATGTGACAGCCGAGCTGCGTTCCGGGCCCTCAATTCATATGACTTCTGCCCCCCCCCC
>JAWWLR010000034.1:53919551-53930304 GCA_035041075.1 Acraspis erinacei
TTATATTATATTAATAAATAAATAATTAAGGAATTGCAATTTTTTAAATATTATTCATTCATTGAATTGAAACAGTTATTGTTTCGATTCGGTAATTTTCTATATCAGGAATTTTACAATTCAGCAATATTTTATCGGAAATTTTCAAATTCTGTCATATTATAAATTGTCAGGAACTTTATTATTCGGTCATATTATCAACTTTTCGGGAATTTTATTATTCGCAGGTTTTCCAATTCGGAATTTAATGATTTGGAAATTTTACAGTGTGAGAAATTTTATTTTTCTGGATTTTTCAGCCGTGAGCGTAAAAAATGAAACATTTTAATTTGAATGTCTTAACATTTTGTAATATTGTTTAGTAAAAAAAGTTGATTTGAAAATTAAAATTCAAACATGAAACGTTAAAAAATTTAATTTTAAATAAAAATTAAATTTGCAGTTCTTAGCTCAATAACATTGTAAGTTGAGTAATTTCAGATTAGTACTTTACAGATTAACCGATTCTCAATTTAGAGCATTAGAATTTTAATAATATTGTGTAATTATAATTCTTGATGATTCCTTAATTATATTGAAAATTAAAAGCCTTAACAAGAATTTTGAATGAAATATTTAAAATAGGACCATTTCAAAATTGATTTTCTAAAACGTCTACAAGTATAAATGAAAAGCATTAAAATGTCTTTTAATTTTTCTCTAAATCTCAATTAGTAAGAATTTACCAATAGGTTTTAAATTGTTCGCTAATTACTTTAAGCAAATTTATTGCACGATTGCTACAGGTCAGGCAATTCCGAAGTTTAAAAGTGGTCAGGAAAATTCAGGGAAAATCTGCAAATCCAAGTCAGCGAATTTTATTATTTAGTTGAGAATTCAACAATTTTGTTAGAAAGTAATTCTTTTTATGTAAAATTCGTCTTCGATTTCAAAATGCATCTATTTTGGTAAAAATTGCATCATTTTTGGAAAATTAATATATTTTAGTTGAAATTCAAACTATTTTGTTAACAATTCGTCTTTTTGGTTCAATTCACTGTTTTTAGTTAAAAATTAAACCAAATTTTTGTATGCCATGTCTACTATTAGATTTTTTGTTGAGAATTAATCTTTTTTAGTAGAAAATTCAACTTACTGCTCTACTAAAAAGACTCTTTTTTGTTTAAAATGCAATTATTTTGTTGTAAATTTTTTATTACTTAAAATTAAATGTTAAAAGTTCGTCCGTTATGGTAGAAGTAGCATGTAAATCTTCTTGGTGACTAATTCATCTTTTTCTTTAAAAACTCATTTATTCGGTTGAAAATTCGCTGTTTTTAATTAAAAATTAATATTTTCAACTAAAAATTAAACTATTCAATTTTTCATCGAAGGTTGAAAACTATATTTGGATTCATAATTTTAGTTAAAACACTTTTTTTAGTCCAAATTTAAATATTTTATTGAAAATTATTTATTGGAATGAAAATTAATTTTTTTAACTGAACATTTAACTATTCTAGCTTTGGTTTAAAATGTATTATCTTCAATTGAAAATTTAACTATTTGTTGAAAATTGGCGTTTTTTTGTTAAAATTGCGTCTTTTGTGGTAGAATATTAATCTTGTTCGTCACTAACTTATTTCATTCTTTGAAAATTAATTTTTTTTACTAAAAATTTAATTATTCTATTTTTGGTCAAAGATTGGTCTTTTTAATAGACATGTCATCTTCATGGTTGAAAATACATCCGTAATTTCATTTGACATTTTTTTCTGAAAATTTAACAATTTTGTTGAAAATTCGTCTTTTTGGTAGAAAATTAATCTCTTTAGTTCATACTTTATGTTTTTGGTTAAAAATACATTTCTTTCGTTGAAAATGTAACTATTTGGTTGAAAATTTGTTTATTCTATAAACATTAATTTTTTCAGCCTAAACGGAACTATTGCATTCTTTCCTGAAAAGTTATATTATTTAGTTCAAAATTAATTTGTGTTGAAAATTTATCTTTTTAGTTTGAAATTTAGTCTGTTTTGGTTGAGGGTTCAACTAATGTGATGTAAATTCGCATTTTTTGTTTAATTCAACTGTTTTTAATTAAAAATTAAAATATCTTTTGGTAGATACATCAACTATTATACTTTTCATTGATAATTAATTTTTTAGGTTGGTTGAAAAATAATTGCTTTAGCTAAAAATGTAATTATTTCATTTGTTATTCAAAACTAATATTTTTAAGTTCAAAACTCAAATATTCGATTGCAAATTAATTAATTTTACATTTGTGTTACGTAATATGTGGATTTCCCCTTAGTTGCATTCGTATTCACATTAAATGGAAATCAAATTCAGCTATATTCCCCTGGTTTATTTATTATTATGAAAATAATGCAATTACAACCTATAAAAAATCACATTCTCTGAAAACTTTTAGTGTCAATCTTTTGTGTTGATCAATTTAAAAAAAATTAGTTTTAATTCAGTTTGCTTACATCACAATATTAAACAACAGAAATAGTATTTCTGTAACAAGAAACATTAAATGTATTATCTTGGTATTACTATTTATAAAAGCTGCGCAGAATATTACAGCTTACGTTTATAATATTAAATTTCTGTTGAGTTCTCAGAAATAATACTAGGATACACAGAACGATTTTAATTTTGCAAGCTGCTACACCTTTGTGAGAATATTAAGTATAGTTATGTTAATGAATATAACAAAGTTTTAAAGGAAAAAATCACTATAAATAATTTACATTTCATACCTTTAAAAAAAAGACAAATATTTATTCCTGAGATTGTGCATTTTGCGACTGAAATTTGCAATAATTATATTACTTTTGAAGTTATGTTGTTTTCAAGCTTTAAACAATTAATTTGAATATCATATTATTTATTATATTTCAAGGTCGACTAGAATATAATACTAAGTGCTTGTTTATTTAGCGATACGAAGAATGACACAACTTTTTATTTTTTGATATTTTTCATTATCCTTTTCAGATTCAGTAGCTGAATTTTTCAGTGTGGTTGGTAACTTTCCACTCAGGCATTAAGTAACATTCAGCGTTAAAATGATGCTGATCAATGTAGTTCCCATTTCAAAATATGATTTTCCTTTAAATACATTTAAGGAAGAAAGTAGGAAATAGATGATGACGTCCAACTGCAGCAATAATGAAGGGAACAAATGAAGAAACGGTCAGATTTATTTTTCATTTATATGACGACTTATTGTTAGTTTTTATTGTTTTATTTTTTAGCTCTGCGAGCAGCAAAAACAACGCTAAATTCTTACAGGGGGTCTACTAAACGGTCAAATCTAGGAAATTAAAATATGTGATATTTTATGATAATTTAAAGATAAAGTTTATGTTATATTCTCTAAATTAGCCACATATACAGATTAGTAATATCTTTTAATAACCTTTTAGATTATTTCCGGCTAAGATCAAAATTGCTTGAAAATTCCTTTTTAATTCTGAAAAAATTTCTCGTCTTCTTTCATAATCCTTTGGAAAATTTCAAAGAAGCTCAAAATAACAAAAAGCCTGCAGAGTTTCTGTAAATATTTAAAGTAAATTTACTCAGAAACCCCACCGTTGTTTCAATCTCTTTATTTTTTTTCTCCCATCTTCCTAATGTAAATAGTAAATTCCATGATGATTTGTCCTGTTTCCGCACCTTGAATAGAAGAAACCATTTTGTGTCTGAAAAACGAAAATGTACGCTTTTTCCTAAAAGACACATGTTACGAAAAATGTAGAAGGAACATAATTGTTTCTCTAAACAAGTTCTAGAAAAATGTCTCTAAACCCTTTTTTCTCCCTTGCATTATTTTCTTAATTTTTAAGAAAATATGTATAAAATCCTTTAAGAAGTATTTTTTTTCTTAACAATACTTGCCATTTTTTCTTCTATATTCTTCCACCAAAAAATTGTTCAAATTGAGTTCTTTTTGATTTTCTGTCCCAAAATACAATTTCATTATTTATAGGGTGGCCGCTAGACCGGGAAACCTGGAAAACCGGGAAATGACCTGGCATTTTTTGAGACCCGGAAAAAGCGGGACATGACCGTAAATTTATATTTTGACCGGGAATTTTACGAATATTTAAAAGAAAAGTTTCCCTAAGTTCGATTTCAATGTCCGCAAAACCTTCTACTTTAAAAATTTTCTATTGGAAGTTTTCATTTTTAATTTAAATAATTTTAATATGCAATCTTAAATACTTAAAAAATTAACAATTAAAAGTGTTTGAAGTTGAAAATTTGGGATAAAAAACATTTTTATTTTATCAACTGTAAATATAAATAAATTATTTTTTAAATAAATCTGTGCTTTACCTATTAACAGAGAACAATAATTTATGTTACAAAACGATTCGAAATACGTTCAAAGTTTAAGAATGTACATATTTTAAAGTTAAAAATTAAACTATTTCAATTTAAGGCTTTCCATAAAGACAAAAAGAATAATTATTGAATATTTAGAAAACACAAAAAGTCTTGAATCCTTAAAATTTCGAAAAGCTTTTTAACTTTGGATGTTATAATTTGAATTTCTGTTTAAAAAAAATTTAATTTGTAAGTAAAATTGTTGAATTTTGATGTATGAATAGCAATTGAACACCTAATATTTTTAGAAAATATTTTAACTATTTTAAGAGATATTTAGAAGTTTTAAAAAGTTTCAAAATTAATTTAAAACATTTCAAATGATTTTATATAATTTTAAAGAAATGTGTGCACCGACAAAATTCGGCTATTCGTACTAAAATTTCAATTTAAATAGCCACAGCCTAAATTAAAACAAAACTTAGAATTTTGCTTTTTTAAAAAAAATACAAACATTTGAAAATTGTGAAAGGCTTCAAAAGAATAAAAACAAAGTCAGGTTCTAAGAAAAATATTTAAAAATATTTGAAAAGATTTCTAAAATTGTTAAAAAAAGAATCTGGTAGATTTTAAGATATTGTTTTTAAATTTGCAGAATTTTCTAGAAAATGTAGGATCTAAGAAAATTTAATTAAATATAAAACAAGTTCTAGATTTCTTAAGATTTAAAATAAAATGTTGAAGCTTTTCAAGGATGTTTAAAATATTGAAAATAAAAATAATTTGACATATAATTTAAGAAGTATTCTGTTAAAAAATTCTAATTTGGCAATTTTTAACATTTCTAGCTTAAAATTGTTTAAAATAATATGAGATAAAAAATTTAAAGTTAATTGATTCTTTAATTTAGAGCATTGAAAATGATAAAGTTGATTAAATTTTTACAATTTTTGTCTGAATCATTGAACTAATTAATTTATAAAATCTAAAGATTCTAAACTTTGCAGTTTATCTGTATTTCATTCAAAATTGTTCAATTGAAAATTGTTAGTACCTTCCATTTTTTACGTGTAAATTATTGAGCATGTCTAGCTTTAGAGTTCGAATTTTTAAACTTTATTAGCCGTGAAAGATGTTTCCGAACTGTCAAAAAACGGGAAATGACCGGGATTTTTTTCTTGTATTAAAACAGCCACCCCGATTTAGAAAATAAAGAAATATTCAAGGATTTTTTACATATTTTCGCCAAAATCTCGAATATAGCGAGTTAGAAAAAATTTAAATGTACATTTTTTAGAACTTTTTTAGAGGAACAATTTTCTTCAATTGAATTTTCTCGTATCTTGTGTCGTTTTGGCCAAAAAACGTCTAGTTTCGTTTTTCCTAAAAAAAAACTCTTCTCTCCAAGCCGCAAGCAGATGGCAGACTAGCATGGAGCATACCATTTATGCTTGAGCGAGTCTGGAAAAAAATCGGGAGAAAAAAAACGGTGGTGCTTTTGAGCAAATGGACTAAATATTTTTAGAAAAACCGTCAGCCTCTGTCACTTTTGAACTTTTTTGAAATTTTCCAAAGGATTTCGAATTTAGACGAGAAATTCTATCAGACTCAGAATGAAACAGATCAATACCTACAAGGAAGAGGAAAACCCCGTGAATTTTATGAGCGAAAATAAGTAGACACCCTGTATTAGAAAAGAAATTATAACTAAGTTTATTGATTTAGCGCTTATTTTTTTCAAATTATAAAATTCAAAAAACAATTTTTGTATTTCGATTAATCTTTTTTTTTGGAATTTCAAATTATATATCTGAAAGTTTTTTACTTTAGGTTTTTTTCTAGTTCTCAAATGAAGTTTTAAATTCATAATCACTAATAGGAATAATAAAGTTGTTATTCATTTTTGTGTCATAAAAATGATTTAAGCTTGACAATGACGTCGATTTTTTTCATTGGGTTGATATATTATCCACATCGCAACCTTGTGGGGAACTAACAATGAGAATCAGCAGCCGTTGGTACTGTAGAATTCTGCTCCATATGCCAGTATAGAGCAGGAGATAATATCTGTATCCAACTTTCCAAAATCTCTGGAATATGGCATATGCTTATCGGAACAAAAGATGAAAATGCTAATTTAAAAGTCTCAATTTCCTGTTAGAATAATTTGCATCTGCATATATTGAAAGGCAATTTATTTCAATATGGTATTGGATTGAATAAGAAGGGATATAAATACTTATTATATTCTCATAATTTATAATCATGGAATTGTGAGCTTTGGAAAAAATTAAAAAAGCACAAGCCTTCTATTTTTATCTATTAAAGAATTATATCTCACAAGTATAGATTTGAATATTGTGCAAAATCAAAGTAGTTAAATTTTGCTATTTGCTGGTTAAATTCCACTAATTTAATTAGAGAAAAGTGAGCCACTAAAAATTAGTGGAAAATTATTAATTCGGCGGTAAAAGAAACTAGTGAGGATATATTAATTTATTTAAAAATTAAGAAAAAGTTAAAGAAATCTGAAACGTGTGAAATGCAGAATTTTACTTGTTTTAATAATTTTAAATTAATAAAGAATTGTGGAACGTTTTTGACATTATTAAAGTCATAAGAAGGCAATACTGTGAAACTTCTAAATAGGCTACGTCACCTCAACTAACGTAACACGTTTACAAGTTATTTCAAGTTAATGAGGAAAAAAAGAATTATTGACACACTTAATCTATTTTACCTTACTTTTTTCACGATAAAAGTAATCCCGTTAATGCACGCACTCACAAAAACACCACTGAATTCGATAAAACACGCAACAGTACACCTGACACATGTTGGAAAACCTAATTCCGGGATTGGAGTCGAGATAACAGTTAGCCTATCAAAAGCCGGCAATTTTTTTTTTAGAACAAGCGAATTAGTAAGTTTTGATAGGCTCATTTTTATCAACTCCAATTCTGAGGCTTAGGTTTTGAAACGTGCCCGTGACACACTTTGATTCGTTTACTTCAAAAACAAAATTTTATACTTACAAAAAATAAAATTAAAAAGTTGACGAATTGATTAAGTACTGAAATCACTAAAGAATTAGGCCATATTTACATTAAATGGTTTTAATAACATGAATGAAAGGTGGACAGTCTTTCCGGTATTCCCCTGCGTTTCTCCTTTTTCCTTATTTTCCAAAAAACTTTCCTTTTTTTCTCTTTAATTGTATGATACTTCAAAATACAATTGTTCGTTTTACATCTATAAACTTATTCTATTTAAAACTATATTATAGTGAAAACCTTTTTAACTTACATAATTATCTTTTATAATTAATTTAACTTTTTAAACTTGACTACTTTCAAGTGGAACTATTTAGGATTTAAATAAAACTTTGGAGGAAAAATATTTTTTAGTTGAATGTATACAAATTCAGGGTGACCGCTGTACCGGGAAACCGGAAAAAGACAGTGAATTTATTTTTTGACCGGGAATTTTAGAAATATTTAGAAGCAAATTCTGTCCAAGTTCGATTTCAAAATTTTTTTAAAGTAATTAATTGAATTATTTTCAATTATGATATCATTCAGTTCACAATACGTAATTCGCAAATATTTGACATTTAAAGTTTCTATTCATTTTATCAACTGTAAATTTAAATAAATAAAATATTTTTTAAATGGATATGTACTTTATGTATGAAGAAGTGAACAATAATTGAGTCAAGAAAGCGCATCTAAATCCGTTCAGAATTTAGGAATTTCTAGGTTTTAAAGTTAAACATTAAACTATTTCTATTTGAAAGTCTGTCATTACAAAAATTTAGATTTTCAATTTCAACATTATAAAATATTTTCAACTTAAAAATAACTTCATAATAATATATTCGTAATTAAAGGCTTTCATTAAATTAAAAATAATTTTTCAATCTAAAACATTCCATTGTTAACCTATTAAATTTTGATTTTTTTTATTAAGACAAAGAATAATTATTTAATGTTTAGCAATATTTGACTGTTTATTCAAGACGAGTAAGTTCAAACCAAATATTTGAAAGCAAACAATTTAAGACTGAATTGTTTGGCACAGAAAGCCTTGAATCCTTAAAATTTTTAAAAGCTTTTTAACTTTGAATTTTACCATTTGAATTTTTCTTTTTAAAAAATTTTAATTGGTAAGTAAAATTATTGAATTTTGATATATAAATAGCAACTGAACACTCATTATGTTGAAAAAATATTTGAGTAATTTTAAGAGGTATTTAGAGGTTTTAAAAAGATCTAAAATGAATTTAAAACCAGATCCTAAATTGAAACAAAATGTAGATTTTTGCAGATTTCCAACAAAAAAATTAGAAGCCTTTTAAGAATTGTGAAGGGCTTCAAAAAAATAGAAATATTTTCTTAAGATTCTTAGGAAAATTGAAAATGATTTTTCATTTTTAAAATTATTTTAAGAGAACATTTAAAAAGATTTGAAAGGATTTTTAAAACTGTCAAAAAGGAATCTGGGAGATTTTTCTAATAATTGTAGGGAGAATTCGATTCATTTTAAAAGATATTTAGAAGTTCGAAAAAAATTTCAGAAATAATTTAAAATTTGAAAAAATGTAAAACATCTTCTAGATTTCTTAAGCTTTTGAGATAAAATGTTAAAGTTTTTCAAGGATGTTTAAACCATTTTAGATGAAAATAATGTAACTTCTAATTTAAGAAGTGATCAGTTTGCAATAATTTATATTTTTTAATATGTTTAAAAACAAATTGCTTAAAATAATAGATATAATTAAAAAATTTTCATGTTCATTTATTGATCCTTTAATTCATTGAAAATCATAATGTAGATTTATATTTTTGGAATTCAATCTGAATCTTCGAACTCCGCATAATTTATAAAAGTTAAAAATTCTAAAATTTACAGATTTTCTGCATTTCATTTAAAATTGTTAAATCGAAAAGTGTTAGTACTTTTCCTTCTATACGTATTTATTTATATTGATCATTTGAATACAAAAATTTCAATTAAAAAACTTTTAAACTTTAGTTTGAAAAGTTAAAAATTCAAGAGTCTCACTTCGAGAGCTTTAATTTACATGTTTTTTCTTTATTACTTTAAATGGAAAATTTTTAGGTTTAGAGTTAAAATTTTTTAAATTTATTGAACGGGAAAAACCGAAAAATGACCAAAACAACCTGCAGTTAGCAGTTTGGAAGATTTAAGGTCAATTTTTAATAGCTGTTAAAAATTTTGTCTTTAAATACTCATTCCATATAATATTTAGTGAATGTAAAGATTTGTCGAAAATTAAACAAACCTCTTTCTCTGAACATTTCTTAATTGAAAAAAAAACTTAAATTGTTCTTTGGAACCAGAATAAAACCGAAACATGGTCTTTCTTACTTTAATAGTTTAAAATTTGAACAATTTCGTATTAAAAATTATTTTGTCCAACAAGTTTTAATTTGAAAATTTTAATAGTTAAGTCTTCCAGTTTTACCTCGTGCGTTTACATTTTTTGAATGGATATTGTTTTTAGTGTTTACACATTTTTCAAATAATGAGCGTTTGAAATTGTAAATTTACCGTCTAAAATTTAATAATTTTGTTTTTGTAATGCTGCATAATTTCTAAACGTTTAAAATTTAAAAATTTCAGTCTTGTACTGTAACACTAAATTTTGAGTTTCTAGGACCAGAATAATTGATTTATATAAAAAATTTCTGATTATTATTTAGCTTTCTCATATTTCAAGAATAAGTTATTATTTTTGTGAAATTTGAAAAATCGATTTTCTAACTTTTTGAGAACAAAACATTTTTATTCTGATTCAAAAACTGAATATCTCGGAAGGAAGTTTTTATATTTTATTTAAACTGAAGATTACTTTTTTTTATCGTAATCCCCAGTCGAGCCTGTTCTAATTTGGGTTCAGTGTCACTTTGAGATTGTCAACTTCCACATCTATTACCTCAAAACTGGATAGCTTTTTCTAATGAAACTTTTTTGGTCTAAGAAATTAAGGAACGCTTTCGCTAAAGAGTGGACGTTTGCTTTATCTCAGAATGGACACCTAGATTTTATCAAATGGTTTTTCGCTTTCCCGAGAAATTCCCTTATGGTCACCCATAAAATATTATCGATTATACATGGAAATTTTTCAAATAGAAAAAATTTTTTTCGAAGATTTCATAAATATTGCTATTTAAAAATTAACAATACTCAACTAACAATATTTATAGAAACAGTTAATATCTTCAAATACGTTTAAAAATATTGGTATCCATGAAAGTATTAAAATGATTCAACTCGTTTCAAAAATGTTTAGAACTCTCATTTAAAAGCTTAATAGTATGAATTTTTTAACTGTTTATGTTTTTAATATTAGACAATAAAAATCCAGGACCGTGAAAGGACTTTTTGTGCGCGTGCATTCATTAAA